>AP025046.1:31425485-31548919 GCA_036186865.1 Eustoma russellianum | reverse complement strand
CCTTTCCTTTTCTCTTCTCTCTCTTTTTCCTGCGGTTTTCCTCTCCTCTTTGGTGTGGAAAACGTTCCCCTATAAACTGATGGGGAGTTATACTAAGTGTTGTGTAACTCCCCTATCTCTTAGTAGGGACTAGTTTAGTAATTTCCCTTAATTTTCCATTAATTCTGCTTTAACCCCTTCTTCTTATTTTCTATATTTTAAGTAACTAAATATCACAATCTACATCATTAATTAAGTTGCATTCAAAGTTGACCTAAAGTGTTGAAAGTCGTGCTTAAAAGTCACGGGGTGTAACAATATATCTCCTGGATATACACTCGACACATATATCTTATGGATACACATGGCATATATATTTCTTGGAGTCTTAAGAAACATATATATATCCCATGGATATACACACGGCATATATTCTATCTCAAACGACAAGCTATATCTTTCTATCTCGACATTTTGTCAATATGCTATAACCATATGTCAACGACAAGAGAGTCATATACACATCATATAAACATCCATGATACTCTCAAGTCATATATTTCATGTCCTCAAACTTCCAAAATTATATCGACATGACAAAAGTACATAAACCAAAAGTTGTCATATCATATGACTACCGAGCCATCTCCGACACATCATATATTCATCATACAAATATGACCAGCCAAAATACATTTCTATCACTCAAAAATTTCGTGCACTACATGGATAAATAAATACCGAAGTCACAATACAATTACATATATCAATTCTCGATCATCTTCGTTAATTCTCAAAAAATCAAATTCAAAATTGATACACCCCATGGCCGAAATCTTTTACACACTTATGGAGCTAAGATTATACATGTTTATATGCATATTACATGTTACATTTCACATTTTATATGTTGAAGGGGTTTGAGACAAAACAGAGAAAAACCGAGCTATCGATGGAAGTCGAAATTTGAAGTTCCTATATCATCGTACATGAAACGTTTTTACTACATGTTATTACATGTATTTATACATGTCTTACACAGCAAAATATTGATCTTGGAAATTTCCAGAAGACAACATAAAATGGTAATTGAAAGTTACCATGATTCATGAAAATTCTATCTTACTACCATGCAAGATTAAAAATCAAATTTCAGCATTGTGTGCTGAGATGGGGCGTCAATTTTGCTGAGATTTGGAGACAAGGTGGAGCTCATTTTGTAGTATAACTGGTAAAGAAGGACCCACATAAATATTCTAGCAATTATGGGAGACAATTATGCAAAAAGAAAGGGATTGAATACTCAAGCATAATGACTAACTTTTCAGCATGATGGCTGAAATTCGGGAAGGAATCAAGGGCCAAGTTTAGTCCAAATTATTCAAAGGAGATGCTAGACTACTCTCAAGGGTATTCAAGACAATTCTTGGAGAGTTTTTGCAGCCCTAGGGGCACCACTTTCAGCTATAAAAAGAGAGGAGATGATGAACACGAGACTGGATGTAGGTACATTTGGTCGAACCAGTATAAAAATCTTGGTGTTCTTACTTTCAGCATTCATTACTCTCAGTTTCTGTTTTTGCATTGTATTCATAGTCACGGTAAAAATAGAAAAAGATTTTCAAAAATTATAAAACTTTGCAGAAACATAGCTTTATGTCTTAGGTTTCTTTTTCAACTAGTTTCATTGCATTTGGATAAGTATAAGTCATACAAACGTTCAGAGTTCTGAGACTACTACGAATCTGTTTTTCAGATTGGCAAAGGTTGAGAATATCAACGTGGTTGATACACTTGCCAAAAGAATTTTTCAGAACTGTTTCATCTGGGTAAACTAGACATAATAAGAAGCATCTCATGAAAGTTTCAGATCATTTAGATTTGTCATTTATTCGGAATAAATTTTTCATTATAAGGAAATGTTTCTGGCAGAATTGACATAGTCAGGTCAGAGACATTGTTTTCAGTGACTTAAAATTCGAGTTTTAATCTGAAATTTTTATGACACATTAATAACATCTGAAAGTATATTTTCACCAAGTTTCACTATTTTTAAAGGTCTATAACCCAGTCATCTAGGCATTTAAAATCGGGGTCTAAAAACAAAATCTGTTTTTAGAGGTGTGTAATTGGTCACTAAGATTTATAAACGAATTTTTCCGCACTCACTATTCAACCCCCCTTCTAGTGGTGCTACACATGTCCAACAAGTGGTATCAGAGCAAGGTATACTTACAACAACAAGATATAACAATCTTTGTGAGATGTCATCAACTAGTCACAAAACCGAGCAAGAAGGTATGTCTAGCCAAATGCCTCCACTCTTTGATGGTGAGTCATTTAATCATCGGAAACTCCATATGAAACTGTTTCTTATGGCCATGGGTATTGATTTGTGGTCTATAATAGAAAATGGTCCATTTTTTCCATCTAAGTTATCCATAGTTGATGGTGTTGCGTTAATAGTCACAAAAACTATACTAGAGTATACAAGTGATGATAAAAAGAAGCTAAGTATGAATGCTAAAGCTATGCAACTTCTTCTAAATAGTTTATGAAAAAGTGAATCTAGTTATGTATCTAATAGTTCTAGTGTACAAAATATGTGGAAGAGTTTAGAAATGAAGCATGAAGGAACAAGTCAAGTAAAAGAGTCCAAAATCAATATGCTTATATCTACTCTTGAATCCTTCAGATTGTTGCCAAATGAATCAATTGTTGATATGGATTTGAGATTAACTAACATCTACAGTTCTCTTGAGTCTTTTGGCAAAGCTTTCTCTTCATAGGAAAAGGTACAAAAGGTATTGAGAAGCCTTCCATCTGAATGGGATCCGAAAGTTACTGCAATAGAACAAAGCAAGGAAACCAAGTTAATAAAAATGGAGGAATTGATTGGATCATTGAAGGTATATGAAAAAAAACTTACTATGAGGAAATCCGAATCAACTTCCAAACAAAGTAAGACAATAGCATTTAAATCAAATGAATGCGTCTCTACTTCATCTAATTGCGTAGATAATAGTGACACTAATTCGGATGATGAAGATCTAATTCTATTAGCTAAAGGCTTAAGAAAATTTACGAAGAAGTCATTTAGAAATAAACATAAGTCTACCTTATCTAAGTCAAATAAAAATAAAAACAACGATAAGGACATAAAATGCTATGACTGTAGAAGACCTGGACATATTTCCTATGACTGTCCAAACAAAGACAAAAATGTGAACAAAAACCATGACAAGGAACAGACACATACTAGACTCGTCTCAGAACCAAAACAGAGGAATATAAGAAGAGCCTTCAAAGCCTCTGCATGGAGTGATTTATCCGACTCATAAATGAAGACGCTGAAGAAGAAATGGCTCAAGCTTGCTTTGCATCGAAAGCATCTAATGAGGTAAATTCTAGCCCCGATTCTTATTCTGGACCTTCATATGATGGTTTATTTAGTCAATATCTTGAATTGCATAAGTTTTCTAAAGCTTTTGCAAAAGAAACGGTTAATTGAAGACGAGAAGTTGTTAGAATCTTCTAACCTGAACCTTGTCTCTCAATTGAACGATTCAAAAGAGGAGTCGTCTTGCATGGTAAATACATTAAAATCAAAGGTTTCATCATCAACATCTGAGAATAATGAGATGAAAACCGAGATCTTAGATTTAAGATCAAGAAATTAGACTTAGAGAAGACGGTTAAACAATTTGATAAAGGAACTTGCATGCTAGATCATCTTATTTCTTCTTAAAAGCATGACAATAATAAAACATGATTAGGATATATTAAAAATAGCAAAGTACAAAGTAAATCTACAAAATTCATTTTATCATCATCTAAACAACGACATGTATTTAAAAAAATTGAGAGGCCTAAGAAGATAACAATAAAAACTAGCAAGACACCTATGACCTTTCCTTGCACTACCTATAGTTCATGTCCCATATAGATATTAAAGGAAACCATCAATGTATATGCAACATTCATATCGTACCAATGTATCTAGATTACACACCTTGGCAACAAACTGAAACACTTATCAAAATCAAAAATCAACGTGCACTTACAATGTACATTCGGCCACTATAGGAAAATAGAAATGAAAACAATATGTACTATATTTTCTCATCTTTTGGAAGACCAAGAAAGGTTATCCAATTTTGGATACCAAAAGGTATTCTTACAAAGGTTTAAAATCACTAACCCGTAAGGACTTAAAAACTAAAGGTTACCTAAATGAGTGTTATGTTTTGTAGGCATCGTACAAGGCAAAAGATATAGGAAACAAGTGGATTCATCATAGTGGTTGTTCAAAACATATGATGGGTGATCCAACTCTATTTTCGAAACTAAAGAAAGTTACAAAAGGAGGATCCGTAACCTTTGGAAATAACAATAAAAGCCAGATAATTGGAAAAGGAACAATCGAAATCTAAGTACTCTTCAAATCTCTAACGTGTTCCTAATAAGTAATCTATCATACTACTTAGCTAGCATTTCACAATTCCTTGATAATGGTTTTGATGTGTGCTTTTCTCATCCATACTACAATATAATTAATAAAAATGGAGAAAACCGTACTAAAAGGAAAAAGAGAAGGAAATATTTTTACACTATCTATAGATGACATGCTCGATGCTAAAGTGAAATGTTTTATGTCAAATGAACCAAATCTGAACTTATGGCATAGACGTTTAGGGCATATTGGCATCTCAACTCTCGAAAAACTTCAACGAAAGAATCTAGCACGAGGATTGCCTAAACTTGATCTGGACAACTTTAACTTGTGTGAATTTTGTATTAGAGGCAAACAAACACGTAAATCACTGAAGTCTAAGAATGAGATTAGCACATCCACTATCTTAGAACTATTGCACATTGACTTGTTTGGTCCTATTCGAACTAGAAGCCTCGAAGGGAGACACTATGCATATCTCATCGTTGATGATTTTTCTCACTATACATCATCATCATCATCCGTACCCAGTATATCCCAATGACAGCAAAAGCTATCATTAGGGTCTGGGGAGGGTAAGTAGTAGGCAGACAATACCTCTGTCCCAAGGAATAAATAGTCTAATTCCAGTGAGACCCCCGGCTCTTTATGTATTTTTCTCGCTATACATGGACTTTATTTCTTGAAAATAAAGATGATAGTGCCGTTGAAATTTCCAAATTAATAAAACAACTTAAAAATGAGTATGGTTTAAATGTGAAAAAGATTAGGAGCGATAGGGGCGCCAAATTTAAAATAAGGATATGATTGCATTTTGTGAAGAAAAAGGCATTAAGCATGAGTTTTTACAACCTAGAAACCACAATTAAACGGAGTAGTAGAAAGAAAGAATAGAACACTACAAGAAATTGCAAGAACCATGCTATGTGAAAATAAGTTGCCTAGATTTTTGTGGGCAAAAGCCGTAAATTATGCATGCTATATTGTTAATCAATTATCGATTCGAAAGGAAATAAATAAAACTCCTTATGAAATTTTGAATGATCGCATGACTAAGATTAATTATTTTTGTGTATTTGGTTGTAAATGCTTTGTTTTGAATACAAAAGATAATCTAGATAATTTTGAGTGTAAATCTGTTGAATGCATCCTTGTTGGATATTCCGTAAATTCTAAGGCATATAGATGTTATGATCCTATTACTAGCAAATCTTAGAATCTATTCATGTGACATTTAATGAATTCGGTAAATATGAGATAAATAAAGAATATGACGATGATTTTGAACTAAAGCCCATGTCAGATGATATAGAAAAAACTATCGTGAATAATGAACAAGACACAATAGAAATGAATGATCACTTAGAATTGCATGAAAACTTAGAAAATAATCAACCAAGATGGCATAGGGACCACCCACACAACCTTATCATAGGCGATATAGCACAAGATGTACGACCACGCAGAAGAATAAATCCAGATGAAATAAATCAATTCCATACTATGGTTTCAGAAATAGAACCCAAGAATGTGTTTGATGCTTTAAAAGATTCTTCTTGGATTGATGCTATGCATGATGAATTAAATCAATTCACAAGAAATGACGTGTGGGATTTAGTACCTAGACCACAAGATAAAACAATAATATGTATGAAATGGGTGTTTAGAAACAAAATGATTGAGGATGGTAAAGTGGTTAGAAACAAAGCTAGGCTTGTAGCACAAGGATGTAATCAAGAAGAAGGAGTAGACTATGATAAAACATTTGCACCCATAGCATAATTAGAAGCTATACAATTACTACTTGATATTGCTTGCATAAAGAATTTTAAACTTTACCAAATGGACGTAAAAGGTGTATTCTTAAATGGTTTTATACAAAAAGAAGTCTATGTAAAACAACCACCTGGATTTGAGGATTGAAATATCCTAATCATGTCTACAAGTTTAAGAAAGCACTATATGGTTTAAAACAAACTCCTAGAGCTTGGTACGATCATTTCGCTACCTTTCTCTGAGAAAATGGATTTAAGAGAGGAACCATCAACAGTACACCAGAAAAATCAGATTTACTTATTCTTCAAATTTATGTTGATGATATTATTTTTGGATCTACTTGTGATAAATTAGTAGAAGAATTTGAAAATTGTATGAAATCTGAGTTTGAGATGTCGACGGTAGGCGAACTAAATTATATTCGTGGCTTGCAAATTAAGCAACCTAGTAAAAGAATACATATAAGACAAGCAAAATATGTGAATGACATGATTAAGAAATTTAGCTTTGAGATTTTAAAGTCATCTTCCACCCCTATGAGTATAGAACTAAACTTGATAAAGATGAAACTTGAAGACTTTGACAACAGACTATATAGATCTATGGTTGGGTCTTTGCTTTATCTGACTGCAAGTAGACCTGATTCATGTTTAGTGTTTGCATGTATGGTCGTTTTCAAAGTAACCCTAAAGTCTCACATTATAATGCTGTAAAAAGAATATTTCGGTACATTAAGTACACGCCCACATTAGGTATTTGGTATGATAAAAACTTTGAATTCAATCTACATGCTGATACTGACGATGATTACGGAGGATGTAAGATAGATAGAAAAAGTACAAGCAGTACATGTCAATTAATTGGAAATTCATTAATATCATGTTGTTCAAAGAAACAAGCTAGTGTAGCATTATCTACTACTGAGGCAGAATACATGGCACTAAATCTTTGTTGCACACAGTTATTATGGCTAAAATAACAAGTTTCAGACTTTGGAATCACAATAAATAGAATCCCCATATATTGTGACAGTACAAGCGCTATAAACTTATCTAAAAATCCTATTTTACATTCTAAAGCAAAACACATAGATGTAAGATATCACTTTCTTTGTGATTATATAAGTAATGATGATATCATTATAGATCACGTTTGTATTGAAGAACAAGTAGCCGATATCGTTACAAAAGCCCTTAATCAAGACACATGCGAAAATTTACGATCTAAATTAGGCATGATTTCTATTGATATGCTACAAATTGTTGCTTTTACTCTAATGGTATCTTTTGATGTAATTTACAAAATCAAGGGGGAGTAAAGCAGGAGTTAACGATGTAAAAGGAGAAAATAAAATAGGAGAAAAGCATGATTTAAAAGGAGAGATTAAATTAAGGGGGAGCATGACTTAAAGGGGAGTGTTTGAGATTAGATTTTGAAATACATCCTTGAATGCATGATTGCAGGGAAAATGATTATGCCACATCTAAATATGACTAAAGGTTATTTTGCAAATCATCAAAATGGGAGATTGTTGAGAAATCAGGATTTGAATGATTTCCAAATGCATGATTTATATGTTACTTGATTTCATAATGCATGATTTAAATGTTATCATCATCATCATATATATATCATTGTTGTACTAACAAGTCATGAAGCGTTAAGGCTTAAATTATATGATAAACATTTTTGTGTCTATAATATTTTCAGGTGACATACTAGATGAACTAAATGAGAAGCGCTTATGGATATATACGTCATATATATATTTCTTAGACATACACAGTGTATATATCTCTTGGATACACTCGGCACATATATCTTATGGACACATGGCATAAATATATCTTGGATATACACTCGACACATATATCTTATGGATACACATGTCATATATATTTCTTGGAGTCTTATGGAATATATATATATATATATATATATATATATATATCATGGATATATACACGACATAGATTCTATCTCAAACGACAAGCTACATCTTTTTATCTCGACATTTCGTCAATATGCTATCAACATATGTCAACGATAAGAGAGTCATATACACATCATATACACATCCATGATACTCTCAAGTCATATATTTCATGTCCTCAAGCTTCCAAAATTATATCAACATGACAAAAGTGCATAAACCGAAAGTTGTTATATCATATGACTACCGAGCCATCTCCGAAACATCATATATTCATCACACAAAGATGGCCAGCCAAAATACATTTCTATCACTCAAAAATTTCGTGCACTACATGGAGAAATAAATACCAAAGTCACAATACAATTACATATATCAGTTCTCCATCATCTTCCTTATTTTCCCAGAAAATCAAATTCAAAATTGATACACCCCATGGACGAAATCTCTTACACACTTATGGAGCTGAGATTATACATGTTTATATGTATAATACATGTTACATTACACAGTTTATATGTTGAAGGGGTTTGAGACAAAACAGAGAAAAACCAAGCAATCGACCGAAGTTGAAATTTGAAGTTCCTACATCATCGTACATGGAACGTTTTTACTACATGTTATTACATGTATTTATGCAGGTACATCTAGAGCCGGGGGTCTCACTAGAAGTAGGTTCTCTATCCTTTGGGACAGACGTATTGTTTGCCTACCACTTACCCTTCCCAGACCCTAGCGATAGCTTTTGCTGTCGTTGGGATATATTGGGTACAAATGATGATGGTGACGAATTATTACATGTATTTATAGATGTCTTTCATAGCAAAATACTGATCATGAAAGATTCTAGAAAACAAGATAAAATGGTAATTGAAAGTTACCATGATTCATGAAGATTCTATCTTACTACCATGCAAGATTAAAAATCAAATTTCAGCATTGTGTGCAGAGATGGGGCATCAGTTTTGCTGAGATTTGAAGACAAGGTGGAGCTCATTTTATAGTATAACTGATAAATAAGAACACACATAAATATTCTAGCAATTATGGGAGACAATTATGCAAAAAGAAAGGGATTGAATACTCAAGCATAATGACTAACTTTCAGCATGATGGCTGAAATTGGGGAAGGAATCAAGGGCCAAGTTTAGTCAAAATTATTCAAAGGAGATGCTAGACTACTCTCAAGGGTATTCAAGCCAATTCTTGGAGAGTTTTTGTAGCCCTACGAGCGCCACATTCAGCTATAAAAAGAGAGGAGATGATCAACACAAGACAAGAACTTCATTGCAAAACTCTACTAAGTGTTTACAAGACTATACTTCATTCTCTATCTTCATCCCTTGTATATAGCCATAAGCCTATCATTCATACATGCCATATTCAGAATATGTGTAGCGCACCATACTCGGCCTACCTGGGTACGGTACAGCTACCGTACTTCGCTACGGAAAGTACCAGGCGTCAATGCATAACATGTCACATTCCACAAAAAAATCATGAACTACACTGTCATCATCTTTATAGGTAAGCAAAATTTAGACAGAATAAAAACTTTCAAAAGAAACATTCTGAATATCCAACATAGAGTTTACAACAAAGTTTGCAAAATAAAGACAAATCTGAAATCAGTGTCCCCAAAATAAGTCCAAAAAATAAGACAATCATGAATTAAGTGGAAACTGTACACAAGAACATAAGACAATCACTCTCACATCTACGAATACGGAACTCGAGGCTCATCATGAATCCATTCTACATCATTCCATGCAGGCTCTGGAGAAAAATAAAAGGAAGTCACCAGCAAGTATACCATAAACAATCATGAATTAAGTGGAAACTGTACACAATAACCAAATCCTAAGAATCTCAACTTTCCTGACATACAACCCAATAGCCGCAAAGGTAATAAGATCATAACTTAAGTGACAATAGTGTTGCACCCCGCCAAAAAGTCATATAGTACTTGAAGACTCATATAAGTGAATTAATAAAGTGGTATCCTTCAAGCGGCTTTCACTAAGTTTCCTTAAGGATTCTTTTATTTTAGGATGATAAGCAAATGATTTAATCAATTCAAGCGTGAGTTAGGGACTATATGAAGTGGCCAATTCATTCCCAAAGGCTTAAGAAAATTTCGGCCACAAGGTTTAAAAAGATCCTTAAAGGGTTTTCCCAAAATTATAAGAGATAATAATTTTAAGGGCCTTCTTACAATAAGCTCAAAAAGAAATTAAGGAGTTGTAAGTAGTGGACAATTTTTTTCCCAACTACTACAAAGTTTCGGCCCTATAGCCATGAGGAATTAAGAATTTCCTAACTTTATGTTAAAACAAGAAAAAGGGGAAACTATCAATTAATTAGGGGACAATTCTCCACATAACTCTTCATATAAGAAAAATTAAGCATGGTAAAGGGGTCAACCCAAGACTAAAAAAACCGCCCCCATGGTTGACCAATATAGATTAGTATGGTTACTTAAAATTTACTACAAGGTTAAGGAAGTAACAGTAGTTGGGTAGAGTAACCTAGGTTAGCCATAAAGTAACTATAGTTGACATAAAGTAACTATAGTTGGCATAAAGTAACTATAGTTGACATAAAGTAACTATGGTTTACATAAAGTAACTATAGTTGAACTAAAGTAACCATAGTTGGGTAAAAGTAACTAAGGCTAAGTGATCCTAGTTAGCCTAACTAAACTAAGGAGAATCCCTTTTCCCTCCCACAATACTCACGGCAACCTCCTTAAACCAAGGGGAAGAAAATTTTCTCCAAGCAATTTTAGAACACACCACTCTCAAGAAGTCACAATGGAGCAAGGAGACTTCCCTATTTTCTCCACTGCAGAACACGGCTAGTTGAGCCAACAAAACCAAGATCTTCAAGCCTCAAGAACTCATCTAGGTAAGTACATGCTAAGAGTTCTAAGTGAATTCCATGTTTCAAAGAATGAAACTCATACGGGTATCTCTTGTCTTGCCCGAAAACATGACACCAAGATGATCATTAGGAGAAGATTGGTCAAGCCACTAGGAGGAGCTAACATCTTGGTGGTTGAAATCAATTTCAAGCCCCATTCAAGTTTCATCTTGGTAAGGAAATCATACCCAATGAAGTTGTTCCTTTATTGAGATAGTAACTAATGTCATTCTTCTTTCTCCTCTCAAAAAACCGTGGGCTATCAGTGAAGTTGGAGGAAGACTTCACTCCATTTCAACTAAGGCTCATGATAAGGAAGAGCTCTAAGGTTCAAAGAGACAAGTATACTCTAGCCAATCTTGCCTTATTTGTGAAGTGCATGATTGAATGGCTAGTCATTTTTAGGCTATGAATCTTAGTTAAAGATGCTAAGTACAAGATATGAAAACTAGTTGTTATAAGAAAAGTGATGGTATGAGCAAATGATTTGTTACATGAGAGTGTTGTGACTGTTTTTGATGTGATTCATGAATAGATTATTTATGGTTAAAAGCATGTTATGAGGCTTGAAAACATTATGTTGAAGTGTGTATTTAATGGTTATTTAGTCCCTTTAAAGAATGAAGTTGCTTGGAAATGCTTGAACCATAAAAGTGAATAAGTGCTGAAATCACAGGAGCTGGACAGTTTTATGTGTCATGTTGAACGACCTGAAAATAAACCTTAGGAAGGTGCAAATTGGCTAATTTTTGATATGGTAATAGATTTATATGTTTATGAAATGTGTGAGTTGGAATTTCATTAAAACAAGTTGTGGTTTGTCCTTAATGAAATTTTTAGTAAGAGTTGCTCAAACAGAATTACTGGAGCTGGACAGATTTATGTTGCATGTTGTACGACCTGAAAATAAACCTTACGAGTGTTCAAATGGGCTACTTTTTGGTATGATGATAGCCTTATATGTTTATGAAATGTGTGATTTGGAATTTTTGTAAAAGGAGTGGTGGATTATTTTTAATGAAGTTTTTGGTAAAACTGCTCAAACAGAGTTGCTGGAACAGGACAGTTTTGAGTAGTAAGTTGTGTGGCTCGAAATGCACCTTAGGAAGTGAAAATGAGCTGATTTTTGTTTGATGATAGTTTGATGTTTTTATGACATCTTTGAGTTGGAATTTTGGTAAACAGAGTTGTGGTTTGGTTACAATTCATTTTGTGATACAACTGGCCATTCCAGTTTCTGCATGTACCCAGTTTAGGAAAGTAATTAGATGACCCTCTTAAACTTATTGGATTGCCTTGGAAGTTTTATGGTAATTACTTAAGACATAGATGTACATGTTCATGTAAAGAAACCAGCATAAAACCACCATTTTGATGGTTAACAACTAAGTTGAATTTAGTGGTACAAAAATGGAAAGTAGGACATTTTAATGTCTTAAGTTGTAAGGCTTCGATCTTGATCATTTAGGCTTGAATGTGATGTTTAGTGTTATGAATACTGTTCCTTGGTGAATTAGATATGTTTTACAGGTGATGGATCAAAATGAATAAGGTTTTATGACCCACGAAACTGAGGTAAAGTGGTACTGCCCTGCTGATTTCAGCAGTACCATTGGTGATAGTATGATATTTTGAGGTTGTTAGACTTCTCGAATTGTTACGAAATTTTTATGGTATGAGTCTAAGACTTCATTATGCATATGTATGGCATGGGTTTATGAACATGAGCACGAATTGATGAGCACAAGGCTGCATGAACAGAATGTGATTGCTGGACAATTTTCTTTTCAGTTTAAGAGACAAGTCCGTGCCTGCATGTTATGATGCATTTGTTCACGAGTCGCATAATGCATGTCATACATTGCATCATCATCACTTACATGATTTACGGCATTGATTTTATGTGAAAGAAAGATGAAAAGCGTTTTCAAAAAGATGATTTTTGTTTTTAAAAGAACGCTTCCCCACCGGTACTGTGTGTGAGTATGAACTTGGCCAGTAAGAACCCGCCAGATCCAGGTTAAGTGACCTGACAGTAGGCCGTTCGGGCCCAGAAAGAATAGACCCGACAAGAAGATGACGTTACCGTTCTGAATCCAGGAATAATAGATTCGAAGGGGAGACGTTACCGCCTCAGATCCAAAAAGATAGATCTGAACAAGAAGATGACGTTACCGTTCCGAATCTGGGAATAATATATTCGAAGGGGAGATGTTAGCGCCTCAGATCCGGGAAGATAGATATGAACACTCTATTGTTTTACGACGATGATGATTTGAAAGAAAAGCATGAAAAGCCATATTCTCATTTTTATCATGATGCATCACATGTACATATGCATGCATGTCACGTTTATGGAGTCATTGTGTAGTGACACATGATAATTAGACTAAGTTGTCATGACCTCGTAGAACCTAAGTGTGACTTCCTTAAGTGATGATCCTTGTTATGTTACGAATGGATGTGAGTTACAGTCATTACTGTTATATTCTACATTAAGAGACGATCTTTGGTTAGGTTATGATCTTCCTACATTAAGTGATGATCCCTATCGAGTATTGGATGGAGGGCGTTATGCGCTACTTTTGCATATTCATACGCATTGCATATGGTCATGAGCATGATGTTGAGTCTATTTGTACTAGGTTGTGTTACTACTTGCTTCGTGACTAAGTTATGATTTTATTGCCTTAACGGCTATTGATTGAAGGGATGAGATGCTAGCCAAATGCTAGAGGTAATGTTACATAGGTTATAATCCTCCTATCTCTCGTTACCTAAGTTATGATTTCACTACTGTTGATGCGTAAGCTATGATCTCTGTTATGTTTCAATCTCTGTTAAGCTATGACCTTGGATATACCTTGTGTTGACTTCTTACGGGTGTTTAATGGAAGGTCAGGTATGTTCTAAACCAAATATTGAGGGTTCGGTTCTTGTATGAACTTTCCAGTTAATGCATGATTGTTTATGGTATACTTGCTGGTGACTTTGTCACTCACCCCCCTATTTTTCCTCCCAGAGGCTGCAGGGAATAAAGTAGAGTGGATTGAGGATGAGCCTAGGGTCCCCTACCCATGAGCGCAGCCAGGAGTGGACGAATTTAGGAGACATGACTTGCCAGCTATTACTGATGACGTATTTGAGATGGAAAACATTTGTTTTGTGACTCTCAATACTTTTGATTTGAGATGTAAACTATGAATGATCATGTGGATGATTTTAATTTGAAGTTTTAAATTCTGCCATGGTTTCGCTTACTTATTTGCGTGTAAGCGCAAAAATCCATGCATTATATCATGGATCATGATACGTATGGACGACACCTAGTACTCTCCTTAGTGAATTACGGCAGGTGCACCGACTTCGGTAGGGTCGGGGTGCGGGCCGCCACAGGTGGTATCAGAGCTAAGGCTCCAGATCCGGGCAGAATATAGAATTAAGTTATGATCGTAGTCAACTAAGTTTGATTTTAGACCTAAGTCATGATCATAGATGAGAGTTGAACTTAAACTAGGACGATTTAAACTGGAAATTAGGGTTTTGACTAAATGATAAAGCCCTAGTCGATGGCCATCTATAGAATGTAATCATGCCTGCTTGCATGACCATAAGATCGTATATAGATTACGAATTAAATGGTGTCACTTATTCTGAATATATATACCTTGAGGAAGGCTCTGACACTTCGTGGTGCGGATGGCACCACAATTCAGTAAGATGACATCATCACTGTCACCCCAGGAGGAAGTAAACTTTACTAGCAATAGTTAGTAAGAACACGTATTCCAAGGTTTGGCAGGGAATTTAGTTCATAGTAGGCAGAAAGATGGTTAAGTAAAGTTGAAAGTAACTCCATGATGATACTGGTACTGGATAAGATAAGGGCAAAGTTCTAAGAGGAGTTTTGTGAGTTCTTCCTCTCTCATAACTTAGTCACGAGAAGGGGTGGGGAATTTGACTCACTAAGACAAGGGTCAGGCATCTCCGTACTCATTCATTTCTTTGGGACAATATGTTTCCTTGATTATGAAAGAGTGAAAGAAACGATTTAACAAGCAAACGAAGTAGAAGGTGGAAACCGTATCCATATAAGTCTAGTTTATGTGGATGACAAAGAAACAACCAAGGTACGCCTAATAAGTGTGAAGTACCTATGTCCTCTGCTCTACTTCCTATTAACCAAGTATGAGTGATTATGATAGTTTTCTTTATGTTATGATGAGTAGACTACAAGTGAGATTATTAGTGATAACATGACTAAGTATGACACTGTGTATGGGACTCGGGGTCCTCGTCATGATGCGTCACTATTAGCACTGGTACACATTCTATTGCACTATACAAGGAATAGGTCATGATTATGAAAACCATGTTTTAATAGAACGGGCCACCTTAGGATGATTTGAAATGTCATAAAGGGAACATAAGTTTCACAGAAGAAGCCACATGGGAAACGGAAGATAACATGAGGAGTAGACGCCCCATTTTGTGGACTAGCAAGAAGTTTCGAGGAAGAAACTTATATTAAGGGGGGGAGAATGTTGCACCCCGCCAAAAAGTCATATAGTACTTGAAGACTCATATAAGTGAATTAATAAAGTGGTATCCTTCAAGCGGCTTTCACTAAGTTTCCTTAGTGATTCTTTTATTTTAGGATGATAAGCAAATAATATAATCAATTCAAGCGTGAGTTAGGGACTATATGAAGTGGCCAATTCATTCCCAAAGGCTTAAGAAAATTTCGGCCACAAGGTTTAAAAAGGTCCTTAAAGGGTTTTTCCCAATATTATAAGAGATAATAATTTTAAGGGCCTTCTTAAAATAAGCTCAAAAGGAAATTAAGGAGTTGTAAGTAGTGGATAATTTTTTCCCCAACTAATACAAAGTTTCGGCCCTATAGCCATGAGGAATTAAAAATTTCCTAATTTTATGTTAAAACAAGAAAAAGGGGAAACTATCAATTAATTAGGGGACAATTCTCCACATAACTCTTCATATAAGAAAGATTAAGCATGGTAAAGGGGTCAACCCAAGCCCAAAAAACCGCCCCCATGGTTGACCAAGATAGATTACTATGGTTACTTAAAATTTACTACAAGGTTAAGGAAGTAACAGTAGTTGGGTAGAGTAACCTAGGTTAGCCATAAAGTAACTAGGAAGTAACAGTAGTTGGGTAGAGTAACCTAGGTTAGCCATAAAGTAACTATAGTTGACATAAAGTAACTATAGTTGGCATAAAGTAACTATAGTTGGCATAAAGTAACTATAGTTGACATAAAGTAACTATGGTTTACATAAAGTAACTATAGTTGAACTAAAGTAACCATAGTTGGGTAAAAGTAACTAAGGCTAAGTGATCCTAGTTAGCCTAACTAAACTAAGGAGAATCCCTTTTCCCTCCCACAATACTCACGGCAACCTCCTTAAACCAAGGGGAAGAAAATTTTCTCCAAGCAATTTTAGAACACACCACTCTCAAGAAGTCACAATGGAGCAAGGAGACTTCCCTATTTTCTCCACTGCAGAACACGGCTAGTTGAGCCAACAAAACCAAGATCTTCAAGCCTCAAGAACTCATCTAGGTAAGTACATGCTAAGAGTTCTAAGTGAATTCCATGTTTCAAAGAATGAAACTCATACGGGTATCTCTTGTCTTGCCCGAAAACATGACACCAAGATGATCATTAGGAGAAGATTGGTCAAGCCACTAGGAGGAGCTAACATCTTGGTGGTTGAAATCAATTTCAAGCCCCATTCAAGTTTCATCTTGGTAAGGAAATCATACCCAATGAAGTTGTTCCTTTATTGAGATAGTAACTAATGTCATTCTTCTTTCTCCTCTCAAAAAACCGTGGGCTATAAGTGAAGTTGGAGGAAGACTTCACTCCATTTCAACCAAGGCTCATGATAAGGAAGAGCTGTAAGGTTCAAAGAGGCAAGTATACTCTAGCCAATCTTGCCTTATTTGTGAAGTGCATGCTTGAATGACTATTCATTTTTAGGCTATGAATCTTAGTTAAAGATGCTAAGTACAAGATATGAAAACTAGTTGTTATAAGAAAAGTGATGGTATGAGCAAATGATTTGTTACATGAAAGTGTTGTGACTGTTTTTGATGTGATTCATGAATACATTATTTATGGTTAAAAGCATGTCATGAGGCTTGAAAACATTATGTTGATGTGTGTATTTTATGGTTATTTAGTCCCTTTAAAGAATAAAGTTGCATGAAAATGCTTGAACCATAAAAGTGAATAAGTGCTGAAATCACTAGAGCTGGACAGTTTTATGTGTCATGTTGAATGACCGGAAAATAAACCTGAGGAAGGTGCAAATTGGCTAATTTTTGGTATGGAGATAGATTTATATGTTTATGAAATGTGTGAGTTGGAATTTCATTAAAAAGAGTTGCGGTTTGTCCTTAATGAAATTTTTAGTAAGAGTTGGTCAAACAGAATTACTGGAGCTAGACAGATTTATGTTGCATGTTGTACGACCTGAAAATGAACCTTAGGAGTGTTAAAATGGGCTAATATTTGGTATGATGATAGCCTTATATGTTTATGAAATGTGTGATTTGGAATTTTTGTAAAAGGAGTGGTGGATTATTTTTAATGAAGTTTTTGGTAAAACTGCTCAAACAGAGTTGCTGGAACAGGACAGTTTTGAGTAGTAAGTTGTGTGGCTCGAAATGCACCTTAGGAATGTGCAAATGAGCTGATTTTTGGTTTGATTATAGTTTGATGTGTTTTTGACATCTGTGAGTTGGAATGTTGGTAATGGAGTTGTGGTTTGGTCACAATTAATTTCGTGATACAACTGGTCATTCTAGTTTCTGCATGTACCCAGTTTAGGAAAGTAATTAGATGACCCTCTTAAACTTATTGGATTGCCTTGGAAGTTTTATAGTAATTACTTAAGGCATAGATGTACATGTTCATGTAAAGAAACCAGCATAAAACCACCATTTTTATGGTTGACAACTAAGTTGAATTTAGTACAAAACTGGAAAGTAGGACATTTTAATGTCTTAAGTTGTAAGGCTTCGATCTTGATCATTTAGGCTTGAATGTGATGTTTAGCGTTATGAATATTGTTCCTTGGTGAATTAGCTATGTTTTACAGGTGATGGATCAAAATGAATAAGGTTTTATGACCCACGAAACTGAGGTAAAGCGGTACTGTCCTGCTGATTTCAGCAGTACCATTGGTGATAGTATGATGTTTTGAGGTTGTTAGACTTCTCGAATTGTTACGAAATTTTTATGGTATGAGTCTAAGACTTCATTATGCATATGTATGGCATGGGTTTATGAACATGAGCACGAAATGATGAGCATGAGGCTGCATGAATACAATGTGATTGCTGGACAGTTTTCTTTCCAGTTTAAGAGACAAGTCTGTGCCTGCATGTTATGATGCATTTGTTCACGAGTCGCATAATGAATGTCATACATTGCATCATCGTCACTTACATGATTTACGGCATTGATTTTATGTGAAAGAAAGATGAAAAGCATTTTCAAAAAGATGATTTTTGTTTTTAAAAGAACGCTTCCCCACAGGTACTGTGTGTGAGTATGAACTTGGCCAGTAAGAACCCGCCAGATCCGGGTTAAGTGATCTGACAGTAGGCCGTTCGGGAATATAGATCTGAACAAGAAGATGACGTTACCGTTCCGAATCTAGAAATAATATATTCGAAGGGGAGACGTTACCGCCTCAGATCCGGGAAGATAGATATGAACACCCTAATGTTTTACGACGATGATGATTTGAAAGAAAAGCATGAAAAGCCATATTCTCATTTTTATCATGATGCATCACATGTACATATGCATGCATGTCACGTTTATGGAGTCATTGTGTAGTGACACATGATAATTAGACTAAGTTGTCACGACCTCGTAGAACCTAAGTGTGACTTCCTTAAGTGATGATCCTTGTTATGTTACGAATGGATGTGAGTTACAGTCATTACTGTTATATTCTGCATTAAGAGACGATCTTTGGTTAGGTTATGATCTTCCTACATTAAGTGATGATCCCTATCGAGTATTGGACGGAGGGCATTATGCGCTACTTTTGCATATTCATACGCATTGCATATGGTCATGAGCATGATGTTGAGTCTATTTGCACTAGGTTGTGTTACTACTTGCTTTGTGACTAAGTTATGATTTTATAGCCTTAACGGCTATTGATTGAAGGGATGAGATGCTAGCCAAATGTTAGAGGTAATGTTACATAGGTTATAATCCTCCTATCTCTCGTTACCTAAGTTATGATTTCACTACTGTTGATGCGTAAGCTATGATCTCTGTTATGTTTCAATCTCTGTTAAGCTATGACCTTGGATATACCTTGTGTTGACTTCTTACGGGTGTTTAATGGAAGGTCAGGTATGTTCTAAACCGAATATTGGGGGTTCGGTTCTTGTATGTACTTTCCAGTTAATGCATGATTGTTTATGGTAGACTTGCTGGTGACTTTGTCACTCACCCCCTATTTTTCCTCCCAGAGGCTACAGGGAATAAAGTAGAGTGGATTGAGGATGAGCCTAGGGTCCCCTACCCATGAGCGCAGCGAGGAGTGGACGAATTTATGAGACATGACTGGCCAGCTATGACTGATGACGTATTTGAGATGGAAAACATTTGTTTTGTGACTCTCAATACTTTTTATTTGAGATGTAAACTATGAATGATCGTGTGGATGATTTTAATTTGAAGTTTTAAATTCTGTCACGGTTTTGCTTACTTATTTGCGTGTAAGCACGAAAATCCATGCATTATATCATGGATCATGATACGTATGGACGACACCAGGTACTCTCCTTAGTGAAGTACGGTGGGTCACCGACTTCGACAGGGCCGGGGTGCGGGGCGCCACAAAAGTCTGAGCATTCTACTGACAATCATACGCAATGCGTATGAATATGCAAATGTTGAAAACCAATTCCAATCATTCTTACGTTCAAAACATAATCGTCGTAAAACAAGGAGTAGAGAGGATTCAGATCTATTATCTCCGGATTTGAAACGGTCATACCATTCCCTTCAGATCTATTATTTCAAGATCTGAAAACAGCCATACAATCAATCATCATCAGCAACATCAGGTCTATTATCTTCGGACCTGGACGGTCATAGATCATCATCCTCAGGTCTATTATCTCCGGGCCTGGACGGTCATAACCATCATACTCAGGTCTATTATCTTTGTGCCTGGACGGTCATAAATAATTATCCTCAGGTCTATTATCTCCGGGCCTGGACGGTCATAAATCATCATCATCAGATCAATTAACCCCGGATCTGGAGTGGGTTGTGCTGGCAAGGAATAAATGTTACCATAGGAATTTTTTTGTTACCATAGGAATTTTTTTTTCAAAAACCAAAAACTAATCTTCAAAAGACAATTCTTTGGCATAAAAAATTCAGTCTCATAAGTCGCATGAACATGGACAATGCAATGCATGATATGCAACATGCAATTCATGACTAATTTCATCATAGAAGACATATTCTAACTTGTTTCTTAAGCTGGAAAACAGTCCAGCAGCATGCCCTGTTCACACGGCCTCAAAATCACCAATTCAGAGCCTATTTTCAGTAACTTTTACCACACACATGCATAATGGAATCTTAGATACATGCCATAAAAATTTCATAAAATTCTAAGATGTCTAAGGTTCTCAAAACATTAAATTACCATCAAGGGGTACTACAGAATTCCGAAGCACAGTACCTGACTTACCTCAGCTCCAAGGGTCATAAAACAATATTAATTAGGACTATCACCTTGGAAACATAGAAAACATACTGAGGAACAATATTCGTATACCCAAACATCACATGTAAGTCTAAATACATAAAATCAAGGCCTCACAATTCACCCCATCAAACTGTCATGTTTCCTAGTTTTGTACCGCTAACTTCATCTCCGTTGTTAACCTACTGTATTCAGTGTTTCAAGCCAAATTCCTTACATAGACTGGTGCATCTATGTCTTAGGTAAATACCACAAACATTTCAAAGCAATCTGACATGTTTAAAAGGGTCATTTAATTATCTTTCTCAGTCTAGGTACCTGTAGAATCTGTAGTGACCTGTTATTACTAAAAATTCCATTTAGGCCAAACCACATGCTCTTTTGCAAAATTTCCACCACACAAATTCCCTGCACATATCAAGCTACCTGCACACCAAAATTTAGCTCAATTTCACGTTCCTAAGGTTCATTTTAAGGCCAATCAATTGGCTACCAAAACTATCATGTTTCAGAGAATCTTACATTTCATCACCTTTATTCTTAAAGCTTTTCCCAAACCACTTCAACACCTAAAATAACTTGCTAATCACCAAGTACACATTTTAACATGAAATTTTCAGGTCTCCTAGTATTCTTTAAGCTACGCCATAACCCCACGCCAAACAGCCTCATAACTGCATATAGAACATGCCATTTTCTTACATGTTATGCCTCATAAACTCTATTCTTAGCAAGAATTAGTTCACTATTCAAATAATCACTAAAACCGCCCCTTATTGTGAAGAATAGGTCTCATCTCATGTTTAAGTTAGGCACATGTCATATTCATAGAGAAAATCACTCAACATGCCAACATTTTCCCTTATAAAACAACCAATTTCTCATGCTTTGCACTTAGTACTTCAACTAAGATTCATTACTTAAAATAACTATAAATTCAAGCATACAATTTAACAAATAAGTCAAGAATGTCTAGAGTATACTTGCCTCTTTTGAGCTTATAAACATTCCCTAGCTTGAGCCTTGGTTGAAATGGATTGAAGTTTTCCTCCAACTTCACTAAGGAGCATACGGTTTTAGGGAGGAAAATGAAGGTGAACATTGGCTACCATTTAAATGAATAAAAGAGCTATATTGAGGCTAAATTTCCTTACCAAAATAGAACTTAAGTGGAGATTGAAAGAGATGCAACCACCAAGATGCTAGCACCACCTAATAGCATGAAAGATCTTCACCTACTGACCATTAGAGGGTCACGGTTTTCATAAGGAGAAAAAGGTACAAGGTGAGATTTACAATTTGAAATTTGGAATTCAGTTTGGAAGTTAGAATGCAACTTACCTAGATGAGACTTAGAGTTTAAGATGAAGATGGTCTTGAGTCCCCTTACACCAAGCTTGACTCATGAAATGAGATGATTCAAGAGTAGCCTAAGTGTGCAAGAGGCCTTTGGTGATTAGCTTGGGATGAACCCTTCAGAGTATTGTGAGGTAGGAATGAAATGAAGCTTCTAGAATAATCTTGAAGAAGGTTTCATGGGGTACAAAGAAAAGGTACCCGGCGGTGTTGAGATAAAGGGGAAGAAGAGAGACTCTTCATGTGCATGGAACATAATCATGAAGGGTATCTAGTGTGTTAAGCTTATTTACTCCTTGGTTGCTTTTGAGGATAGGTTAAAGAAAAAGTTACTAAAGTGGTTAGTTGGGTATTAAAGATAAAGGAGATCTCATGGATCATCCATGTAGTACCCGGCAGTTTCTAAAGAAAAAATGAGGGAAACTCTACAAAAATCTTGTAGCATATTCATGAGGCTATTTACTACATGTGTAAGCCCTTTAGAATTATTTTAAGAAGACTAATAAAGTAGTTAGTTGGCTTTAAGGAGTGAGATTCTTCTAGAGTCTCCAAGACTCTATGTAGGCCGGATTTTTCTAACAATTTGGGAGGGTATAATTGTCATTTCACTTGCTTCATGAGACATACTTATATAATTATACCATTTCTTATAATATTTACTTTAAGGAAATTTAATTGAAGAAGAAATAATGAAACTTAATAAGATGCACTTGGAAGTACTGATATCTTATTAGATTACTTCATAAGAGTCGGAGATACATAGTGATTTCTGTTGGGTACAACATCCTCCCCCCTATCACAAGTTTTGTCCTCGAAACTTATGAACACTAGTCAAAGAGATGTGGGTATGAGCTCCTCATGCTTTCTTCAGTCTCCTAAGTGGTTTGATCAACAGAATGAAGCTTCCACTGCACCTTAACCATGGGAATAAATCGTTTTCTTAGGGCCTTTTTCTTCTGATCAATAATCCTCTCAAGTTCTTCATCATAAGATACATCGGCTTCAATCTTCAACGGTTGCTCCTCAATGATATGGATGGGTTCGTGCGGCGAAGCTGGGACACATGAAATACATCGTGCAACTGAGACAGCGATGGCGGTAGTGCTAACCGGTAGGCGACTTCTCCAATCCTTTCTAGAACTTCGTATGGCCCGATGAATCTTGGTCTCAGTTTACCTTTTATGCCAAATCTTCTTATGCCCTTTGATGGCGAGACCTTCAAGAACACTTTCTCACCTTCCTGGAATTCCAATGGTCGACGTTTTTCGTTGGCCCTAACTTTGCTTCTGTCTTGAGTTGCCTTCAACCTTTGCTTGACAATCATCACCTTTTCTCATGTTTGCTCCACTAGGTCGGGTCCTGCAAAAATCTTGTCTCCAATTTCATCCCAATAAAGTGGATATTGGCACTTTCTTCCATACAGTGCTTCATAAGGGGCCATTCCAATCGGTGATAGCTATTATTATAAGAAAACTCAACCAACTTAAGACTTTTGTCCCAACTTCCTCCAAAATAAAAGATACAAGCTCGTAACATGTCTTCCAGTCTTTGGATTGTTCTCTCCGATTGACCATCAGTTTGAGGATGAAACGCTGAACTGATCTGAATTTCAGTGCCCATCGCTTTCTGGAAGGCTGTCCAAAATCTAGAAGTGAAGCGAGAGTCGCGGTTACAAACTATACTCATGGGTACTCCGTGCAAGCATACAATCTGGTCAATATACATGGAAGCCAATTTCTCCATAGAGGCTTTGATTGTCATGGCCATGAAACAGGCGGACTTCCTCAAAGGATCAACCACCACCAAAATAGCATCATATCCATTCCTTGTCCTTGGTAGGTCAGTCACGAAGTCCATAGTGACGTGATCCCATTTCCATTCAGGAACTTCAAGGGGCTGTAATAATCCTGCTGGTCTTTGATGCTCCGCTTTCACCTTTTGGCAAATGAGACATTTCTCCACGAATTCAGCAATTTGTTTCTTCATGCCAGGCTACTAGAACTTCTGCTTTAAGTCTTGATACATCTTGTTGGCTCCTGGATGAATGGATAGGCGAGAACTATGAGCTTCCTAAAAGACTTCATTCTTTATGACGTCATCATTGGGTACACATAACCGACCCTTAAACCATATGTTGTCATCACCGCGGACCTCAAAATCTTCAGATGGCTCCATTTTTGACTTATCCTTGATCTTCTTCAAAGCTTCATCCTTTTCTTGAGCCTCTTTAATTTTATTGATTAATGAAGGAATTAAGACCAACTTAACAAGAACATCATCAATGTAATCAACTACTTTAAGGTCAAACTCTTCCATATCGTGCTGCAAAGGCGGTTGACGCGGATGGCTTGTTCTTCGACTCAAAGCGTCGGCAACTCTATTAGCCTTTCCTAGATGGTACTGGATTGAGAGATCATAATCCTTTATCAGCTCTAGCCATCGGCATTGGCACATATTTAACTCCTTCTGGGTGAAAAGATACTTAAGGATTTTGTGGTCGGTAAAGATTTCGCACCTTTCACCGTATAGATAATACCTCCATATCTTTAAGGCAAAAACCACGGTTGCAAGCTTAAGGTCAAGGACTGGATAATTCTGTTCAAACGGCTTCAGCTGATGAGATGCATATGCAATAACTCGATCTTTCTGCATTAATACACATCCGGGACCTTTTTCGAGGCATCACTATATACCACAAAACTCTCACCAAGGACAGATTGAGCAAAAACTACAGCAGATGTCAACTTCTCTTTCAACTCTGTAAAGCTCTTTTCGCAGTCCGAATTCCATTCGAACTTTGTCTTCTTTTGCGTCAGTCAGGTGAGAGGCATAGCAATCCTTGAAAATCCTTCAACGAATTTGCGATAGTAGCTAGCGAGACCAAGAAAGATCCACACCTCTGTGACATTTGTTGGCCTTGGCCATTCCGTGATAGCTTCAATCTTTTTGGGAGCCATTGATATCCCATCCTCATATATGATTTGGCCAAGAAATGATAAGCTGTGTAGCCAAAATTTGCATTCACTAAATTTGGCGTACAATTGCTTCTTTCGTAAAATATCAAGAACAACCCTCAAATTGACTGCATGGGATTCTTCATCTGACGAATAGATCAAAATATCGTTAATTAAAACCACAACAAATTTATCTAGCTGCTCCAGAAATACTCGGTTCATAAGGTCCATAAATGTAGCAGGGGCGTTTGTCAATCCGAATGGCATCATAAGGAATTCGTAATGCACATAACGCATCTTAAACGCAGTTTTCGTAATATCCTCGACTTTGATCTTCAATTGAAAATATCTAGAGCGCAGGCCAATTTTACTGAAGACTTGTGCTCCCTGTACCAATATGCCTTTAGACATGGCTCAAAATAGAATTTTATCAAAATAAAACTTATTAATTTCTTACCCGAAGCTGGTCAAACAGATCGTCGATCCTAGGCAGTGGGTACTTATTCTTTATTGTAATCTTGTTGAGCTCTCTATAATCTATGCACAGATGCATGCTTCCATCCTTTTCCTTTACAAATAGCACATGAGCACCCCAAGGAGAGACGCTTGGACGGATAAGTTTTTGCTCTAATAGCTCACACAACTGCTCTTTTGGTTCCTTCAATTCAGCAGGCGCCATTCAGTAAGGTGCCTTTGATATAGGCTCAGATTCCGGATTTAGATTGATTTCAAATGCGATCTCTCGATATGGAGGAAGGCCCGGAAATTTCTTTGGAAAAACATCAGGATACTCTTGAACTACCAGGACTTGAGAAAGATCATATGGCGCTTGATCGACCCTTAAAGCATAAACTAAGAATCCTTCATGTCCTTTCTTCAACGCACTACAGGCATGGGCCGCATTCACATAAACATTCTTGGGGAATTTCTTCAAATTTGAGCCTCCATGGAAAGTTACTTCTTCACGTGCTGGGCCTTTAATGGTAACTTATCTTTCATGATAATCAATGTGCGTGCAATTCTTGGAGAGCCAATCCATTCCAAGAATTATGTCGAAGTCACTCATAGTTATTGGAATCAAATCTGCTGCAAACCACTACTCATCGAGCTCAGTCTCACAGCCCTTGTACAATTGGTGAGAAACAAGCACCTGATCACCAGCTGCTTGAACTCTATATGGCATCCCAAGATGGACGGGGCTAATAATCAAGATTCTTCGCAAATTTCCTTGAGATAAATGAGTGGCTAGCGCCACTATCAAACAATACATTTGCAGGGCATACTATATACTAAGATAGTTCCTGAATCATGCAAAATTGACTAAGCAACAACAAAACAACAATATCTTGCAAAATGTAGTCATTGCATAAATCTTAAAACATACCTTTCATAACATCAGTAGCTTCATCAACAGCAGCATCAGTCATGACGTGGACCCTTGCATTTGCACGCTGACGCTGGTTGCTGCTGTTGCTGGGGCTCCTTTTTCTAGATAATCTTTGATTAAATGGCCGATTTTTCCACATCCAAAACACGTAGTTCCCTTGTCTGGACAATTCTTAAGCACATGGCCCATTTTACCACAACCAAAACATTTCCCCACCTGAATAAAGCATTCTCCCATATGATTCTTTTGGCAATGAGTACAAACTGGAATAGCTGGCTGCTGTTGACCCTGATTTCTTGGCTGATTCTTTTGCTAAAAATTCTGTTGCTGTGGGCGGCGCTGAAAGCAATTCTGATTCCTTCCCTGATGATCGGGTCCTTTGAAATTCTGCTTCGCTACCTTATGAGATCCCCCACTACTGGATGCTTCTCTTCCCCTCTTCTGACCAATCTCATCACGTCGGATGATGTCTCTCTCAATCTTGTAGCAGGCATCAAGCAGCGCTCCAAAATTTACGGGATTTGTATTAACAAGCCAATTTCTTATCCTCGGATTTAACCCTCTTTCAAATTTCAACATCTTTGTCTCTTCATCATTAATCGTCGATGGATGAAATCTCCCTAAAGCTATAAACTTATTGGCATAATCAGCAATGGTCATCCCCTGCTCTTGCTTTAGTGATTCAAACTCATGTCTCTTTTGCAGCTTAACTGAAAGGGGAATGTAGAACTTATTGAATTCTTGCAAGAATCTCTCCCACGGTATCGGTCTTGGCAGAGATTGCAGGTTAGCTTTCCACCACTGATTTGCTTCTCCAAGCAAAAATGGTCTAACAGCTTGTGTTTTCATTTCTTTGGGTGCATGGATCAATTCAAAGCAGTTCTCCACTTCGTCAAGCCACTTTTCTGCAATATCAGGATTTCATTTTCCTTCAAATGGTAGCACATTAGCTCTCTTCAGTTTTTCAAAAAACATTGCCCATCCCTAGCAGGCTTATGCGGTTGAGGAGGGGCATTCTGCTGCATCATAACCTTGCTAATCTGAGTCACAGTCTGGCAGAAAGTCTGAAAAACATGGATATCAGGAATCATCTGAGGTAAGGGCCCCTGAGGTGGAGGATTGTTCTGAACAGGAGGTGGATTTTTGTCCTGCGATGGTGGCGGCAGAGGGACCTGAGCAGGTGGAGGGCGACCGGCTCCCGTGCAGCAGTTCAGGCTCTAGCGGGTCTACCACAAGGTCGAACCATCTGCACTACAGAGCATCCAAATTTATTCAGAGTTGAAAAATCAGGATATTTGACAGTAATAAAATCATAATTTAAAGGAAACTTACACAAAGATGAGAGGAGATAAGATTTAGATTAGATTTTGAGTCATTTAGGATCTTATCGACTATGATTTAATCATTAGGTTAAGGTCCTAATTCCAGTCTAAGTCATCTTAGTCTAAAGTCGACACTCTTCTAAGATCATGACTTAAGTCTAAGATCAAACTTAGATTTCTAGAATCGTAACTTAGTTCTATATTCTGCACGAATCTAGAGCTTAGGCTCTGATACATCCTGTAGCGCCCCGTACTCGGCCTCCCCGGGAACGGTGTACCCGCCATACTTCGCTACGGAAAGTACATGCCGTCAATGCATAAAATGTCACAGTCCACGACAAAATCATGAACTACAATGTCATCATCTTAACACATAAGCAAAATTTAGCCAGAATAAAAACTTTCAAAGGAAACAGTCCGAATATCCGACATAAAGTTTACAACCAAGTTTGCAAAATAAAGACAAATCCGAAATTAGTGTCCCCAAAATAAGTCCATAAAACATAAGCCATCAGAAAAATCCTTAAGCTGCGATCCACTCTCACGTCTATGGATACGAAACTCAAGGCTCATCGTCAATCCATTCTACATCATTCCCTGTAGGCTCTGGGGAAAATAAAAGGGTGAGTGACAAAGTCACCAGCAAGTATACGTAAACAATCATGAATTAAGTGGAAACTGTATACAAGAACCATATCCCAAGAATCTCAATTTTCCCGACATACATGACCTTCAACCCAATAGCCGCAAAGGTAATAAGATCATAACTTAAGTGACAATAGACTAAGCATTCTACTCACAATCATATGCAATGCGTATGAATATGCAAATGTAATGCATCATGATATGATGAAAACCAATTTCAATCATTCTTACGTTCAAAGCATAATCGTAAAACAAGGAGTAGAGAGGGTTCAAATCTATTATCTCCGGATCTAAAACAGTCATACCATTCCCTTCAGATCTATTATTTCTGGATCTGAAAATGGTCATACAATCAATCATCATCATCCACATCAGGTATATTATCTCCGGACCTGGACGGTGATAGGTCATCATCCTCAGGTATATTATCTCCGGGCCTGGATGGTCATAATCATCATACTCAGGTCTATTATCTCCGGGCATGAACGGTCATAAATCATCATCCTTGGGTCTATTATCTCCAGGCCTGTATGGTCATAAATCATCATGATCAGCTCAATTAACCCCAGATCTAGAGCGGATTGTGCTGGCCAAGAATAAATGGTATCATAAGAACTTTTCTTTCAAAAACCAAAAACTTATCTTCAAAAGTGTTTTCTTACAATTCTTTGGCATAAAAGAATCAGTCTCATAAGTAGCATGAACATGGACAATGCAATGCATGATGTGCAACATGCAATTCATGACTAATTTCATCATAGAAAACATATTCTAACTTGTTTCTTAAGATGGAAAACAGTCCAGCAGCATGCCCTGTTCACACGGCCTCAAAATCACCAATTCATAGCCTATTTTAAGCAACTCTTACCACATACATGCATAATGGAATATTAGATACATGCCATAAAAATTTCGTAACATTCTAAGATGTCTAAGGTTCTCAAAACACTAAATTACCATCAAGGGGTACTATAGAATTCCGAAGCACAGTACCTGACTTACCTCAGCTCCAAGGGTCATAAAACAATATTAATTAGGACTATCACCTTGGAAACATAGAAAACATACTGAGGAACAATATCCGTATACCCAAACATCACATGTAAGTCTAAATACATAAAATCAAGGCCTCAAAATTCACGCCATCAAACTGTCTTGTTTCCTAGTTTTGTACCGCTAACTTCATCTCAGTTGTTAACCCTTAAAGCAGTGGTTCAAGCCAATTTCATTACATAGACCAGTGCATCTATGTCTTAGGTAAATACTATAAAAATTTCAAAGCAATCCGACATGTTTAAAAGGGTCATTTAATTATCTTTCTCAGTCTAGATACCTGCAGAATCTGTAGTGACCTGTTCTTACTAAAAATTCCATTTAGGCCAAACTACAAACTCTTTTGCAGAATGTCCACCACACAAATTCACTACACATATCAAGCTACCATCACATTAAAATTTAGCACAATTGCACGTTCATAAGGTTATTTTAAGGCCAAGCAAGTTGCTACCAAAACTGTCCTATTTCAGAGAATCTTACATTTCATCACCTTTATTCTTAAAGCATTTCCCAAACCAACTTCAACTCCTAAAATAACTTGCTAACCACCAAGTACACATTTTAACATGAAATTTTCAGGTCTCCTAGTATTCTTTAAGCTACGCCATACCCCCACGCCAAACAGCCCCATAACTACACATAGAACATGCCATTTTCTTACATTTTATGCCTCATAAAATCTATTCTTAGGAAGAATTAGTTCACTATTCAACTAATCACCAAAACCGCCCCTTATTGTGAAGAATAGGTCTCATCTCATATTTAAGTTATGCACATATCATATCCATACAGAAAATCACTCAACATGCCAACACTTTCCCTTATAAAACAACCAATTTATCATGCTTTGCACTTAGTACTTCAACTAAGATTCATGACTTTAAATAACTAGACATTCAAGAATACAATTTCACAAATAAGTCAAGCATTTCTAGAGTATACTTGCCTCTTTTGAGCTTAGAAACTTTCCCTAGCTTGACCGTTGGTTGAAATGGATTGAAGTTTTCCCCCAACTTCACTAAGGAGCACATGATTTTAGGGAGGAAAATCAAGGTGAACATTAGCTACCATTTAAGTGAATAAAAGAGCTAGATTGAGGCTAAATTTCCTTACCAAAATAGAACTTAAGTGGAGATTGAAAGAGATCCAACCACCAAGATGTTAGCACCACCTAATAGCTTGAAAGATCTTCACATAGTGACCATTAGAGGGTCACGGTTTTCATAGGGAGAAAAAGGTACAAGGAGAGCTTTACAATTTGCAATTTGGAATTCACTTTGGAAGTTAGAATGCAACTTACCTAGATGAAACTTAGAGCTTAAGATGAAGATGGTCTTGAGTCCCCTTAGCCCAAGCTTGTCGTATGAAATGAGATGATTGAAGAGTACCCTAAGTGTGCAAGAGGCCTTTAGTGATTAGCTTGGGATGAACCCTTGAGAGTATTATGAGGTAGGAATGAAATGAAGCTTCTAGGATAATCTTGAAGAAGGTTTCATGGGGTTCAAAGAAAAGGTACCCAGAGGTGTTGAGATAAAGGGGAAGAAGGGAGACTCTTCATATGCATGGAACATAATCATGAAGGGTATTTAGTGTGTTAAGCTTATTTACCCCTTGGTCGCTTTTGAGGATAGGTTAAAGAAAAAGTTACTAAAGTGGTTAGTTGGGTATTTACGGATAAAGGAGATCTCATGGATCATCCATGTAGTACCCAACGGTTTATAGAGAAAAGAGGAGGGAAACCCTTCAAAAATCTTGTAGCATATTCATGAGGCTATTTACTACATGTGTAAGCCTTTTAGAATTATTTTAAGAAGACTAATAAAGTGGTTACTTGGCTTTAAAGAGTGAGATTTTTCTGGAGTCTCCAAGACTCTATGTAGGCTGGATTTTTCTAAAAAGTTGGGAGGGTTTAATTGTCATTTCACCTTCTTCATGAGACATACTTATGTAATTATACCATTTCTTATAATATTTACTTTAAGGAAATTTAATTGAAGAAGAAATACTGAAACTTAATCAGATGCACTTTGAAGGACTGATATCTTATTAGATCACTACATAAGAGCCGGAGATACAGAGTGATTTCTGTTGGGTACAACAATATACTTCATACGCATCACCCAAATAAGTTTCATTGTTGTACAAGGTTGATCAAGGTGTGATCAAACGTTCATTTGGTGAGGTGGTGTTGATTGGTGCTGATTGTTGTTGTTCTTGGTGTAGAACATTGTAAAAGGATTAGTGATTGAAGGAGTTGGTGTATAACCCATCCACTCTTGTTCTAAGGTGACTTTGATGATTAGTGAATACCAGGGAAGGTGTCCTTGAAGACTGGATGTAGGCACATTTGGCCAAACCAGTATAAAAATCTTGGTGTTCTTACTTTCAGCATTCTTTGCTCTCAGTTTCTGTTTTTCCATCGTTTTCATAGTCATGGTAACAATATCAAACGATTTTCAAAAATCCTAAAACTTTGGAGAAACATAGCTTTATGTCTTAGGTTTAATGTTCAACAAGTTCCATTGTATTTGGATAAGTATAAGTCATCCAAATGTTCAGAGTTCCAAGATTAGTGCAAATCTGTTTTTCAGATTGGTGGAGGTTAAGAACATCAACATGGTTGATATACTTGCCAAAGGAATTTTTCAGAACTGTTTCAATTGGGCAAACTAGACATAATAAGGAACATCTCATAAATGATTCAGATCATTTAGAGTTGTCATTTATTCGGAATAAATTTTTCATTATAAGGAACAGTTTCTGGCACGATTGACATAGTCAGATCAGAGACAATGTTTCAGTGACTTAAACTTTGAGTTTTAATCTGATAATTTTATGACGCATTCATAACATCTGAGAGTATATTTTCACCAAGTTTCATTATTTTTGGAGGTCTATAACCCAGTCATCTAGTCATTTAAAACCGGGGTCTAAAAACAGAATCTATTTTCAGAAGTGAATAATTGGTCACTAGAATTTTTATAAACCAATTTTTCCGCGCTCACTATTCAACCTCCCTTCTAGTGGTGCTATACAGGTCCAACAATTTACATATTTTACTTGACTTATGTGTATTCCTTTAGTTTGCTTAATTTATAGGCCAAGAAAGTGATTTAGTTCACCTACCATAGACATCTCAAACTCGGATTTCATGCAAGTTTAAAATTCTTCCATTAACTTACCACATGCGAATCCAAAAACAATATCATCAACGTAAATTTAAATAATAAGTAAATCCATTTTTTCTTATTTTAAGAATAAAGTGATGTCGATGGTTCCTCTTTTAAATCTATTTTCTTAGGAAAAAGAAGCAAAGCGGTCGTACCAAGCTCTAGGACCTTGTTTTAAACCATATAATGCTTTCTTTAACTTATAAACATGATTACGAAATTTCATATCTTCAAATCCGGGTGGTTTCTTTACATAAACTTCTTCTTGCATAAAACTATTTAAAAATGCACTTTTTACATCATTTGATAAAGTTTAAAATCCTTTGTGCAAGCAATAGCAAGTAATATTCGTATAGCTTCTAAAAATGCTACAGGTGTAATTGTCTCTTCATGGTCTATTCCCTCTTCTTGATTATATCCTTGTGCTACAGGCCTAGCTTTGTTCCTAATGACTTTACCATCCTCATTCATTTTATTTCTAAATACCCATTTTGTACCTATAATTTTTTTGTCCAGTGGCCGAGTGATACGACACCGAGGTACTAAATCTCATACATCATTTCTTATAAATTGATTTAATTCATCATGTATAGCATCAATCCAAGAAGAATCATTCAAAGCATCAAGCACATTCTTTGGTTTTGTTTTAGAAATCATAGCATGGAATTGATTAATTTCATCTTGATCTATTCTTCTCTGTAGTCGTACACCTTGAGATATGTCGCCTATTATGAGATCGTGTGGGTGATCTCTATGCCATCTTAGTTGATTGTTTTCTAAGTTCTCATGTGGTTCTAAGTGTTCATGCATTTCTAGTGTATCCTGCTCCTCATGTATGCTATTTTCTTCTATATCATCTACCACGGTTTTAATTCAAAATCATCATCATATACTTTATACATTTCAAGTTCACCATATTCATTGAAGTTCACATGTGTAGAATTTAAAATTTGTCTAGTGACAATCATAGCATCTATATGCCATAGAATTCACAGAATATCAAACAAAAATACATTCAATAGATTTAGATTCAAATTTATCTAAATTATATTTTGTGTTTAATACAAAACATTTACATCTAAAAACACGAAAATATCAATCTTTGGCATGCGATCATTTAAAATCACATAGGGCGTTTTGCTAATTTTCTTTCTAATAGATAATCAGTTAATTATATAACATGCACAAGTAACTGCTTCCGCCCACAGAAATCTAGGCAATCGATTTTACAAAGCATTGTTCTTGCAATTTCTTCCAATGTCATATTCTTTCTTTCAACTACACCATTTAATTGTGGTGTTCTAGGTGGTGAAAATTCATGCTTAATGCCTTTTTCTTCACAAAATGCAATCATATCTTTATTTTCAAATACCTCTATCATTCCTAATATTTTTCACATTTACATCGTATTCATCTTCAAGTTGTTTTATCAATATAGCAATCTCAATGGCACTATCATCTTTATTTGCAATAAATAAAGTCCATGTATAACGTGAAAAATCATCAACAATAACACATGCATAGTGCGGCCCTCCAAGGCTTTTAGTACGACTAGGACCAAACAAATCAATATGTAATAATTCTAATATTCTAGATGTGCTAATCTCATTCTTAGACTTAAGTGACTCACTTGTCTGTTTGCACTTAATACAAGATTCTCACAACTTAAAGATGTCCAAATCAAGTTTAGGCATTCCTCGTACTAAATTTTTACATTGAAGTTTTTCAAGAGTGGATATGCCAATGTGTCCTAAACGTCTATGCTATAAATTCACATTCGGTTCATTTGACACAAAGCACTTTACTTTTGCATTTAACGTATCATCAATAGATAATGTACAAATGTTTCCTTCTCTTTTTCTTTTGAATACCGTTTCTCCATTTTTATTTACAATGTTGCAATATGGATGAGAAAAGCACACATCATAGCCATTGTCAAGAAATTGTGAAATACTAAGCAAGTTGTAGGATAAGTTGCTTACCAAGAATACGTTGGAAACTTGAAGGGTGCTTGGATTTTCAATTGTTCCCTTTCCAATTATTTTGCCTTCGTTGTTATCTCCAAAGGGTATGGATCCTCCTTTTGTAACCTTCTTTAATTTTGAAAATAGAGTTGGATCACTCGTCATGTGTCTTGAACAACCACTGTCAATAAACCACTTGTTTGCTACATCTTTTGTTTTGTATGATCCCTACAAAGTGTAACAATCATTTAGTTACCCTTTATTTTTGGGTCCTTAAAGGTTAGTGATTTAACCCTTCGTAAGAGTACCTTTTGGTACCCAAACTCGGGTGACCTTTCTTGGTCTTATAAAAGATGAAGAAATATAATCTATGTTGCGATCATTTCTTTTTGGCCTATAATGGCCGAATCTATCATTGTAAAAATAAGGTAATTTTCAGTTTTGATATGCATTTCGGTTTGCATACAAGGTGCATGATCTAGATGCATTATTATTATATGAATGTCGCATATACATCAATGGCTTCCTTTCAGATCTATATGGCACATAATTATACTTTTCATGTGATGAAAAATAGGTAGTGCAATGAGATGTAATAGGTGACTTGCTAGTTTGTATTGTCGCCATCATAGGCTTTTCAATCATTTTAAATTTATCATGTTGCTTAGATGAAGATAAAACATAGTTTGTAGATTTGTTATGTACCTGACAATCTTTAATATACCATAATCTGGTTTTGTCAGTTTCATGCTTTTGAGAAGGGATAATACGATCTAACATGCAAGTTCCTGCATCAAATTGTTTTACCGTCTTTTCTAGGTCTATGTTCTTGATCTCATATCTGAGATCTCGTCTTTTATTAATGTATTTTCTAATGCCAAAGATGCAATTTTAGGTTCTAATGCGTTAGTTATGCAAGACGACTCCTCTTTTAAATCGTTTAATTGAGATACAAGATTTGTGTTAGAAGATTCTAACAATTTCTTGTCTTCAATTAGACGTTTCTTTTCTTTTGCAAGAGTCTTACTAAATTTATGCAACTCAAGATATTGACTAAAAAGATCATCATAAGGAGGTTCTGAATCAGAATCGGAATCAGAATTTATCTCATTAGATGTTTTGGATGCAAAGCATACTTGAGCTGTTTCTTCTTCAGCTCCCTCCCAAAATTGAGGGGAAATCACATCTTGATTTATTGGAAATTAACTTATGTGATTTTTGACATGTGTTTCAGATTTTTATGATAAATATCTAGGTCATATTATTAGTGCCAAGGTGGAAAATGAAATCCCTATCATGGAGTGACAACTAAGCGAAGATATATCATTTGTCCAATCACATTTTGTGAAGTAAGCAAGGGTGTGTCATAAAGCTATACAAGGCATCTTCCAAGGATATTCAAGACAAATTTTAGGGAAGAATTCAGCCTAGGGGCATCCATCAAACCTATAAAAGGAGGCACAGTGTTCAAGACAAAGCAAGCCAAAAGTTCATATTCAAGCAAGTTCAAGCAAGACTTCTATTCTTCTCCTATTCTCTTCTCGTACTTATAGCTTCAAGCCTATCATACATACATTCTAAATTCTGTATAGGCTTTGATTTTACCACCCATATACATCCCATTCTTGTACAAGGTTGATCAAGGTGTGATCATACCTTGCGGATGTGGTATTTGTGTTGGTTGTTTTTGTTTGCTCGTTGTAAGAAGGGTGGAATTGGTGTATAAATCAAGTCACCCTTGTTCTAAGGTGTTTTTGTGTTTAGTTAATACTAAGAAAGATGTTCTCGAAGACTAGATTAGGCCAATTTCACCGAACCAATATAAAAATCTCGGTGTTATTACTTTTCAGCACTTCTACTTTCAGTTCCTGCTTTCTGCATCATTTTCATAGCCATGGTAAAAATAGCAAAACTTTTCCAAAAATCATCAAACTTTTCAGAAACATAGCCAAATTTCTTAGGTTTCATTTTGGACAAGTTTCATTGAATTTGGATAAGTATAAGTCATCAAACATTCATAGTTATGAGACTAGTGCAATGTGATTCTCAGATCTGCAAAGGTTGAGAACATCAATGTAGTTGATATACTTACCAAAGGAATTTTGAAAAACTGTTTCAACCCTTTCAAGTATACATCCTAAGGGTCACATAATAAAAGTTTCAGATCATTTAGAATTGTCAATCAATAGGAATAAATTTTTCATTTTGAAGAACAGTTTCTGGCAGATTGACATAATCTGAGTAAAAACATTTTTTCAAAAGGTTACACTTTCAATTTTAATCTGAATATTTTATGAAACATTCATAGCATCTGAGGGTACAATGTCACTAAATTTTATGATTTTTGGAGGTCTATAATCTAATCATCTAGTTAATGTAAAGTAGGATCTGAAAACAGAATCTGCTTTCAGAAGTGAGTTATTGGGTAATAAAAAGTTTTAAAACCAATTTTTCCACACTCACTATTCAACTCCCCTTCCCTTGTAATGGTGTTTTACAAGTCCTATAAATGGTCTTAGAGCACGGTACACTCACTAAAACAAGATACAAGAATCTTTGTGAGATGGCATGCACTAGTCATAAAACTGAGCAAGAAGGTATGTGAAGCCAAAGGCCTCCCCTTTTTGACGGTGAGTCTTTTATTCAACGGAAACTACGTATGGAACTCTTTCTTATGGCTACCGATATATACTTATGGTCCATCATGGAAGATGGTACGTTTGTTCCGTCTAAGATAACTAATTGATGGCGTTACTTTAGAAGTTGTAAACCTAAGCAAGAATATACTATAGAAGATATAAAGAGATTGAGTATGAATGCTAAGGCTATGCAACTTCTTCTAAATGGTTTAAGTAAAAGTGAATCAAGTTATGTAACAATTTGTTCTAATACCCAAGAAATGTGGAGATGTCTTGAAATGAAACATGAAGGTACTAGTCAAGTTAAAGAGTCCAAGATAAACATGCTTATGTCTAATCTTGAATCCTTCAGATTATTACCAAATGAATCTATCATCGCTATGGATTTAAGATTGATTAATATCTAGAATTCTCTTGAGTCTCTTGGCAAGGTATATCCTTCACAGGAAACGATGCATAATGTATTGAGAAGCCTCCCATCCGAATGGGATCCTAAAGTCACCGCAATGGAAGAAAGTAAATAACCAAGTCAATAAAACTGGAGGAATTGATCGGATCTCTAAAGGTATATGAAAACAAACTCACTCTAAGAAATTCTGAATCAACTTCTAAACAAGATAGGACTATAGCGTTTAAATCAAATGAATATGTCTTTACCTCTACTGATCATGTAGATGATAGTGACACGGATTCTGATAATGTAGATCTAATCACGTTGGCTAAAGGATTAAGAAAGATCATGAGAAAGTCGTTTACAAACAAACCTAAGCCTACTTCATCTAAGAATTATAGAAATAAGAATAATGATAAAGATATTAAGTGTTATTTCCTTGAAGAGTTGTCAAAGATGATCTAGGAGGCAATCCCGTGGTGTATGCTCTTTGCTGACGATATTGTATTAGTTGCATAGAGTAGACATACTCCGAGTATAAGAATAGAGGAGTGGCGAGGTGTGTTAGAAAGAAAGGGCTTAAGAATTAGTCGTTCTAAGACTGAGTATCTGCACTGCAACTTCAGCAACGCAGCCGATTGTGAGAATAGCCAGCTCACTATCAAGCGTCAAGCGGTCCCACATGTAAGTAAGTTCAAGTACCTAGGATCCTTTGCACAGCAAGATAGGGACATAGATAGTGACGTAGCATACAGAGTTCAGGCTGGCTGGTGTAGGTGGAGGGCGGGGTCAGGGGTGCTATGTGACAAGAATTTTCCAACTAAATTAAAAGGAAAATTTTATAGGGTGGCAGTGCAGCGGCCAATGTTATATTGAACAGATTGTTGGGCCATCAAGAGGACACAGTCGCAGAAGATGGAAGTGATAGAGATGAGGATGCTGAGGTGGATGTGTGAGCACACAAGCCTAGACTGGATAAGAAATGAGGTATTTAGAGAAAGGTTAGGGGCGACTAGTATAGCAAATAAGATAAGGGAGGGAAGACTGAGACGGTTTGGGCATGTCAAGAGGAGAAAGACAACGACGGCTGTCAGAGTAGTTGAAAGCCTCACTGTAGAGGGGAAGAGGAGTAAAGGCAAGCCGAAACTTACTTGGGATGAGCGAATCAAATAGGACGTACTAGATTTGCACCTTTTTGAGGACATGGTCCATAATAGGAGTTCATGGAAGCAGAAGATTAAAGTTAAGGAGGTTTAGACAGGGAATAGGGAAACCTTAGAGTGTACTTAGGGATGTAGATACTCTATACACTTTAGGTGGCCTTTGCATTTTTTCTCTTCTGTCATTTTTCTGTCATTATTTGTGCATATACACGTTATGACTATTTTAATATCGTAAGCTGTCTATTTGTATTCTACTAAATTCCTTCACTAACACACTAGTACACCATAGCCGTATTATTGTTTTATATATGCAGGTACAAATAGAGCCGGGGGTCTCACTGGAAGCAAACTCTCTATCCCTTGGGATGGAAATATTGTTTGTCTACCTCTCACCCTCCTCAGACCCTAACGATAGCTTTTGATGGCATTGGGATATACTAGGTATGTGTTGTTATTGTTGTTGTTGTGTATATTAAGTGTTATACTTGGACACCTCTCTTATGACTGCCGAACAAAGACCCAAACAAAACAATGAACGAAAATCGTGAGAAGGATTGGACAAAAACTAGACCGGTCTTGAAACCTAAACAAAGGAGAACAAGAAGAGCCCTTAAAGAATCTACATGGAGTGATTCATCCGATTCTGAAAGTGAAGAATCTGAAGAGGAAATGGCTCAAGTATGCTTTACATCCAAAGCATCCAATGAGGTAAATTCTGATTCTGATTCTGATTCTGATTCTAAGCCTTCTTATGATGATTTATATTGTCAATATCTTGTGTTGCCTAAGTTTTCTAAGACTCTTACAAAAGGAAAGAAATGGTTAATTGAAGACAAGGAATTGTTAGAATCTTCTAACACAAATCTTGTATCTCAATTAAACGATTCAAAAGAAGAGTCGTCTTTATGATAAATTCATTAAAGTCCGAAATTTCATCATTAACATCCAAGAATAATGAGACGAAGGCCGAGATTTAAAATTGGAAATCAAGAAACACACACAAAAAAGATGGTAAATTAATCCGATACAGGTACTTGCATGTTAGATTGTTACGACCCGCACCTCCTAGCTAGTTGGTAAAATGAACAGAGGAAATTACGACAGACTTTGAGTGCAAATTGTACCGCACTTAGTGCAATATGTATAGGTTACCTAAATAAAATATAAGAACTACTAAGAGTTAACTTAATGAGTGTGAAGACTAATTAAGGGAGCATATAAATAAATGAAACAAATTTTATCTAGGAATTAAATAAAGAAAAAGGAAGCTACACATATGGAAAATAAAGCAAGGCTAGAAATGTAATGTCACATCCCACTTGCATCCACCGCCCTAATCCGGCCACTTCTAACTTGTTCAACATTATTTTCATTTTTACTCTTTTCTAATTTCCCTCATCATTACACCTTTCTTACACAGAGTGGCTTGGCTACCAATTAAATTTCATGCAAAGGAATCTCCTCTTCCACTATCTTTAAACAACACATAATTACTCTTCCATTTATATTATAATTTTAGGCTAATAACCTAAATGAGAACAATACAATTTTCTTTTTTTATCCCCTTAGCCATTATCACCTTTCTTACACAAAGGAGAAAACTTCTCCAATCAAACATTTTGCATGGCATTTCTCCCACACTATGTCTTCAAGAATTTTGGCTAAGGGAGAATTGGAAGACAAAATAATTTCCCACTTGCAAGACATATGCTCACATTTCTTTTCCCTGCATCATCTCACACTCTTACACTTCCATTTCCCTTCAAGCACATTTCATGCAAAGTTTCTTTGCTTACATTTCCCCTTCTCAAACCAAAATGCAATCATTATCACCCCACTACTCTAAATCTTAGACAACCATGAACCAAGGAGGGATAAACCTATCAAATTGTAGGACAACTCTTCGTTTCACTCTCTTTCATTTTCCTTAGCTCACTCTCTCTAGAAACATTTTCTCTACACTCTCCACTCCCTCACAAAGATCAAAACCTCTCTTCATTTCCTCATCACAACTGTGAGTCACCATTAAGAAGAGAACCAATTTCTTTCATATTCAAGTGAGGAAACAAGCTTCTAAGAGTAGGAATGTTTAAGGTAAGGTGTTATAATATTCATGCTAGCAATTTTCTCTTCTTATACTCTTCTAAAATTACTCAAAATCTTTTCTATTCTAGCCAAAAACCGATGGTTCCTCAAGAGTGAAGGAGACATCTCCTAAGTTGAGGAATGTAAGAGACTTCAAGCCTTTAAGATAAGAACTACTTGGATTGAGTCTTAGAACATCTACAACCTTATTATCTTACAGAGAAACTAACTTTCCTCCTTACATGTCTTCAAGGCCGTGTACATTCCAAGGCCAAACAAAGAACAAATCTTGTACTTCTAGGCAAAAGATTCAAGTATCAAGGCAAGTATTCTTCTTAGCTTCTCAAAGAATGTTTAAAAATGAGTCTCCTATGTTCGTATCAAAGGATGGATCGTGCATGCATATGTTAAAATGAAGCCCTTATCATCAAGTTATGAAAAGTGTTCTTGCATGCTTAAACTATGTATGCATGTGTGTTATTCTTGTATAGTTCATGAATGTTGTTAGGATGAGATAGTTAAATAGGAAATCCATGGCAAAATCTTAGAATCAACAGCCCCCTTAAGGATGTGCATGGCCTAAGAAATGAAGAGCAAACTTGCATGCATCATCTTCTATGTAAAATGTAGTCAAATTAGTACACTTTCTTGAAAAGTGTACTAAGAACCTCATCAAACATCATCTTCATATGTGCATATTGGATGACCATCGTTTACTTTGTTTTCATTTGTATGAGAGTGTATTTGCATGATATGGTCATGATATATTATGCTTATGGTGCAATATAATCTATACCAAAATGCATGCCATCAAAGTCACCATCTTTAATGATCATCACCACAACTTCATCGTCATCCTTCTAAGATGGGGCTGATTGAGCCTCCATCAAAGACCATGATTTCATCACCATCATCATGATGTGTATTTTGATGATCATAGTCTAAGGAGGTGTATTTGCATGGGTGTTGTTCTCTTATGTAATTGCATGTTACTAATAACTAATCATCCTTATACCTATGGTTCTTATGATCATGATTATGGGATGTGACTTTATTTCAAGATTAATATGTTAAGAACATGAAATTTGTGCATCATTCTAACATATATCCATGGTAACTTAATGTATAAATTAATGTTATCATTATTGCATCTTGCGTGTATGTAACAAGCTGGAAAAAGCAATGATGATGGGTATATTGGCTCTCGGCCATGAGGCCTCCTTGGTTCCTATGTGGTGGCCTACATTAGATGAGTATATCTACGTAAATATATGCGTAAGAGTACATATTATATGTGATAAATCAAGGAATGATCAAATCAATAGAATGGAAAAAGATGAATCACTAAAGTAGGGCTGTTTCGGACCATTTGGCCGAAACCACTCTATAAGGGTTAATTGGTATTTTCCAAATTTAGCAATTATGACAAGTGGGCTGTTTTGGGTGTTTTTAAATGTATCTAAGTATTGAACATATTAAGTAAATAACGTTAATGCTCAAAACACTAAAAATGGCTGTTTTTCGTCCCAAAAAGCTGAAGGCACCATTAAGGACAAAAAGGGCAAAATAGTCTACACCAACACATGATATAACCATTAAGTAAGTAAGAAATTTATGAGCTGAGTTATTATAAGACCTTAGAACCAGTCTAGAGACCGAACATTTTCATACGCATATGTCCGCATGATTTTCAAAGCAAACAAGTTTTACTTAGGATCACGTTCAGAAAGGATTATTGCAAAAGATGTTTTAAAGGATTTTATGGTTAAAGAATTTTACCATGAGATGAATGATTCCATATGACTTATGCATGTTTCTGTTGGATGAGTGTAACACCTTGTCGGGGACAAGGGATCTCTACCTTTTAGTATATGCATGTTTCTGTTGGCTAAGTGTAACACCTTGTCCAGGACAAGGGATCTCCGTCTTTCTGTTACATCTACGACGTTCCGTATGGAGAGCTACCTGATGTCTGGTCCAGGGGGAGGATAACAAGAGCAAAAGACTTTGCTATTGACTATAACACCGCTTCTGGGACTCGGGATCTCAGTCATAATCTGTTACCATTAGTCCTAGGTACATATGATGTAACACCGTGGTTGGACCATTGGGATTCATAGACGTTACTAAAGGCTACTTGGGGAATCATTTGGCATGTCGTGGTTACTATTCTTATGTTATGAAAAGTGTTATAGGCGATTCATGTTCTGTCATGTTTACAAATGTATGAGATGATATTTTTCTGAAAGTTTTACAATGCATGCATCACCAACATGTCCCAAGAGCTCTTAGTACCCTTAAGTCATAATTGATTGTATACGTTGCCCATGTATGCAGGTCAAGCAAGCACATGAAACTGAACTTAAAAGATTGTAATCAAGAATATACAGATTATATGAAAGTTAGCTCAGTTCAAGGTAAAGCTGATGAAAGGACTTAACTGTCTGATTTACTGTACCCTTTATTTATGTTGATTGCATTGAATATTACTTTCATACATGTTATTCATATGATACCTACTCTGCGTTTTACTGTAGTATCTTCACTACCCTGGTCCCCATGTATATCCACTTGATGAATCTAGGCAGAAATACTTGCAGAGCGATTTATTATTGCTCACCCCTTTATTTTATCATGCAGACCCGCATGACCCAGGCAGGAATTTTATAGAGGATGAGCCCAGATAATAGGTTTAGAGAGCTGCCTAGTAGACTGCTGTATCAGCTTTTGTATTTTGAAAATTTCAGCTCTGTACTTGTGATATTTATGTTGATGATGCACTCCTGGTACTATCTCGGATGTAGTAGTTTGTACTTATGTCGATGTTTTATTTCTGTCTATGTTATGATGCTTCCGCTATCCGATACATGTTTATGACGATGCGCATATATATGATATTGACGCCTTGTACTTCTCGTAGCAGAGTACGACGGTGCACCGTGCCGCGCCGCTAGTCCTGGGCGGGGCGCTACATAGATCTTCTCATTTCTTCTCAAAAACATGAAAATGATAAAAACGGATTAGGTTATGTTGAAGATATAAGGTACAAAACAAGTCTACAAACTTTGTCCTATCTTCATCTAAACAACCGCATGCATTTAAGACGATTGTACAGTCTAAGAAGGCAACTAGTGTGCCACCTGTTATATCTCATCGCACTCCTTTTTCATCACGTGCAAGGTATAATCATGTACCTTATAGATATGAAATAAACTCATTGATGCATATGTGACAATCATATCATTCAAATGCATCTAGATCATGCAGTATTCTTGCAAACCGAAATACATATCAAAACCGAAAATCACATTATGCTCACAATGAAGATTTCGGCCATAGGCCAAATAAAAATGCTCTTAACACATATTATATTGCTTCTTCATCTTTTTTGTCACCTTTTGTAACACCAAGAAAGATCACCTAAGTTTGGGTACCAAAAGGTACTCTTACAAAAGGTTGAATCACTAACCCTCAAGGACCAAAAAATAAAGGGTACCTACATGAGTGTTACACTTTGCAGGAAGCACATAAACCGAAAGATACATCAGTCAAGTGGTTCCTTGACAGTGATAGCTCAAGGCACATGACAGGAGATCTGAGCTTGTTCTCAAAATTGAAAAAGGTTACAAAAGGAGGATCTATAACCTTTGGAAATGACAAATGAGGTATACACTTCAGATTTTCGATATACTCTTGGTAAGCAACTTGTCGTATAACTTGTTTGTCATTTCACAATTTTTTGATGGTTTTGATGTGAATCTATGACATAGAAGAAAATAGCATACACAGTGAGTATGACACACTAAAAATGCTTGATTTTTGTTTATATGGTATAAATTGCTCTTTCTTTCCATTGATACTAATGGTTTTGATGTGATTTACAAAATAAAGGGAGAGAAAAAAGCATGATTTAAAGGTGTTAAGAAATGCAACGAGATCACTGCAAAACGCGCAGCGGAAAAAACAAAACTTGATCTCCGATTTCCTACCAAGGATCTATGTTGTTGGTTTAATTCGATGAAAGAAATAAAAAACCATACCTCTATAGATTTGAAATCTGCAGACGTGGAACATGCAAACATAGGAAGTGTGATGGCACGATCACCCTCTGTCGGTATCCACACGAATGCTTCCGTCCGGAGTGCTAGCTCGTGGAACGGCGCGGCTGAAGAACTCGGCTTTTCTTAAAAACGATTATAGGGTTTTGTTTTTCTGTTGGTTTTCGTGTGTCTTCTCTATATGAGATACACAGATATATATACACATATATAGACATCAAAATCCGAGTCCTAATCGGATTAGTTGATGCCAATCAAAATCCATATCAGATATGGATTCTATCAGGATATTCAAAATCCATATCAGATATGTATTCATTCGTTATTATCCGATAATACATATATATATAACCATAAAAACGAAATTAATAATAATAATAATTAATATCTAATATTAATATTATTAATATTAATATCAGCACATACGCATTCTTGTGTGTGACCCGATAGGCCCATATTAATTGGTAGTGGGTTAAATCTCTATTAAACCAACAAGTCGTAATTGGCCTCTAGCAAGGCATTACGACTACCCGATTAATACGAGTATAGTCCAACTAGACTAATAATAGCACATGCATTAATCCTTTGTCACACGATATCTAGTTCGAACATAAGTCATGGTCGGCGTCATACTTATATTGTTCAAACATATGATTACTCAATCTCTAAGTAGACTGATAAAACAAATGATACTGATCACACTATCAATTCATTTGAGCACGGCCATGCATTTCACAATCTCATTAATTGAGGGGCCCAAAGATATCTCTCTCAAAAGAGAGGGACAAATTCTATCTTGATTGTTCAATATTCTCTACATAATTTCTATCATACTCAATCATGACCTTTATTATTATCCAGTTACGAATAACGTTAGATCATGTCAAAATACAATAGTCCTTATGTTGGAAACTATGACAATCTCAAGTCTAAGGATTAAAAAAATGACTATCATGAGATTTACTTATGACGCTAATCCATGTAGTAATCTCATGATGGGTCTATCCAATACACTGTTCTCTAACAAGTATCTATGAGATTTATTTGTATCACTACACACATAATCATCTCATGATTATCAAATCAATACTCATACTGATTATAAATTATTTTATCTCTATAACAATAATGAATCAGGAACATATATCAAAATTGTGTAACATACTCACCAACAATAATGATAATTAAACCTCTTTTATTAATAATAAATGTATAACATAAACATCCAAATCGTGGCCTAAGACACACACACTAACATGTTCCACCTCTGCAACCTTGCTTTGCAGAGCTTCGTTAGCTAAAGAAGACATTCTTCAGCTCAACTTCCAACTCACCGATTCACTGAGCTCTCCCCTTGGCTACTCTGGCAAAGGTGATGTGAGTATTCATCTCCTTCTCTAAGAGCTCGCTCAAATTCTCAGCCCGGCTGCTGAATTCCAACTGAGTAGCTCTGAACTGCAAACGGACCAAGAAATTTAGTTTGCTGGAAAGCCAAATCAAGATTTCAAACAAGCGCAAAAACTTACTAGTGCCAGGTCACGATGCACTTTGTCTGTAAGCTCCCCAAAAGACAGTTTGTAGCGTATCCAGGTCGACAAGAAACATTGACTCTCTGTTGAAGCGTCGCACCACTTTTGTCTCCTCGACGCTTTCCCCCTCAGAGGAGATTCACCCTGCTCCTCTGCCATCTAGCTCCCGAAGGCTACGTCATGTCAGCAGTTGAAGGCCCAACATGGCTGAGCTATTCTTGCAAACTGAAATGGGGCTACGTAGATGGGCCAAGCCCCTGGCCTTGTCTCCTCTTTGTTGGGCACAACACTAGCTCAGTCTCTTCGTCCTTGTCATCATCAGAGCTGACGTCCATGCCACCTATAACGTTGATGGGTTCAGCACACAGAGCTGACGTAGCTCCAGTTGAGGGCATGACTCCCGTCTCTTGTAACAATTTTCTACAAAATTAGGCAGAGTCAGACTGACTATAGAAAAAGAAGCCAATGAAAGCTGGAAGTCAAACTTACATGGTCTATTTTCCATATTATCCCATTTTAGAACTTGGGAGGGATGCTTGATAGCAAACTTCTTAACACCAAGAAAATTGGTTTTGTATATAATTTGCTTTGTTGGTTATTTGTTTTTGTTTTGATATAGTGTGAAAAAGGCATAAAAAATAAAGTAAAGAGGCCATTTGAAAAAAAAAGAAACAGAAAAATCAAGCACAAGCAAAGTCAGAAGCTTGTGTATGAAAAGAAGAAAGGAAAGAGAAAAAAAGAAAGCACAAGCACAGCTTAACGGACATGTGATGTACGACGTGCAACGACCGAACAAACTAGTAAGTGTTTTTAATTTATTATTTTTAAATTTAACATGTATATATTGATGTTATTATTATGTTATTGCTATTATTAATATGCAGCTGTTACATTAATTATTGGTATTCCTAATACGTTGTTGTTACGTCATTACGTTATTGCTATTATTTATTATTAATTTGCTTTTGTTATTATTAATATGTTGTTTTTAATATGTTATTATTCATATATTCTTATTATTATCATTATTATGTTGTTTTTATTATCATGTTATTGCTATTATTTAGTGCATGACAACTGTTATGTTTTGTTTGCTATCTCATAAATTGTGTTGTCCCGATAGCCTTAAACCCTACGATCCTAAACTCTACAACCATAAACCCTAAACCATAATCCTAACACTACACCTAGCCCTAACCCTAACCTTAACCTTGACCCTAACCCTATTCCTAACAATAGCCATAACTCTAACCTTAACTCTAAATCATAACCATAACCATTACCCCGATTGTAGTAGTTATCGTTTTATTTTGTTATTGTTATTGAATTAACTATGATACATCAATATCCTTTTAATTTATAATTAAGTTGCGTGACTTTGAACATAGGTACACTTCTTATACATTACTGATGAAGGAGCTGAGACCTGAGGTTGATGATTTTTTGACTCTCCAAGGAGAGTATATGACACTATTCCTTAGAGTTAGTAAGGCCTATAAGACATCAGATCGTTTACGTAAGATGGATGCATATAACGAGTTTTTGGACATCTCCCTTAGGTGCATACCGTATTTTCAAATGGTAGGATTATAGAGAGTGGAGAGCAGTAGTAGGATCAGGCTTGATCATGGATTGATCATGGATTGATCAGAGTTTGAAAGGTGGAGACAGGAGACTCATACATTTCACCTTCCAATAGGTGAAGTGACGATGACACTACAAGATGTAGCGATTCTGTGTGGATTGCACATTGATGGCATGCCGCTTAGGGAGACGGAGCCTCGGTACACTATAGAGGGGTGGTAGGATATGCATATGCTACTTTTAGATTGGACCCCTGTGCCCTAGGATTTCTAGGGGAACTGTGTACGTCGTATGAGGATAGTGCGATAGATAAATGAGAACCCTCTATCAGAAGAGGCGTCTGCCTTACGGTTGAGCAGAGGGCACGAGCTTTGATATTCCTACATATCACTATATTAATATTTAATTCTGCTACTAGTCGAATGCAGCTAATTTATTCTTATATCCTTAAGGATATTGATGTGACTGCGACTTATTCTTGGAGTCAGCGTAGTGCTTGCACTGTACCGCAACCTATGTGATGTTGCAATGCGTTATACTATGCACGAGGTCACAGGACCAATGCACATCATGCAATATTAGATATGTAAGAGATTTCCTACACTGCGTCCTGTCCTACTACATGAGAGGCCTCTTATAGTACTTGCAGATGCTCTTTCTCCTCCTGATACATGTCATGTGACCTGGTGGCTCAAGAAACGTGATTACACACGTCAGCACACATGCGGTTGGTATTGTGCGTAATCAGCTTAATAGCATGACGGTGGGTCATTTATATGACAGCCATACACCGGCGATATCGTTTTGGCTTTGCCTAGTATTTGTCAAGAGAGATCATAGATGTGGTGCGCTCGGGTGACTTTCAATTTATGGGAGATAGTTGAGCTACATTTAACGGATAGGGTAATGAGACAGTTTGGCCTTGCACATGGATTGCTCGCTACTATTGATATGGGTATAGAGGTGCATCATCATTTGAGATAGGTTACAGGAGTAGACTATACGACTCGGATCCAGTAATATATGGATCAGTGAGGTAGACGCTATGATAGTATAGTTGAAGGACAGCCCTACACTGGCTATATGAAGGACGACTCATATTACATGTTGTGGTACAGACCCCAGACTCTCATCGCACTTAGTCAGCACGATGTTCAGCGCATTGGCGATATTGGATTTCACAGTTCATGTGTTGATTTATATCATGTGGTATTTTTGGTTATTTTAAAATTTAAAATAGTGTTGTTTGATATGTTAAACTACATGGATGCTAACGTTAAATGTTACATGTAGCTCAGTTAGGGCATGTGGTGCAAGTAATGCAGTCAATAGATTATGCCACTGCTCTTTAGGTCTGTGTTGATAGTCTTTGATATGGGGTTCGAAGAATATGTAGACCATCTACCTGCTGATCTAGCTACCCAACAAACCACAGTCAGCTATGAGCCACAATATGAGTTCACTAAGAATCAGCCTACTCAGCCTTCGGCACACGCACATATAGGGCCTTCAGGTGGCGACACTTTCCGCACGCTAGCTATACAAGTGAGACATGTGTTTGGTGAGGAGGTTGCATCTGGCACAGATGAAAGTTTCGTAACGTCATTTTCTTAATAATTTCTCATACACATTACGACTTACTAATATTATAATAACATTGTCGGTTCTATTGGAACATAGATAGCTTTATAGATGCATTCGATCTAAAGCTGGCTATCGTGGAGGAGGCGGCTATGTTCAGATCACTTGAGTCTCTTGGTGTGACACCACTGCATCATCAGGATGATAAGACAGAGCCATCCCATGTCCCATCACAGGCAATATCTCTATCGACACCCGCAGAGCCATCATGTGTCATGTCACGGACAGTGTCCCTCCTGACACCCTAACCACCATGACCTACCAGAGCTCCCACAAGTCGACTACGGCCTTTTGGATCTCCTGGACATGGAGAAGGGAATAGGAAACCTCTACCATGCAGTAGGGGTGGACATTGGGCGTGCAACATTAGATTATTCATAGTCATTGTAATTATTTTTGTATTTTATGTACACTATATGTAATCGATATTAAAAGCGGTTTTGTTGGCTCAGATTATTGTAACAATTTTTTATTTTTTGCATTCTATATCTATCTTATTGCCAATCAGTACGTGTTTATAATTTATGTGTCATGTTTACGTTAGTTGTACTGACTTGAATACAAAAATAATGTTGACATAATAAGAATATTATTAGGGTTAGGGTTAGGGTTAGGGTTAGGGTTTAAGACTAGGTTAGGATTGGAGTTTAATGCTAGGGTTAAGGTTAGGGTTTAGGGCTAAGGTTAGGATTAGGGTAGAGTTAAGGTTAAAGTTATGATTAGGATTAATGTTGGGGTTAGGGTTAGGTATAGGCCTTATGGTTTAGGCTTAGGGTTTAGGGTTACGATTATGATCAAAGTTAAGGCTAAGGCTAGAGTTAGGGTTTTGGGTTATGATTAAGGTTAAGGGTTAGGGTTAAAGTTAAGGTTATAGTTAGAATTAAGATTTGGATTAGAGCATGGTTAATAGATTATATATCACATGATTATTGCAAAAGTAATTTTCTGAAAACTCTTTTGCGCTAAAATGCTTTTGTGAATTGCGCGTTAGGCCCAAAGTGGTTTTGACATAAGACGCCATTTTTAAATGACGCATTAGAGGTGCCTCTAAGTCATCATTCACAACGGTAACTTAAGGCGTATTCAACCCCATTCTCAGTTGCGCCTTATCTATTTTTAGAATTTCTCCAAAACATTTCATATTTGTGAAATTTTTTATTAAAACTATTATCATTTCAATTAAGTAGGTGGTTGAATCATTTGTCTTATCTTGTGAGGTGATAATTCTTAGAGTTTGGCTATTGACATATCCTGTTTTTTCGATTGATCTACCTGCATATATAGCATTTCATCTTTAGACAAAACATTATTCCATAATAAGAAGGGAAAAGATCAAAATTTGAGAACGTAAGGCTGATTCACATCCTTTGTTCAGTTTTTTTTATTTTTATTATAGTGAAAGGTTGTATGCACATTTGTTATGTCGTTTTTCAGCAATGAATTCTACACCTTTACCAGATGTACTCAATTACCTGCACTTATCTTCCCAGTGAATAGGGACGTTTATCTATCTGAGTTGTTCACGAGTTTGGCTCGTGTTCAGTTCGAGTTCAACAGGTGAAGGTTTATTGATTGGTTCCAAACAGGAAAGGTAGGAGCGCACCTTGGTTTTCATCTTCATAATTGTCCTCTTTCTTTCTAGTGCACTGCTTTTGTATGCTATTGACTATTAAAAATTTATCATATATGATCACATATTGTTAGAAACTTTCGCTCTATATTAGAAATATGCCTTTCTGAGAGCTTTTTGGGTGCTAAGATCCAAAGTCAAGAGAGAAACATCCCAGATCGTAAGCTAAGATCCCTAAACAATCACTTAGTGGAAAAAGAAGTGATCGCGGGAGGACAAGTAGTCTACATCACTTTTTTGACTTGTATTTGATTTGGTATCGACGCCTTGTATTTCTGTTAGCAAAATACGACAGGTGAACTGTTTCGAATACTAGGGCTCGAGACGGGTCACTAAACTATATCCTGCAAGCAGTTGCGATTGAGTTAGTATGAAGACAATCTATATGGGGTGTGTGTGTGGGGCTAAAAACCTATTTTACCTTGATTTTGTGAATGTTGAGCTTTAAAAACTTCACATCCAGCTCACTATAATATATGACGAACGATTGGATTTTTCTCCTAAAGTTTGATACCGAGCTTCTCTTTGAACTATCACAAATAGTTCTACCACAACCAAACAACAAGCAAATTTTAGTGAAAACAATTTAAGCAAAAAAATGAGATATAATATTAATGTTAACAACTTTTAACAATTTTTCTGGATCTAATTCGTTTTCAATGTGTAGCTCTAGTCAACATTGTTTTCAATAAGAATAGAAGTGTAATTAAAAGTTGTTGCACTCACACCTTAGAAATAACCAGAGAAAAGATTATGAAAGAAAAAGAAAACAATAGTAAAAGAACAACTAAAAACAATTACTGAAATAATACAGACAAATGTTTGTTTTATGAAGTAAATTACACTGAGTAGTTATCATAAAAAAGTCAATTTTATACATAACCTAACGTACCATCAACGTCTGTTGATAGATAAATTCCATAATTGAGCATCACAATTTTAACGGGTAAAAACCACTCGATGACCCCAATATTTCTACGTAAGGGCAGTAAAAAACTGAAAAGTCCATGTAATCAAATGTTGCATTGTCTATGCATCAAAAGAATGCCCAAAAATTAAATAATTTCTCAAAATTTCAGTTAGGAGTAGCACGAATATCTTATTGTATTGTCCAAAGAAGGAGGACAAGTGTTGATTACTAAGTATTCTCAAAAAAACTGAATGCGGGAATATTCACTCAACCTGACTTGTTTCAGATATTCACATTACACATAAGCAATAAAAGGGCACAGATCGGAAAATTGATTTGTAAAGCTCAATGAAAATTAGGCTGATAAGTATAAAACCTATGTAAAATGGGTTCGCGAGGAAACAAAGTGGACTCTGGCGTGATTCGTCCAGAAAAGCATAAAATTTTCAACAAGAATAAAGTAGTAGTTTGCAAGCAACCCTATGCTACAAACCAGAAAGATATATACTTTTGTAACATCCAAAGCACATACGATTTGCCAAATATGCCTTCACATTGACAATCCAAGCAAACTTAGAGATTAACTACTCAAAAATCAATCAAGATGCTCAAACAGGTGACTGGATCTCCTAGTCAAGTATTCCTTGACAACTAGGTAGTCAAGTGGGAGACGGCTCATTTTTTTTAGCAAAAGTATGAGATGAGTTAGACGAGAGAACTAATTAAGGGAATGATCATTGCCTCCTGAAAAATTGATCACCTTAACTGTTATTGGCGAATATTTTTGGGAGAAAGTATTACAAATATTAATTGTTATCTTAAAATTCAAATAGGAGGATAAGTATGTGATTAGATATAGGTCAGGAATCTTAATCCTACACTAACTAGGAAATTACTTACACTTATCCTACCATTTAACTAAACCTAAAATAACCCTAGTATATTTTTATAAATGTTGGCCCGCCCTCCCTTATACACAAACAATGGCAGCGGCTTCCTTAGCACCAAGAAAAAGAATTGCTCTCACTTTTTCCTCCCTGCAACAAACGGACAAGCAAAGAAGATATTACAAATAAGTCATTCCTTTACCCTCTCCAATCTCTAGCCGCTAGCAACTTTATTTTTCTTCTTTCTTGGCAAATCGTTGGCCAGATGCACCAGGGAAGGAAAAATAAAATTAGTTTCGGCATTCAATAAGTCTAAATCCAATCGTACGGTATAGTATATTAAGACAAGTAAGTAATCTCTCTATACTTGCTATGTTTTGCGGAAATTCTATATGTTATGTTCGTTATAAACTCGGATCATGCATGAATATTTTTGAATACATAGTTGTATGGTTCTTTGCATATATGTGTATATATAATTTGAAGAATCTTACATGAAATATGGTTTATGTGTGATGTATATATAATCGGGAAAAAAATTGCTGTAAATTCTGGGATGTGGCCGAATGTTCATATTTGCAATTGTGACGAATAAAGAAATTTGCCGTGTGATGGCCAGTGGCCATGTATATTCCAATTGTATTATAAAAAAAAGTTTCATGATAATGGCCAACGGCCTGTGTGTGCAAGGATGATATGTAAAGTGATGATATATATGAATAATAACATTTGGATATATTTGATGTATTAATTAAAAAAAATTACAAATGGGGATCATTTTAAATAGTTAGGCAATGAATAGTTAATTAAACATCAGAATTAAAAATGAGAGTAACTAGAAGAATTAAAAAGGAGAGTAACTAGTGGATAGCTGACCGAATGGTCATTATAAAAAGATGAGGTTGGTTTTGAAATTATATTATATGAATATAATATAATATATTGTATGAATGTTGATATATATTTATATGCATGTAGGTCATTTGGAAAAATAAGTAAATTTCATTCAAATGAAATTACATGACTGTATATTTATATGCATGTAGGTCATTTGAAAAAAAAAAGTAAATTTGTATGCATGATAAAGTGGCCGTATATCTTCAAGTGATATTTGATTATTTAAGATTTTTATATTATATAGTATGAATTACGTGTACTTATATACGTGTATATGCAGATGTATGGGCGTGAGTATATATACATGTGTACATACACGGCTGAGGGTGACATATTTGGTATTTTGGAATCCTTGGACTATTTGGACTATTTGTTTCGAATTATTTGGTATTTGGAGGTCATTTTGGTAATTTTGATAATTTGACATTTTGGCCTATTTTGATAATTTGGACTGACTTTGGTACTTGGAAAATGATTTTGAAAGTTGCATTTGCATATTTTTGGAAATTCAACCTTACAAGGGAAATATATCGGTAAGCTGAGTTGATTCCTATTTTGGTTATCGAGCTGCAGATGTAACTACCTCGTCAGGGACAGAGTTTCTGTATGCCTATTTGGATTGCTGCATATATAACTACCTCGTCAGAGACAGGGCTTCTGTATATATATTTGGGCCTGAGCGTAACTACTTAGTCTGGGACAGGGTGTAAAAGCATATATTTGGTGCTATAGACGTAACGACCTAGTCTGGGACATGGAGTCTATAGTATATTTTGATTTTGGAGGAATCAACTCGTAAGTCTTATGGTATAAGTCACTTGTAGGGAAAGTGATATAGCCATTTCATTGATTTGGACCGTTTTAGCCAGATTTTGGACACTTTGATATTTGGATTTAGACCGAGTTGTACTCAGATTTGGATTTTGGACATTGGACCAGCTAAATCGGATTTGAAAACTTTGGATTTTTGAACTTTGACATTTGGACATTTGGCTTTGGACATTTTGACATTGCATATTTCAAAAATTCCATCATCGATTTTGGATTTGGACTAACCTCTAATTGGACTTTGTTATGTACTTTATTGGACTTTGTTACGTACTTTGTTGGGTCTATTTGCTCTATTTGGTTTTGGATATTAGGGGTAGAATGGTAAATTTACTTGCAAACAGAAGCATGATATTATTTCATGTTGTTATATATTTTTATCCCAATTGCTTCTCGTGCATGATCTCATGGTAAGTACAGTGGGATTACTTGCTGAGCGACTTGTCGCTCAAACTACGCTTTAACATTTTTTTTTGCAGATAGACAGGTAATTGAGTTAATACACCGATGATGATCAAGAATGATCGGGATTGAGGATATTACGATGAGACTCGTTGATGATTTAGTAGAGACAGTTATTTTCACTACTCGAGGTTTATGTAATTTTGGAGATTTAGTATTCATCTACGTTTGACCATTGTATTTGGATTTAAATTTCTCTAGACATTGATATTAATGATTGTGATCATTTTGAGGTTTTAAATTTTGACTTCTGCTGACGTGTATTTGTTTCGATTTCGACGTCTTGTATTTTCTTTAACGAAATACGGAGTGTGAGTCGTTTCGAGTTCTAGGGCTCGGGTCCGGTCGCTACTTAACTCATACCATTATATGCACAATTTAAAATTTTGGAAGTCAGTGTCATCATTCACTCAGGCGCACTATACAGCTTTTCTTAAATCATGTAACACTCAAAAAGAAGAAACATAGATTATCATGGAAAGAAAACCAACCTAAGTTTTTCCCAGCAGAATCATTTGGATATATTCTAGACATTCGAATGAAAAATATCTCCTATCTCGTAAGAGCAATTACTCGAACAAACTACATCCCCACTTGCATCATAATAGATTAATGACAGCGTTGACACAGAACGCATTAGTAAAACTGAAGCTGTATAGTCTATTAATTACCAAAAAATATTCCATTTTGCTACAAAGTAATCATCAAGCTCAGATCCCTACCTTTTGCAGATTATTTGTTCATCCTTGCTAGTGTAGATAAACCTTCTGTGAAGACTATTAAAGATACTCTAGAGGATTTCGGAGACCTATCTACCTTAAGGCCAAACCTTCAGAAATGTAAAGTGTTGTATCTGGGACATCAAACCTCGAAAAATAAGCAATCTCAGATATTTTATAGATGCCTCTAGGATCCCTGCCTATCAAATATTTTGAGTTCCTCTACTGAACAGAAAACCACTCTACTTAGACAGTGGTCCATTGCTGGATAGGCTAAACAATAGGATTAATAGTTGGTCAGCATCTAAGCTCTCTTATATTTGTAAGCTACAACTTATTAGTTCTGTGTTGATAGTTATGTGGGCAGCCTCCTTCTCATTCCTAGAAAGGTAATTTGGAAAATTGAAAAGATCCTTAGAGCTTTCCTTTAGAGAGGAACAAGAAATGCAAAAATCAAATAGTCTACTGTTTGTAAGCCAAAAGATGCTAAGGTACTAGGAATTCCTGATCTGGTACAGGTCAACAATGGTTACCGAATGAAGCTCATATGTAACATTTGTGAGGTGGAAGAGAGTTTATTGGTTAAATGGATTCATTCTGTAATCCTAAAAGGTAAATCATTCTGGCAGGTTAGGATAAGTAGCTAGATTCTTGGATGTGGAAGCAACTTTTATGGATTAGAGACTAATATTCTCAATTCATTAAGAAAATCATAGGAAATAAGACTTCAGCATCTTTTTGGTATGATCTTTGGCACCCTTGAGGAGTTCTGATTGTAAAGTGCCCAGAGTTGAGAAAGAAACTAAATAGATTGGAGGCCAAAGTATCAGAGGTCCTGATTGAAGGTAATTGGAGGTTGCCTTATGGAAGAGGATAGGATGATCAAGTCATAAGATTTAACAAGGCTTGTAGAGATATTAGGCCTTCTAATAGTGCTGACTAATGGAAGAAGCTTCCAGCCCAACAATTCTCTTTTAAAAGTGTCACGTTGGCCAAAGTTCCTATGCTCCCACTTATAAATTGGACCAAGATAATCTAGTGTAAGCATCATCTTCCTAGATATGCAATCATTTTATGAAATATATTTCGGAAGAGAATAATTACACAAGACAAACTCTTACTTTGGAGTATTATTGACACTAACCACTAGGTCCCAAAAATTCCAAAACGCTTGGTGTTCTTTGCATTGGTTTCTTCTGTCTTATGCTTTCTGGAGGAAACGAAATCAGAGGTTTCATCAAGATATTAGCAGAGATTGGAAAAGCATAATAAACGATGTACTACTAAACATAAGATTCATTTCAATATGGTGGAAGAGTATCAGTAGAAACAAAGTAAGCTGGGAACTTGAAATCTATATTGGCCTCCCTATGAAGATATTGAGCTCTTAGACTCCGGATGACCACCAGCCTCTTGTCTTCTTCACATTCCAGTAGACACGGCCTTTTCCTTCTTTTCCTAGCCCTTCTTTATTTTAGCATTTCGTTTTCCTATACTTTTAAGCTTCATCCCTTTTAGCATAAGGGATCTTTTGCCGGTGGAAATTGTGTATTTACCGTGGAAAGATTCATAATTTGGACTTAAATATTGTAATCTCTATGAATCTTACATCCACTTGTAGTAAATCTAGCTTGGTATAGCCACCTTTGGTAACTGTTGGATTTTAGCTTAAATAACGAATACAATTGATGAAACGGAAGATTGGGATTAGATTAAATAACGAATACAATTGATGAAACGGAAATTTGGGAGGCAATTGAAGCAAGCAAGAAATTAGATTAAATAACGAATACAATTGATGAAACGGAAATTTGGGAGGCAATTGAAGCAAGCAAGAAATAATCATAAGAAAACGAAGAACAGAAAGCAATTGGGAAAAAAGGTTTTATTACTCATCTTCAATTTCTCCATTTATTTTACAAGGCTAACCAAAAATATATAAAGATCTGTCCTAGACCTTCAACGGCTCTCTTCTACCTTTGACAATAGACAAGACGTCCATCTTGCAGGTCGGTTGTGCAGGGGAAGCAAGTAGGGGAAAATAAGAAGACAACAGCCTTTTTACCCCTTAGTCCTGCGGTATAATAAATACAGGACCCTACAAATACAACTATATACATATTTTATTTATTACATTTATATATACATTACACATGATATATACATGTATGAGCAGTATGCTGGCCAGTCCTCCATATATGTACATGAGCAGTGTATTTCGCAATACTCTCCCTCAAACCGAGTGTACGGACAGATGCAACACAGTTTGAAACATATACGCAGTAGCTTCAGAGAACCACCATGGATCTTTAAAATAGTAACATCCTTATCTTCAAACGGATAGCAACTTGGACTCATCGGATGCACACTCACACCAGTTCTTTTGGAATCCCTCCGTGTATTTATTACTCCCCCCTTGGTAAATGGGCAGGGGTCGTTAACAAAATCCTACAAAACAAAATGTTAGCACAAACTCCGGGTTCTTGTAGCACCTACAAAAAATGGTTAGTGAACACTCCTGCAAATGAAACAGAACAGGAAGCACCAGGAACAAAGCAGCTAATTGAACAAGGAAAGTTTAGTTGAATATGGAGAAGAAATCCAGAATCAAGGCAGTAGATTGGAACACAACACATAGACATGTAACACTATATTCAAATCATACAATACAATCTACAATCTATATATTTGAATCATTTACCAACCTAGGATGCAGCCACAACCAACGAAGGAAATATTTGCCGATGGTATGATGTTGATAACTCCCAGACAAATAACCAGCACATGCCGCTGAACAACTACAGAAATATTTGCTTCATGAATATGAAAGCAAGAAACAATTCATTTCCTCGTGAGAGAACAAAAGAAAAGTTTTCAAGGTAAGACAACACTCAAGGATACACTAAAAGAAGAGTTTAGACAACACTGCAGAGAGGAACAGCTTCAATTTACATCATCACAAGAAGACAGAGCTCAGCAACAAACAGAATTCATTTATTAGCCACCACATTTCAAATCCCATTTTAGGACTGGTTACAATGTAAAGGTTACTTCAAAATTACAAGATCATGCATCCTCACAAAACTTTATGCCATTTACACAAGGGAACTCTAGATCATTTAGCAAGATACTACCAGCACATAAACTGAATATACGCACCATCAGAGATGCACAATTGATTCTTAATCATCAATGAGCAATCATAGATGCAAGGATTACAGCATAGCATTATTTTAAAACAGAGGAACAACAAAGATATCATGTATGGATCCAGACACCCAAGCAGATAAAACAGTTTAACAATAACACATAATATCCAAATGTCATGACTAGACATCATAAGATGATTGTCCAAAACTAATAGCATATTTAGAAAGCTTTTCAAGTAAACTCATAGAAGCATTAACAAACAATAATTTAATGAGTGTGAACAGCTAGAATCAGAGATGATTTTCCACATAGAGGAAGCCATTATTTATTCAGGCAACGTGCATACCAGGAACGATAAGCAGAGAGTGGATCCCAGAGTGGAAGATACTAAGAACCAAAAGAACATAACATACCTAAACAGCCCAAAAAGCGATTGACAACCAAGGAGGCATTTATATATCATATAAAGCAAGATATTCAGCTAATAGTGCCTAGAGATCACTTGCTAGGGATTGCTTGACCACGGCTTAGATCCATAGCACATTATTACCTCCACTTAGTAACTGGTCAATGATCAAACAACTGTGCAATTAAGAATGGCGATAGGGATTTATCTCATAATCATTTTATCTTACAAGTGAATCGACAAACATATGACGACAGCAACATATGGTACATAAACATATACCCTGGGGAAGAATAACCGGCATGGACTTTAAGAAGGTAAGAAGAGCAAATAACAGTATATACTGAAATAACAGATTTTAGAGACAGAGACATGCATTTATACATTTTTCAATTTCAACCAGCCATGTAAACCAAATAGGGTAAAGATAACCACAGGCCCTATGCAGATAAGGAGACATTAAGAACCACAGGGCAAATGCAACAGTTTAAATAATTGCAATTATAATACAGGGAAATGATTAGAATAAGCAATTTAAAGGGAGTAACGGGAAGAACACTTATTATTATTGTCAGATAATACCAATTTACGGACATAGAGGTCTATATTGACTCATTCTATAATTAGTGTTGAGGGAAGACATCATAATTCACCAGGCAACTTTCATAAAGAACATGCTAGGAATACCATCTAGCCAAACATACCATTTATATTTCGGAAGCGACATCTTACAAGTAATAATAAGGACACGTATGCCATCAAATAACAATCATGGCAACTCAGGCCTGCTGGGAAAAACACATCCAGCTCAATAAGAATGGCAACAGTGGCCTCAATAAACATCCTGGGAAAACACATCCAACTCAATAATAATCGCAACTAAGGCCTCAACAAGAAATGGAATGGCTCAGAGGAATTCATGTTTATGACTCAGTATGTTTAGCATATCAAAAACAAGATCCTTGGTTTAACACCCCTTTGAACAGTTACTGTTGGTTTAACTTTACCAGTATTGAACAGATCCTAAAGGTGCCCAAACACACAGGAGGTAGAACACCCTACACACAAGACACTTGAACATGGTTCAAATCAGCAGCAACATTGGTAGGTTTTTGCGTCGATACCATATAGAAACAATAGAAGGTTTTTTTTTTCCTTTCAGCCATCTGAACTGTCATTGATGAGAAAACCTATTAGGGAGGGTACATTATGAGTATGACATTCAGGAGATAATTCACAAAACAGTCATGACATGGATCCAGCTTTTAACCCAACACAGTTAGTCACCCAAACAGAGTAATTGACTAGCAGGCAGACGACCCTAAGCCACAATCACAGGGCTTAAACGAGAACAACATAACACAACATCATTGCAATCGTACCAACTCAACCCGCCATTGCATATACATGAGATAAGAACTGAATGCATTCATAACAATCTTACAATACAAGAGAGAGAGAGATTCATATATACACGTCCAGTTATCCACATATTTTCCATAAAGAAAAAACAGGAATACAGAGTAAGAAATAGCTTACTTGAGAAGAAGAAACCAACTTAAGTAGTTTTAGGGAAGAATACCACCTGGAAGTGTGATTCATCATTGCAGAATAGAAGACCAACTGGTTGTAAAAACACCACGGCAGACTCACAGCAGCTTCAGCTGTGAAGGTCACTCACCCACAAGGTTGGGCAAAAACTCAAATACCTTGCGTGCACTGTGGAAACCCATAAGTAAATGCAATACAGAAGCCTTTCACTACCCCTGCAGACAGGGTCGCCACCTTATCAAGGAACAAAACCATTGAGGACATAAATCAAACACCATCTGGGCATATGATATGGCAGTATTCGTTGAACATCAATTTCCATTAATTCAAGCCAAGTATTGAGACGGAGAGAAATTTACAACTCAGTATAAATTGGTTATAAAGCTGGTGAATTAAGACCATTAGAAGATGAAGCATGAAAGTGAAAAGCAACAGCAACTGGAACTTGAAAAAATACACCGGTTCACAGACACAGCTTAGACAAATCATCAAAGTCAAGTGTAGAAGAGGAAACAGAATTACATAAACATCCAGCGAAAAATAGAACGAGACAACCCAGACAGAGACCAAAATGATAAAGATTTAAATTGAACAGATAACATGCAATTGCATAATCAACCAGGGAACGATGGTCCAAGAATTTTGGAAGGAAAAAAAACTTCATCCTTAATCAACATATGGCTCTGATAACATGTCAACATATGGCTCTGATAACATGTTGGATTTTAGCTTAAATAACGAATGCAATTGATGAAACGGAAGATTGAGAAGCAATTGAAGCAAGCAATAAATAATCATAAGAAAACGAAGAACCGAAAGAACAGCAATTGGGAAAAAAGGTTTTAATTCCTCCATTTATTTTACAAGCGTAGACAAAAATATATACAGATCTGCCTTGGAGCTTCAACGGCTCTCTTCTGCCTTTGACAATGGACAAGACGTCCATCTTGCAGGTCGGCTGTGCAGAAGAAACAGGAAGGAGAAAATAAGAAGATAACAGCATGTTTACCCCTTAGTCCTGCGGTATAATAAATACAGGATCCCACAAATACAACTATATACATATTTTATTTATACATTTATATATACATTACACATGATATATACATGTACGAATCGTATGCTGGCCAATCCTCCATATATGTACATGAGCGGTGTATTTCTCAATAGTAACAAACCATTGTAAAATCGTCTGATTGGACTTATATACGAAATTTTAACTCACAAGTATATATTTTTTTGTAATTAGCTTATATACATATATACACACACACACATATACATATATATATATATATATATATTTAAAGCTATATCACTTGGATTATTGGCCAAAGAAAAGCAAAATTAATGAATAAGAGTGCCTACCTGTATCATCCACCCAGCACGAGCACAATGAAAAGAACTAACCCAACAAGCTTCTTTCTGGATACCCATGTTTTTATGGTTCAAAAACCTCTGCCATTCTGTAAATCCTCCATCTGAATGCATAAGCTAAAATAGGGAAAATCACATGGTTAAGAATCCACCCTCAAACAAAAACAGAATTCACAAACATCGAGATTTTTTCCCTTTGCTTTGTGTCCTCAAGATGGCAGAATGGATGATGAACAATTAACAGACATCTCAACAACCACAACCTGGGTGGTCAAGAGAGTAGCTCAAACAGTAAACAACTGAATGCTTTGGGGAAAGAAGAAATGAGAAAAAACCCTTGTATGAAACATAGGGTAAATCGAGGCATCTGCACTTAATTGTAAAGATTGTGAAGAAAATCTAGTGACAAACTAGAATTCTTAAAATCAAACAACATAAAAGAACAACAGGAATAGGAGGATTGAGTATTAATTTAAGATATTGTAAACAATATTTGAAACAAGACTACCTAAGAAACTCACATCTTAAACACGTTTTTATTTTCTTCCATAAGGTTCCCTAATGTGCCAAGTGCGCCAAAAACCACATTAGGAGATTCATGGCTAGAGAAAATATAGATATAGAAACTAACCCAATGAACTTAAAGTGAAAAAAGAAAAAGACAACATAAGAAACTGCATTACATGCCATTACATAGACTCACTTGACGAGTTGGCGAGGTTGGGAATAGGGATCGGCTTTAGGATCATATCTTTAAGATTGACAGTCATCCAACCAGATACCACACCAAGAGAAGCGCATGCATAACATATCACCTCCTCGTGATCTGAATACACAAGAAGCATAAGCGCCCGTTGTATTGGATCTATTGCCTCGCAAAATTGTCACAAAGATCCAATGGCCATTCTGAAACAATAAAGCCGTTAAGGGTCATATAAATGATGTGACTAATTGCCACCTTTTGTGGCTGTAGAGGTTCCTGAAGCAATGCGTATGAGAACCCGAGCAGCGGACTCTTGAGAGACATAAGTTGATGAACAAAAGAACTACAAATCCATCACCTCAAGCCTAGAACTAAGCTCAAAACAAACAGTTATTCAAGCATAAACCTGAATCTCTGGAAAAACTTCCATCTTAAGAAGTTGAACAAACATATGAACAACTTTAGATTGTATAACTTCCTTGATCGGGAGGCTCTGCTCTGCAGATAAATCAACGCGATAAAAGTATGACGTTGTCCAAGCTAAAAGATGTAAGAATAACTAATAAAAATTGACAGATAAGGTTCAACAAAAACCATGTGAGAGCAATTCGTGGAATCACTTGGTAGTTTTTAACCGGGAAGAGCGATCACTTGACTTCACCATAGCCATGGAAGGAAGTATATTTAACTGTAACCGCCAGTAATAGTAAAATCATCAATTGAAAATAAAAAGACAACGGTATACCAAATCTGAAGTGCCATTAACGCCAAGAAGCGTAAAGAACATGGTGAAATCATTCTGTCATCCAGCTTAATGATTAGACTACTTCAAGTATACAACTCAAAAACTAGAAATGAAGCCAGTAATTAAAACTTCAAGTGATCACTTAAGAATAATGACCATGATTGATTTGATTCTTTTAATATATAATACAAAGCATTTGAACATATCATTCACTAAACTAAATTGCATACTACAATTGTCGACAAAAACTATGTATTTCCACACTCAAATTGTTGTTTAGATGTACTTATTGAAATGCCCTTACACCCCTAATGTCACAAAAAAAATGCCCTTACATTTAGTTGCAAACTAATATGTCATCTTCCAACCACTAGACTTAATGTGCTCAAATCGAATTGACTATCAAAATGTCATCTTCCAACCACTAGGTACATCCTTATATTTTGGGACTAAAAAGAGAAGCATCCTTCATGAAAAGCCCATAACATAAGGAATAAGGAAAATAAACAAAAAACAATAAGTATTCAAACCATGTGGGACAACTAAACAAGAAAAAAAGATCTACCTTTCTTGGTCTTCCCTTAGGCGACATTGTTCTTTTTAAGAGAAAGATGATAATCGCCTAAAAGTATAATGAGAAAGGTGGTGGAAAGATGGGGAAGTTTAGGACTTACTAATAGGAGAGCTTCAGTAAAAGCACAAGGATTTTGGATCGGTATAAGCATAGAATCAAAAGTACAGTCTTCCATCTCTAGTTCGCAGTCCTTGAACCGATGGTACGAGATGATAACTTGGTCTCCTGCGGCTAGGACACGTAGGGGTGTCTAGCCATTCCAGGCAGCTCCTAAGGTTCTGGACAAACCTCTTGGCAACAAATGAGAGGCTCGCGCCACTATCGAACGAGACATTGGCTGTGGCTGCTAATGTCTCATAGGAACCCTCCATGGTACTTTGACCGATCTTCTGGGTCTATCGCTAGTCGCGTCTCTTGCCTCAGTTTTCCTCATCACTACGCTGCAAGTCATTCTCCACCAGATAACACGCATTCAACACCTCTCTAAAATCCCGGGTATTGGCATTCACCACTCCTGTGCGAATGCGAGTATTCAGACCTCTTTCAAACTTCACCATCTTTAGGTGCATACCGCCCATAATAAAAGGCACAAATCTCCCTAAGGCGGTAAACTGATTAGCATACTCTGTCACAATAATGATTGGCCCATGTCTCAATGTCTCGAAAGCCCCTATCTTCTGCAAAGTTACTGATGGCAAGACATAGAACCTCTTAAACTTTTCTCTGAACTAGGCCCAAGTGAGTGGTTGTGAATACCTGTTTGAGTTCGTTTACGAAAATGAGCCGAACTGTTTGGCTTTTTTAGTCATGGTATTATCGAGCAGAACTCAAACCAAATTTAAGGCTCATTACAATAAACGAACGGAGCTAAATAGTTTGTTTAGCTAAACGAATCCAAATGCAAAAACCTAGTATTTAGTTCGTTAACACCCCTAGGCAAATACATCACCGTAGGAGTCCATCACTTGTCCGCTTCACCAATCAGGAATGGTCGGATCAACATAGTTTTCATCTCGTCACGCACCTGCAGTAGTACAAAATTGTTCTCCACCTCGCTTAGCCAATTATCCGCATCATCCGGGTCAGCACCCCCGTCAAAGGTAGGGACGTGTACCCGCTTCATCTCTATAGTGGTACCTGGTCCCGTACTGTAGTTGTGATGCAGCTCAATTCACTACCAGACCGATCTGTATCAGTGCGTCCACTAGTGCCTGTGGAAGGGCACTATAATTCAACTATAACTATCACTTCCATTAACGTCTTTTCGTGGAGGCATCTTGCTGTAAACATTGCAATTTATTTAATTCTATAAGGTAGTATAAAATTGAAGGCTGCTATGACCGTGTCTAAGGGCACATGCAAAAGGTCAGGATGAAAACTTAAATAGTGCAAGTAATTAAAATCGCATAAGCATAATATTATCATAAGTATGCGTACCCCTCAAAAGATCGTCCCTTAAGTCTAAGATCATTGCTTAGGTATATTATCATAAGTATGCGTACCGCTCAAACGATCGTCACTTAAATATAAGATCGTTGCTTAAATGCTCTACACCACCTGTAGCGTCCCGTCCAAGCCCTAGCATTCGAACGGTTCATCTGACGTATTATGCTAAGAGAAATATAAGGCGCCGAAACAAATCGTATGCACGTCAGCAAATTGATGCAGACTGATATAGCGGAAACGTCATAAAATTAAAACGGAAATAGTCCTTAAACCATCAGTAAACAAGTCTAGGAATGTCTAAATCCAAAACATAAATTGTAAACTTAATAAAGTATCTCTAAGTCTCAAATATCAGATCTCAAATCCATAAAAGTCTCAAAATAAATTCCATAAATAAATCCTCCCGTCAGTCCTCGAACCATCGGTAACCTCACTCGGACTCATCCTCGACGAGCACTAGATCATACCCCTGATTCTCTATAAAATGTCAACAAGTGTAGTATGAGCGAAAAAACATCGCCTAGTAAGTAGCCTGTCTGTACCCACAATGTGATCATACACCGGAAAACAAGTGTGAATACATAATTAAACAATTTAAGAGAATATCGAGTTTTCCATTCTTAAATAATTTAACTATTTGATTACATGGACTTTTCAGCTTTTTACTGCACTTGCTAGAAATGGTGGGATCATCAATTGATTTTTACTCGTTAAAATTGTGATATTCAATTATGAGATTTTTTAATCAATAGACATTGATGGTGCGTTAGGTTATGCATAAACTTGCCTTTTTTATGATAACAACACAGTTTAATTTACTTCATAAAACAAACATTTTCATGTCTTATTTCAGTAATTGTTTTTAGTTGTTCTTTTACTATTGTTTTCTTTTTCCTTTATAATCTTTTCTCTAGTTATTTCTAATGGATGAACTCATCGACTTTTAATGAGACTTCTATTCTTATTGAAAACAATGCTGACTGGAGTCTGCACTTTGAGAATGAGATTTTTTAATCAACAGACATTGATGGTGCGTTAGGTTATGCATAAACTTGCCTTTTTTATGATAACAACACAGTTTAATTTAATTCATAAAACAAACATTTTCATGTCTTATTTCAGTAATTGTTTTTAGTTGTTCTTTTACTATTGTTTTCTTTTTTTCCTTTATAATCTTTTCTCTGGTTATTTCTAATGGATGAACTCATCGACTTTTAATGAGACTTCTATTCTTATTGAAAAGAATGCTGACTGGAGTCTGCACTTTGAGAATGAATTGGACCCGAACAAATTGGTAAATGTTACTAACATTAACATTATACCCCATTTCTTTCCTTAAATTGTTTTCATTAAAATTTGCCTGTTGTTTAGGTAGTGGTAGAACCATTTTGTGACAGTGCAAAGAGAAGCACGGTATCAAACTTTAGGAGAAAAATCCAATTGTTCGTCACATATTATAGTCAGCTGGATATGAAGTTTTTAAAGCTCAACGTTCACAAAGCGAAGGTAAAATCAGTTTTTAGCTATATATATATATTTTTTATGAAGATAATATATTATTGAATGTCTCACTTGTGGCGGAGAAGGCCATATTACAAAAGGTTAGTAAATGCAAAAACATAATACAGAAAGCGAATGATTGCGCATCTCCAGTCGAATATGATATGCCGCATTAAAACCTTGTCAAGTAAAACCACCCTTGTGGATAAAACCTTGACGAAGAAAAAAGCGTACATATTTATTCGTCTGGGAATTGCGCAGAACGTATATGTACAGGAATACATGAATGGAATAATGTAAAATGCTATGTAAAGTGCTGGGATGCTGGTGATGTAGCCTTGGGGTACTGCATGGCCGAATCTACGCTTGTGAATTGGCCGAGAGATCTTGGCAGGAGCTTGTGGCGGAGTAATGTGTTGTACCTCAGCAACAGGGAGAAGAGGCATTAGGCGTAGTAAAATGGATGAGGACAGCGGCAAACCAAATGGAGAAGAAAACGTACCGAAGTCGCCTTGGCAAGATAACCAAGACGACAAAATGTAAATTTGAGCCATGCAAAATTCCTTGTCCAGCCGGCGGGATATGCACAGGTAGATCCTTGTGGACAACATGCGGATGTACCACCATGAAAAAATAGACACCAGAGCAAAAGTGAACCGAAACAATGTAAAATCAATCATAAATTTAGCATGCCAAAGAATCAGACAGACTAAGGGAACACGCACCGTGGTTGCCTGCGTTCGAAAACACAGGCAACAACCAAAGAAGTAGGCTGGCATCATCAAAGTCGAAGAGTTGGTAGACGACGGTCCACATACAATGCACCTCGTACCTCACATGGCAAGGCTTGGACCGAAGAGTAGCAAGTGAGACCAGGTGAATGATATCCATATCTTGCGAGCTTATGCGGTGCCATATTCGCTTCTCTTGGGCAATATTGAAGAGTAGAGTTATTAAGTATAGGAAATTGTGATGCTCGGGCAATATCCAATCGTAGCTCTCCGGTGATGCGATCATGGTTAGCTAACAAGGTAAGCAAGGATTGGCAATCCGTTTCAATTATAAGACTGTCATAATGCTGAGCGTAGTACATAAGAGCAATTGTCATAGCATGAATTTCAGCTCGTAGGGGACTCAAAAGTAACAGTGGAAAACTTAGAGCCAAATGAAAGGAACCTTGGCACGTCCTAAGTATGGCCGCTCCCGCTGACATGTGTTTACCTACAGCCGCATCCACATTTAATTTTAATTTACCTGAGGGTGGAAGTGTCCAACGCACAATAGTGGCTCGTTTCGTGCGCAAAGGAGGAGAGAAATGTTGTGCCACAAGATGCGGCATGTTGCGAGCAAACTTCTTCCCATTAACCGAGGAACACCATATGTAAATTGAGCTCTTGAGTTTCATATAAAGATGTTCATAATCAAAACTCTCTTCACCAAATCTGCAGGAAGTATACATTTTCCATATTTCCCACACCACCATAGATGGAACAACAGCAAGAAGCTGTCATGCCATCGTTCCGGATGATGATCTATGCCACCAGCGAAGCAAATGACACTTTATTGTACGCGAAGAAGGCATCGGACCATGGAATGTAATAGACATGTCAACCCATAGTGGACGAATAAGAGGGCAATGTAAGAAGACATGATTTTGGGAATCATGAGATTGCCGACAAAATACACATTGAGATGGATAAACTGTGAGCCAGCCGCCAAAGTTGTCCACCATCGGTAGCGATCCATGCCAAAGACGCCAAAGAAAAACCTTTTGCCTTGGGTGTGTATTTTTCCATCAAATGTAATTAGCCTCTTCTTTAGGCAACCTAGCTGAAATCAAGTTGTATGCAGAACGAACTGAAAATTGTCCATTTTCCTCGGGTGTCCAATGCAACTGCCCATTTGTTATGCTAGTATGACCCTCCATGAAGTCATGCATGCGTATTATGCGTTTCCATGTAGATGAATCGTAAATATGTGAGTAGATAGATGGGCGATGTCCATACTTGGACCTACAAAAGGCTGTCCAAAGATTGTTGGAAGTGAAATACATCCACCAAATTTGACAATCATATGCCTGCTGGACATGCAAAAGAGACCGAACGCCTAATCCTCCCGCTTCACGCAATTGGCAGATAGCAGCCCATGATTGCCAATGATGACGACCTTTCCACAGAAATGACGCCATTCGCCTATGCAGAGTATGTATAATGCTCTGAGGCAATCTAGAGCTCGCAATGAGGTGTGAGGGCAAAGTATTAAGGACATGCTTGATAAGAATTAGTCTTCCCGCCATGGACAAGAAACTGGTGGACCAAGACGATAACTTTGCATCAAAATGGGCGAGAAGATTGGAGCAATATGTGGCCTTATTTATTCCCTTGTATAAATATGATCCCAAGTACTTAAGGGGCAGCGATGTAGAACGCATACCTAAAACAGTGAATGCTTGAGCCAATGAAGTTCCTTGTCCCACAACAAATTGACTTTTGTGATAATTAACCAACTGACGTGATGCTTGTTGGTATATATCCAAATACTGCCGAAATTTAGATAAGTTACGAGGGCTACCATTTAGGAAAATCAATAAATCGTCTGCAAACCCCAAATGTGAGATACAAGGAGTGCGGCCTGCTCTAAATCCCTTAAGCTCTCTCATTCGTATAAGATGATTCAGCCCTAGGCTAAATCCTTAAGAGGACAAAATAAAAAGTAATGGGGATAGAGGATCCCCTTGCTTGACCCCTCTACCTATAGGGAATGATTCTGTCAAAGAGCCATTGAGCAAGACTGAACATGACGTGCTCCGCAAATTATTGATGATAATACGAACCATCCGAGCATCCATACCCATACTTTGCAAGATACGCTGAAGATATGTCCAACTAACTCTATCAAAAGCTTTTGCCATATCTAATTTGATAATAACTTGGCCTCCCCGTGTTTGCTTGTCGAGGACATGAACCATTTCCTGCGCTAATAGAATCTGCTCTGTTATATTTCGTCCCTTCATAAAACCCGCTTGCTCAGGAGATATTAGTTTGGGCAAGAGACATCCCAACCTGGTTGCAATCAGTCGTGTCATGGCCTTAGAAAGAAAATTTGTGAGGCATATTGGCCTGTAGTCGAAGAAGGATTGGGGATTACTAACCTTGGGTATCAAGATTACGGATGCAGCTGCCACTGCTTTAGGCATTCGGAGACCCAAGAAGAACTCTTGAAAGGCTTTGTGAACATCGTTCTGGATATGTGGCCAAAACCTCCTATAAAAAGAGCCCGGATACCCATCCGGACCTGCTGCACTGGTCGGACTGAGGTCCCATACCGAATCCTTAACCTCCGACATCAATGGAATGGCAGTCAACATGGAGTTATCTTCAGCCGTTATTAATGAAGGGATGTAACGAAGAATTGAGTCACAGTCTGAGATAGGTTCCTCAGCAAAGAGATTAGAAAAATATCTGACAGCCTCCGCTTGGATGTCATTGTGTTGATCTAAGATTGTCCCATCCTGTTTAGTTATCTTACGTATCATCTGGTGGCATCGCTTACGCGTCACTGTATGATGGAAGAAGCATGTGTTAGCATCTCCATCTTTCAACCATTTAATATTTGCCTTTTGCTTCCAATAGAGGTACGCGCGTTTTTGAGCCAATCGCAACTCAGCCATATGTTGATGGTATACAGATCGTGTAGAGTCTGTTGGATTAGAATCATACTCGCGTTCTGCACTTTTAACTTTAGTTTCTACGAGGGAGACTGCATCAAAGATGTTGCCAAATATATCTTTATTCCATTGACGCAAATCTTTACTCAAAAGAGATAATTTGCGATTTAAGCCCCACATGCCGCCTACAGTGGGGTAGGATTGCCATCTATGTATCACAAAATCATCAAAATCAGCATGTGTTGCCCAAACATCAAGATATCTAAACCGGGATGGAGTTCTTGGGACATCCAAGCCACATGTTAGACGTAAAGGAGAGTGATCCGAGGTGGCACGCGAGAGATGTTGGACTTGCATGTATGGAAAGAGATCTATAAGAGAATCCAAATTGAAGAGGCGGTCTAATCGACGCCACACTCGGCCTAAACCTCTTCCATCTGTCCATGTGAAGGATGAGCCTTGAAATTGTATTTCATGTAATTGACAATGCAGAATAAAATCATTGAAATCCTGCAATGTACGCAGAGATGGTCGTGATCTGCCCCTATGTTCATCCAGAGTTCGAAATGTATTAAAGTCACCTCCAATAAGCCAAGGGATATCAAGTGATGAATGAAAATGCCGTAATTCATGCCATAAAATTCTCCGCTGTAGGAGTGTATGTTTCCCGTAAACCCCAGTAAACCAAAAGCATTGGCCTGTAGGACGCAATTGGAATTTTACTGAGTGATGCTGACTGCCATAATCGTCGCTTTCTCTAGCCAGAAATGTATCCTTCCAAAAAAACCACATTTGATCATTACACACAGATATGGCATTAGAAAATCCAAGTTGCAACTGATATGATTGTAAGGCACTAGATCGAAGTTTAGGTTCGATGATGACTAGCAAGTAGACATTATGCTTACGAATTAATGAGAGTAATCTGTGAAATGAACTACGAATTCCTCTAACATTCCATAATAAGCACTTCATTGGGAAAGAGGATCAAAAGAGTTAGAGATGTGCGCGGCACGTAACCTGGTCAAGCGGGGAGAAGTCGGTTGAGTGCATTTGGGCCGAGGCCCCTGGCTCAAGTGAGAATCTGGACGTGGGGCGGATATGTGTCCATCTAATTCTGCATTGACTAGATCGCTGGAAGCATGATCTATCAATGCTGCAGCTGCTGGATTTTCCGTAGCTCTTGAATCAATATATGCTGCTTCAATTAAGTCGGCTAATTGATCTGTCGCTGTTCGATCTTGTGCTTCTGAGCAGGGGTCTGCTTCTGCATCCGAATGGGAGTCAAGTGTTGTGGGTTTATGAAATTCTCCTATAATTAAATCATCAACACTTTTCAAACATGATATATCCTGGATGTTGGATATAGGATTGACAGCAATCATATCTGGCGAAGAAGGCATTTCATTTATGCATGGCTCCAGTTGAATATCTGCTGAATGGTGATTATCAGATTCGATTATCTGATCAGCCGTTGAAGTTCCCACCTTTTTGGGTGTCCAGCGTTGCTTCTGTGCATTTGTTGATTTCTTTGAACGCAGAATTTCTGTCGGCGCGCTCTCCTGTAGAGGCAGCGGCGTAGGGTTTTCAGTGCCACATTCAGCAATTACATGTCCGAGTTTGTAGCAGGAGGAACAGTATTTCAGAAGATCTTCATACTCAACATTTTGCATGATGACGCGAGATGGTGTTTGGATGAATATCCTTTGTGGCAATTCTTTGGAGACGTCCAACTCAACGCAGACGCGTGCCAGGGAAGGACGAGTCATCGTGGCTGTTGCCGCATCTAGTTTTAGCGGTGTGCCTAGCATGGACGCAATTTGAAAGAGTGAATCTTTGCGATGCGTGTGGAGAGGTAAACCTGGAAATATGACCCAAATCGGAACCACTGGAACTTCTTTTGTTGGATCGTAATCTGGCGTCCATTTTGTTATACGCATCTGTTTGCCTGATATAATCCATCCTCGTCTGGAAAAGCATCGGATGTAATCAAGCTCTTGATCAAAATGAAGGACGATATGCGTGGGATCTAAAAGTCCCACCTTTACCGCTCCAACGAAGCCAATACGATCAATGGCCGAACGTATGGTAGCTAATGGCGGACGGCCATACCAGAATGTGCCTACCAATGTATAACGAAAAGGAGCTGCTAAAGAATGGATTTCTTCTTCTGAGAAAGTGATCATAGGGCTGCCTTTGTAGCGCTGAATAGGTTTCGGTTGGAGTGGTGCTGTGGGTGTAAAGAGAGACGCGAAGGAGCGTTTGGGTGAAGCCGCAACGGCGGCTGCATTGTCAGACATGGTGCAAGTGGAGGGGTTGAGGAAGGCGATCAGAAAAAGATGTTATAAGATTATACTTGGCGATTGCTAGGAACTTTAATGAGGGTTAAGATTACTCTTCACAATTGCTATGAACTTTAATGAGGATTGATGCATCTGATTTATAGTGATGTCTAGAGGCGCATCGTCATCTGATGCATCAACCCTCATTAAAGTTTCTAGCAATTGTCAAGAGTAATCTTAACTCTCATTGAAGTTCCTAGCAATTGCCAAGTGTAATCTTATAACATCTTTCTCTTGGACTTCTTCACTAGCTTGGAAGATGATATTTTCCACCTTTTATAGTTCTTGAAGAGCAAGAAGGTTGGAAAAGACTCTGCTTTTAGATCATACGCTATATCCTGCAAGCAATTGTGATTGAGTTAGTTTGAAGACAATATATAAAGGGGTATGTCTATATACACACATACATACATATATATATATATATATATATATATATATATATATATGGCTAAAAATAGATTTTACCTTTGTTTTAACGTTAAGCTTTAAAAACTTCATATCCAGCTCACGATAACATGTGATGAACGATTGGATTTTTCTCCTAAAGTTTGATACCGTGCTTCTCTTTGCACTGTCACAAAATAGTTCTACCACTACCAAAACAACAAGCAAATTTTAATGAAAACAATTTAAGGAAGGATATGGGATATAATGTTAATGTTAGTGATATTTATCAATTTGTTTGGGTGCAATTCATTCTCAAAGTGCAGACTCCAGTCAGCATTGTTTTCAATAAGAATAGAAGTCTCATTAAAAGTCGATGAGTTCATCCATTAGAAATAACCAGAGAAAAGATTACGATACAAAAGGAAAACAATAGTAAAAGAACAACTAAAAACAATTACCGAAATAAGACATGAAAATGTTTGTTTTATGAAGTACATTGACCTGAGTAGTTATCATAAAAAAGGCAAATTTATGCATAACCTAATGCACCATCAATGTCTGTTGATAGATAAATCTCATAATTGAACATTACAATTTTAACGGGTAAATATCAATTGATGATCCCAACATTTCTACCTAAGTGCAGTAAAAAACTGAAGTCCATGTAATCAATAATTCAATTATTTACTAATGGAAAACTCGATATTTTTGTAAATTGTTTAATTATGTATTCACACTTGTTTCCCGGTGTATGATCATATAATGGGTACAGAAAAGCTACTTATTGGGCAATGTTTTGTCGCTCATACTACACTTGTTGACATTTTGCAGAGAATCAAGGTTATGATCTAGTGCTCGTCGAGGATGAGTCCGAGTGAGGTTACCGATGATTCGAGGACTGACGGGAGGATTTATTTATGGAATTTATTTTGAGACTGTTATGGATTTGAGATCTGATATTTTGAGACTTAGAGATACTTTATTAAGTTTACTATTTATATTTTGGATTTAGACATTCCTATACTTGTATACTGATGATTTGAGGACTATTTCAGTTGTTTTAATTTTATGACGTTTCTGCTATATCAGCCTACATCAATTTGCTGATGAACATATGATTTGTTTCGACGCCTTATATTTCTCTTAGCAGAATACGGCAAATGAACCGTTTCGAATGCTATGGCTTGGACGGGGTGCTACAAGTGGTATAGAGCATGGCTCTAGGTCCATGTTGAAAACTTAGATTTAAGCAATGATCTTAGATTTAAGTGACGATCATCATCATCATCATCATCCGGGCCCAGCATATCCCAACGACAGCAAAAGCTATTGTTAGTGTCTGGGGAGGGTAAGTGGTAGGCAGACGATACCTCTATCCCAAGGGATAGAGAGTCTGTTTCCAGTGAGACCCTCGGCTCTATATGTACCTGCAAAAATGACATAATAATAGAGATATACTGTGCTAGTGTGTTAATGAGAAAATTCAAGAAATACAATGAAAGAGCTTTCGATATTAAAATACACATCACGTATATATGTACATGTAATGTAAACACCACCAAGTGAAAAGCGTAGATAGTGTCTACGACTATCTATGTCCTTAAATATACTCTAAAGTGTCCATATATGATCTATACCTCGTTAACCTTAATCTTATGTCTCCATGAATTCCTATCCTGGACCACGTCTTCAGAGAGATGCAAATCTAGTATGTCGTGTCTAATCTGCTCATCCCAAGTCAGTTTGAGCCTGCCTTTACCCATGTTCCCCTCTACAGTGAGGCTTTCAATTGCTCTGACCGACGCCGTTATCTGTCACCGTTTGACATGCCCAAACCATCTCATTCTTCCCTCCCTTATTCTATCTGATATACTAGCCACGCCTGACCTTTCTCGAAACACCTCGTTTCTGATCCGGTCTAGCCTTGTATGCCCACACATCCACCTCAACATCTTCATCTCTGCAACTTCCATCTTCTGTAATTGTGACCTCTTGATGGCCCAGCAGTCTGTCACATATAGCATTGTCGGTCGCACTGCCACCTTATAAAATTTTCCCTTTAATTGAGCTGGGAAAGTTTTGTCACACAGCACCCCTGAGGCAGCCCTCCATCTACACCATCCTGCTTGAACTCGATGTGCTACATTACTATCTATGTCACCATTCAGTTGCACAAATGATCCTAGGTATTTAAACTTACTTACATGTGGTACCACTTGACCATCGATGGTGAGCTGGTTATCCTCACTGTCTGTTACGCCGCTGAAGTCGCAGTGCAGATACTCGGTCTTAGAACGACTAATCTTTAAGCCTTTTCTCTCTAAAACATCTTTCCACTGCTCTAATCTAATACTCAGGGTATGTCTACTTTCTGCGACTAATACAATATCGTCAGCAAAAAGCATACACCACGGAATTGCCTCGTGTATCGACTTTGACAACTCGTCAAGGACAACTGCAAAAAGAAAGGGACTCAACGCAGACACTTGATGGAGACCGACCTCCACCGGAAAGAAGTCCGTATTTCCCACAGGCGTACGAACAATTGTTTTTGTCCTAGCATACATATCTCTAATTATGTCTATATACTTCATAGAGACCCCTCTTGCATCCAGACTATCCCATATCAGGCTACATGGCACACTATCATACGCTTTTTCAAGATCGATGAAAACCATATGTAAATCGTGTTTCTTCTCCCTATACTTCTCCATTAATCTCCTGAGAATGTGTATTGCTTCTGTAGTTGACCTTCCTGGCATAAAAGCAAATTGATTCACCGTAACCTGAGTTTCTCTCCTAATTTGTGTGTCTATTACTCTCTCCCATAACTTCATGGCATGACTTAGCAACTTAATCCATTTATAGTTTCCACAACACTGTGCATCTCCTTTGTTCTTATATAGGGGGACCACGACACTATTTCTCCACTCATCTGGCATCTTCCCTGTTTTGTAAATACGGTTGAACAGAGTAGTTAGCCATTGGACCTCTTCCTCTCCCAAATTCTTCCACGCCTCAATGGGTATGTTATCTAGACCTACCACTTTAGCTCTTTCCATCTTCTTCAGTGCTCTCATCATCTCTCCTTGTGTGATGTTCTGACAGTCAAGGTTATTATGTTGTCGTTGTTTAGTGGTGCTTTCTCGTTCTTCGTAGTCGGCACTACTGCCGTTGAAAAGACTGTGAAAGTATGTTCACTATTTAAGTTTTGATCATTGACCTTTTGCATGTGTCCTTAGACACGGTCATAGCAGCCTTCAATTTTAAGATACTTTATAGAATTAAATAAATTGCAATGTTTACAGCAAGATGCCTCCACGAAAAGACCCTAACGGTAATGGAAGTGATAGTCAGAGTAGAATTAGGGTGCCCTTCCACAGGCACTAGTAGACGCACTGATATAGATTGGTCTGGTAGTGAATCGAGCTGCACCACAACAGTAGTACAAGACCAGGTACTACTATGGAGAGATGAAGCGGGTACACGTCCCTTCCTTTGACAAGGGTGTCGACCCAGATGATGCGGATAAGTGGCTAAGCGAGGTGGAGAACAATTTTGTACTACTGTAGGTGCATGATGAGATGAACCAAATACTAGGTTTTCAAATTCGGCTTCGTTTCGCTAAACGAACTATTTGGCTCGGTTCGTTTACTGTAATGAGCTTTAAAATTGGTTTGAGTTTGGCTTTATAATACCATAACTGTTTAGACGAGCCTTACAATTCACGAACAATTAGGCTCGCTTTCATAAACGAACCCAAAAGGATGTTTGAATTCGACTCTTTAAGTAAAATTAATTAACAAATTCGAATCAAATACGAATCAAACTCGAACAGTTCGAGAACTGTTCGGCTCGCTTAACACCCCTAGATTTGCCACAACCAGTCAATTGGGCCTAATTTAGAGAAAAGTTTAAGAAGTTCTATGTCCCACCATCAGTGACTTTGCATAAGATAGGGACTTTCGAGACGTTGAGACAGGGGCCAGTCATGTCGGTGGCGGAGTACGCCAATCAGTTTAACATCTTAGGGAGACTTGTGCCTTTTATTATAGGCGGTATGCGCCTAAAGAGGGGTTGAATGCGTGTTATCTGGTGGAGAATGACTTGTAGTGTAATGATGAGGAAAACGAGGCAAGAGACCCAGAGACGCGACTAGTGGTAGACCCGGAAGATGGGTCAAAGTACCATAGAGGGGTATGATGAGACAGCAGCAGCCACAGCCTAGAGGCAACCCACAGGCATTCCTACTGGCCTAACATGCAACCGACAGCACACAGACGAGTGTTGGAGGAAGACGGAAGCGTGCTTTAACTGTAGAAAGATGGGCCACTTGGTCAGAGATTGCTTAGAACAGAGGAGACTGTCTCAGAAATCTACCCCACAGCAGAAGAGTCGACCACGGACTAATGCCCGAGTGCATGTGATGACAAATACATATGTTCAAGGGTCGAACGACGTGGTGACATATACTTTTAATCCTAAGTCTTAATGATAATATCTGTATATGTGACCCTATACACTTGAACCCATAAACACTTTGGTGCCATATTAGTGAATAAAGTCTCGGCCAATGTCATGTTCGATAGTGGCGCGAGCCACTCATTCGTTGCCAAAGGGTTTGTCCAGAACCTTAGGAGCTGTCCGGAATGGCTAGACACCCCTATCATGTCCTAGCAGCAGGAGACCAAGTTATCATCTTGCACCATCGGTACAAGGACTGCGAATTAGAGATGGAAGACTACTTTCGTTTCTATTCTTATACCGATCCAGATGAGTGACTTCGACATCATACTGGGAATTGATTGGTTAGCCAGATACCCTCTATTGACGCTATCTCAAAAGTGAATGAATTTAAAGACGTATTCACTAACGAACTACCAAGATTACCACCTAACAAGAAAGTGAATTTTAAGATTAACTTGATACCAGGAGCAGAGCCAATATCTAAGGCATCGTACAGGATGGCACCAGCACCAGTCCTGTTTGTGAAAAAGACAGATGGAAGCATGAGGTTGGGGAGCACCAGTCCTTCTAAATTCACATCTTGCTCTTGGATCGCATTCAAAGAGTTATGGGGACTGAGTTGAGGATGAGTACAACATTCAATTCCTAGACTGATAGACTATCGAAAAGGACCATCCAAACATTAGAGGACATGTTAATAGTTTACGAGCTAGATTTCAAGGGAAATTGGAACAATGTGGTGAAGCTGATAGAGTTTTCATATAATAACAGTCACCATAGCGCGATTGGCATGGCACCGTTTGAAGCTTTGTACGGCAGGAAGTGCAGATCCCCTGTGTATTGAGATGAAGTTGGGGAAAGAAGCATCAACGGACCCAAGCTAGTTGAGCACACATTAGAGAAAGGAATGATTATCCGAGAAAGGCTCAAGGTAGCTCAGGATCATAGTAAAAGTTGAATAGATTCTAAGAGATGACCTCTAGAGTTCGTAGTAGACCAGAAGAAGTACTTACGGGTTTCACCCACGAAGGGTGTGATGAGATTTGGAGAGAAGGGTAAGTTGAGCCTTCGTTATGCGAGACCGTACGAGGTATTCGACAGGATTGGGACGTTAGCTTATCGCTTAGCACTACCTCATGCGCTAGCTTAAGTGCATAACGTGCTCCAAGTTTCACAGCTAAGGCGGTATGTCCCTGACCCTAGTCATGTGTTAAAGATACGACCCTTGAAGGTGAAGAGTGATGCGACATACGAGAAAACTCCGATACGCATTGTGCATATGAAGGACCAAGTTTTGAGAAGACGAGTTATCCCCTACGTGAAAATGCAATGGATCAATCAAACAGAACCAGAAGTCACGTGGGAACTCGAGGAGCAGATGAGAGAAAAGTATCCACATCTCTTCGACGAACGTACGCAAGTTTCGAGGACAAAAGTTTTTGTAAAGAGGAAGAAATGTTATATCCGTATTTTTAAAAAGAAAAATGAAAAGGAAATATATACATATAAATATAAGATAATGGTTAATTAAGATAAAGTTAGTTAATATAGATAAACAAGGGATACAAATCAAACCTTAACTGATGACATATTCCCTTTATCTATCAGGATACCTAACTATCTATTTATTCTACCCCAAAACCCTACCCCAACCACACCCTAGTCACATTCGACCGCCACTACCTAAGGGAAGAAAAGCAAGACTTTTCTTTCAGCCAACCCTAGGATTGATCAATTGTGTAGTCTAATACAGATACAGGTAAGTACTCTCTCTATAGTCGTTATGTTTTTCGAAAATTATAAGTATATTTTTGGTATAAACTTGAGGATCATGCATATGTATAAGTGGTTGTATAAATGAGTGATTATACATATATATATGTCGTGTGTTGTGTGTGCAAAATTTTGTATTTCATGTGAATAAAAGCCGAAATTATATTTGTATATTGTCTATATAGGTTTGGCCAAAGTGTGTAAGTGTGTAGGATTTTGTATAATCTTCATATGTATATGATTTGCAATCTATACTATTTGTATCTATATGTGTTAATTTGTGTGAATTTTCATATGAATATGGGTATGATTTCTTGTAGGATGGATAAAATTACGATTTTGTATGAATTGAGGGTGGAATAAGGTGGGAAATTGGATTAGGCCGATTTTCAGTGATGGAAAGTGGCGGTGGCGGCGCGTGGGCAGTGAAGTGTGGTGTGTGCCCGTGAGTGTAGTGTGATGTGTGAACTGTGTGTGGTGTTTGGTGTGTGTAGGTGGTGGTGCTGGCTGAGGGGTGAGGGAGTTAGAGGGAGAAGTTAAGGTTTACAGGGTGGGCTGAGGGAGTTGGGGGGGCTGGAGGCTAAGGGAGTTCGGGAGTGGGCTGGGGGGTGAGAGTGGAGTGAGCTGAGGGAAGAAATGGTCCAGAGAAGGAAATGGGCTGGGTAGAAAGGAAAAGGGAAAAAAGAGAGAAGGTTCTGTTGGGCCATCGGGCCGAGAGAAGGGGAGAAGGTTGGGCCACTGGGCCGAGCAGGAGAAGAAAGGGCTGGGCCGCCGGGCCAGAAGGGAAAGAACAAAAAAAGGGAAGAGAGGAGATTGGGCCGCGGGTTGTGTAGCGCCCCGCTCCCGAGCCCTAACATCGGGAACAGTGCACCCGCCGTATCTCACTAAGGATAATACAAGGCGTCGGATCAATCTCTTACATGTCAGAAATGACGTAGAAATTTTTCTTGCAGAAACGTAAATCGTAACTTAAATTAAACTCCAATAATCGTCATTACATTACTGAATAAAATTCTGATAATAAAAGTAATAAAGAAGTCTGTGAAAATCCCCAAAGATAACTACGAAAAATCAGCTGCAAAGTTCCCCTCGTATCCTATCTGCAGCTATCAACCAGCCCACTCAGCTATGTCCGTCCCGTCCTCAACAAAGATGTGCTCGTAGTTCTCATCCGGCTCACCTGGGAAGTAGGGGTGAGTGACAGAAATCACCCATTAGATGCCCGCCTCAAACCAGTACAAAACGTGCATACCGAGACGATATAGCCACATAACACATAAATATAAGATAACATGCATAAGATAAAATAAATGCGGTAAGTAAAGCACTCCATGTAAAATGCGCACGTACGTGATGCATACTCAATCAACGTGTCACACGCAACAAAGTCATGTCACACAGAATGCCGATATCTATACCGTGCAATGCATGAACCCGGGTCCTACTGAGTGGCTGCAGGTCGTACACCCCACAGTCACCATACTGAGTGTGCGTGGTCGCGCCACTGCACACCATCCTGAGTGTCGTGGACCCGCCACCGTACACCATCCTGAGCGCCCGTGACCCATACGTCACGACCCGCCATCATGCAATGCACCTGCCATGAATGCAAAAACACAATCGCCTGAGACCCCTGACCCATCCTCACCATCATCCGGCACTCAATATTCGGCTTTGTGAAATTTTTGAATATTGGGAAGTTGTTATTTATCGCCACCCTTATTTTTCTTTAGCTCGTATTAGTTTACTAGGATTTTCTACTAATTTCCCCTATGTTTCTCTTACTTAATTCTATTTATTACTATTAATTTTTAATTACTTAAATTTACCAAACTTCAGAAATTAAGTGAAAATAATTTAATTATAACCTTTTATATTTTATGGAATTTATTTGAATTCTTATTGGTATTTAATTATATTTTCCTGGCCTGATCCGCCAGGCCCGAAACATTTTTTTGAGAGGTTAATGGGCCGCCTTCGGTCTGACCCGCTGGCCAGCCGACCCGGTCCGTTGGCCGGCCTGTTCTCTGCTTTAATTTATCTATTTATTTATTTATTTATTTAATTGGATGTTCCACTAGTGGCAACGTGCGCTGTGATTTGTTTTCGATCTCAACCCCCATTTTTTCCTATTTCCAGTCTATAGGAACCTATTCTAAGGCCAAAACACAACTTCTTAAGGGCTCCTAATGTAAAAGTTCCCTTTTTTTCTCCATTATTTTAAGGATATTTTGTTTCCGATTCAATCATACCACCAATCTCACACACACATACACACACATAGCAGCCATAAACAATATATTTCATGCTTTTCAACATATACAAAATTTACAACTTAAATAAATAAAAACAAAGAAATAAAATTTACAACTTAAACAAATAAAGCAACGAAACATATTAGTATACCATCAAGCATGCATGAATCATGCCCGTTTGAGGGGGAAGAGGCACCTACCTTTTTGACGAATTAACTTCCTTCTCTTCTAGTCTCGAATCTAAACAATGGTAGTATAAATATCAATACCTAATAATAAAGGTTAATTTGACTGACTTAAAATAATTAGTTCGTAGCTTTCTATTTTATTCTTATTTATCATACCAACATATTGGATATTTTGTTGACCCTCCAAATAACGCATATTACTATTTAATAGTTATCAATAATGACAATCTACATATTCAAATATTATACCCTATATCCAAATATCATTACTGTACTGAAGTTAACATTCTCGGCCCACATCATAGCCATAGAAAAGACGATATTTGGTTACGCAAGTCTCCGCCATAATTTGAGCAATTTACTTAAATTCATATCACATCCAGCAAACACTACCTAAATCCTCTTTTTTTTTCAAATAACTTTGTGTTTCATTTATATAACAATATTCAAAAAGGCATCATGCAAACTCACGGCTACCCTGGCCTCCACAAAAAAATCAACAGCATCAAAATAATACCTCATCAATCAAAGCAAATTGTAAACATTGTACTTCCATGTGCCACCGCCGAAATTGCTGTCCAAAAATATATTTATATTTTAACGAAAGTTCAGCCGCTATACAGAACCTTGATTCGTCCACATATAAATAATTATATATACATATAGATTCCATGGACAAATCTATATCATATATATATTCACATAAAATTCAGCCAACTATACAACCAAAAGTATTCATGCATGATCCATTTTTGATACGAACATAACCTCATAAGTTTGGAAAATCATAGCAAATATAGTAAGGATACTTGACTCGTGTCTCGATTATACGCGATATATGAAGAATCGGGGTTGAACGAATTCAAAATCTCTTAATTTTTGCCTTAAAGGCTGGCGGTAAGCTTTGATTCCTGAAAAATAAAGGGCGGCTGGAAGTTGCAATTTGGAGAAAGAAATCGCTGGACGTGGAGTAGTTGAAGAAATATACACGGGTGCTGTTTGTTTGTCAATATGAATATTGAAGAAATTAAGGTAGAAATAAGGGTGGCTTGCTTCTTAAAGTATACTGGCGGCAGCATTCTTAAGTTTCTTGGGTGGCTGCCGTTTATGAATAATTAGGGTAAATTGTAGAGTTGTGTGATAAGTGTGTAGATATAGATGTGTGTTAGGTAGAATCCTAGGATATTTAGGTTATCTTATTCTAATTTGAATTTGTAATTTGATTTAAGCTTTATCTACTATTCACTTCGTAATCATATTAGGATCTTAAGTTCTAAACTTATCTAATTTTATTTACTTATTTATATTTTTTTTATACTCCGGTCGCGGGGCATAACAGGTTGGGCTGAGCTGAGGGAGTAGGCTGTTGAGCTAAGAGAATATATAAGGAAATCAGGAGATGCGTGTGAGAGATGTACGCATATATGCATATGTATGGACATGCACACACACACACAGATATATATATATATATATATATATATATATATATATATATATATATATATATATATATATATTGATTTTTGAAATATTTGGACTTGTGCGTTGTGCATTTTGTGAAATTCACCATCACAAAGGTGATATATATCGTTCAGCGGAATGGATCCCAAACAAATGGGCCGTCCGAGCATATTGACTATTTTGATAGGACGCTTGGACCGATTTGGAATTGAATTTGAACTTTGGATTTGGATCTTGGAATTTGATTTTGGATTTGACTTCGACTTTGGGTTTTTGAATTTTTAATTGCATCGGTAATGAAACTTTGCGTCATTTTGACTTTGACTAACATTGATTGGTATTTGAGCGGAAGTTGTGTACATTTCGCTTTAACGCTTGTTTGATTGTAAATGGCATTATAGTTAAATTATTTGCGAATGGAAAACACGATATTTTTGTAAATTGTTTAATTATGTATTCACACTTGTTTTTCCGTGTATGATCTCATATTGGGTACAAACAGGCTACTTACTGGCCGATGTTTGTCAATCATACTACACTTGTTGACATTTTGCAGAGAATCAGGGTTATGATCTAGTGTTCGTTAAGGATGAGTTCGAATGGGGTTATTGATGATTCGAGGACTGATAGGAGTATTTATTTATGGAATTTATTTTGAGACTTTTTTGGATTTGAGATCTGATATTTTGAGACTTAGAGATACTTTATTAAGTTTACAATTTATGTTTTGGATTTAGACATTCCTAGACTCGTATACTGATGATTTGAGGACTATTTCCCTTGTTTTAATTTTATGACGTTTCTGCTATATCATTTTACGTCACTTTGCTGACGTGTCTATGATTTATTTTGACACCGTACATTTCTCTTAGCAGAATACGACAAGCGAACTGTTTCGAATGCTGAGGCTCCGAACGGGCTACACGCTATGATGGCATGTTTTTATGCTTCCTACTATAGTATTTTACTTTTGTTTTTGCAGAGGGTGGCCCAATCCATGAGCCGTGATGTGCACCTTAATAAAGCATTTTCAATAGTGAAGCGTGTTCGTGTTATCCAACCCTCTCTGCCTGCTGTTGCTGTTATACACTGGTCAGCTTAGAGTCTGAAATGAGAGTTGTAAATGCAGTAAATAAAAGAAAAAGAATTGTCCCTTGACAAGTCTGTATTGTGTAATTCCAGTTGTGGTATAGCATATGTAAATGGAGCTTTTTGCCTGATTGTAATGATAAGCGGTTTTTGTCTGATAAAAGAAATGTAAGATTATCTTGATTGCCAATTCTGCATTGTATAATTCAGTTGTAATATAGCATGTACAAATGGAGTTTCTTGTTTGATTGCAATGTAATAACACCAATGATAAATGATTTTGTCACTTAACTAATGCAAGATTATCTTAAGTTTCTAAATTCAGATGAGTTCATCCAGAAAGGATTTATAGGCGCTTGAGTTCCCTGTTCAGATAGGATCATCCAAAAGTCAAAAAAAGCAATTACAGGAGGTACTGCTAGATGCATGTTTGTATCATTAGCACGCTGTTTGGAAAGCTGGTCGGAGCACTGCCTCCTATTGGAGCTTGGAAGTTGATGCTGCTCTTGGAAAACTATCCCCACCGATGAAGCCAGATCTTCACCAAGTTCAGAGGTGATCCAAAAGTCACGTCGTTAGCTTGTATTTACTTGAAAACTTGAATAGCTTACTTGATATCCTGTACAGAGAAGCAAAGATCAGAGGTCCCAAGAGTGTGACCCCAGGTAAAACCCTCCGACGCTCCAGTCAGTTTGGGTCATTCTCACTGAGATATGTTTATGTTTGATGAGTTTTTTAGGCTTTCGCGGTACTTTCCATCATCCGTGGGATTTCCGGCATGATCACAGCCTTCTTGTATGCGCTGCGCGCTTGGAAGTTAAGTATTTCACCAGTTTCGCGATAGCTTTTCTGGAGAACATGGAGAAGATCTCACAGTTTTTAGGCCAGGAGACTTCTCTGAATTAGCTCGTGGAGAGGAAATAATGTTTCGATCCCCTTCTCCGTGTCCGTGGCCTTGCTTTTGTTGCCTTCTTTTCGTCCCTTGTCTCTGACGGCGGATGGGACTCTTGCTTGGGCAACAAGACTATGACATTATAGGTCTGGTGATGGGACCAGTAGATCTGATAATGGGACCGGTAGGTCTACTGATGGGACCTTGACGTGTGTAAGTTGAGAAATCAAATGTGTATCCCTTCTTTATACTGCACATCTGCCAGGCAGTGGTTCCACACTAAACGAGGCAGAGTTGCGCTTGATTCCTTAGCCGAGGTGCAAAGAGGGGTCTAGTGTCCTGCTCTGACCTGGCTGAAGTGATTTGGAGTATACACCCTTTTAAGTAGAAGCCGAGGCTGGAGCTCGGGACCGAGGTGAAACCCTTTGGCGTATTGCTTACTGTTCCAATAAGAAGTGGATGCTTTAGTAAGCAATACCTTGCTGAGCCGAAGTGTAGTATGGCTGAGCAGAGGTGCACTTCTGCCAAACTGCAGAAATTGATCTCCCAAACCTGGATTTGCCGTTGACTGTTTGTTGACTGACAGATGGATATTTTTGGCTTATCACCCACCATCCACATCCTTTCCTCTACAGAAAATGGTAAGCTTTAAACATTTGATCATCTACAATATCGGTGGTTTTGATACGCATGCTCAGCATCCAACCTTGTCTCTTAACTCAATTATCCTCTAACTCTAAATGTGTCAGCCTCCAACCTTGTATCTTAAGCTCATACCATCTAAACGTCAGGCTATAAATAACAACGCATCGCCACTATGCCAACACGTGTGTCTCACGCGCTGCCAATGGCATCGCCGTCTTCCACCATAATTCATCTTATACAATTTCCAAACTTATGCCATCATCAAATTTATCCGAATTCCATACCAATTCACAAAATCCACCACACATATAGTCATACGTATACCATTGATTATAAGTCATGCACATACAAAAATCATACACTTACCATACACAAAAATATATATTCGGCTGAGATACACCACCAATATATATATAAACTTTCGGCTTTTAAATAAATATAGTACAAATATTGCATATATATACATATACAAACAGAAATTATACATCAATTTCTACATCTATGTATATTTTGGCCACTGCCTATGGAAGTGTACTTTTTCGGTCTTAATTCCATAAAATACACAATGTGCATCCATATATATACATATATACACAATCGGTCATACACACATACATATATACATCCATATATGCAGTCTATATACAGGCATGATCCTCCCGTTTATACTAATATATAATTACATGGTTCGCAAATCATAATGTACAGATAGGGTACTGATCTTTACGCGTATATACTACACCAAATTAATAACCTAGGGTTTTGCTGGATCGAAAACCTCTCTTTTCTTGACCCATAGCTTTTCTTCTCCTCTATGGGTCGGCCAAAGCTTGCTCAATGGGTATGGGGTGGGGGGGATGGTGTGAGAATAGGGTAGGGTTAGGTTTGGTTAGGTGTATATATATAGGTAGTTAGTTTTCCTAAGGTATATAGGAATATACTTTCGATTAATCACTTAAATTTAACTCTATCCCATATTCCTATTCCAATCAAATAATATAGGATAACTACCATCTACAATTCTATAATTACAACTTTTCTTTTTAATTATTTTCTTTTTAAAAAAACTCGGAACATTACATAAACATCTTAAAGCAATTTTCATTATGGGTCATCGGAAAACAACCTCCGTATGTTTTTAACACGTGTATGGTTGCGTACATCCGACCCCCATACCCCGCCATAGGCAGGAACCTCTAAGGCAATAAGGTAATATTGTTGTTATAGAAAAATGGAGTAGTTTTTAGTAAATAATAGACTATGCAACTTCAGTTTTGCTAATGCAGTTCTATGTCAACGCGCTATAAGGATGCAAATGGCGATTAGTTTGTTAGAATAATTGATCTTATGAGATATTTTTCATTCAAATGTCTAGAATATGTCCAAATACTTCTGCTGGCAAGTTCTTAATTTGGTTTTCTTGCCATGATAATCTATGTTTCTCCTTTCTGAGTGTTACATGATTTAACAAAAGCGGTAGAGCGCGTCTGAGTGAATGATGACACTGACTTCCAAAAAGTTAAATTGTGCACATGATGGTATGACCTAAGGTGATCAATTTTTCAAGAGGCAAACCACTCCCTTAATTAGTTCTCTCGCCTCACTCATCTCATACTTTTGCTAGAAAAACGAGCCGTCTCCCACTTGACTACCTAGTTGTCTAGAATTACTTGACTAGGAGATCCAGTCTCCTGTTTGAGCACCTTAATTGGTTTTTGAGTAGTTACAAAAGCATATATCTTTCTGTTTTTGTAGCATAGGATTGGTTGCAAACTACTACTTTGTTCTAGTTGACAGTTTTGTGCTTTTCTGGACGAATCAGGCCAGAGTCCACATTGTTTCCTCACGAACCTTGTTACCTAGGTTTGATACTTATCCGCCTAATTTTCATTGCGTTTTACAACTCACTTTTCAGTCTGTGCCTTTTATTTCTATGTACAATGTGAATATATAAAATAAGTCATGTTGAGTGAACGTTCCCGCATTCAGTTTTTTGAGAATATTTAGTAATCAACACTAGTCCTCCTTCTTTGGACAATACAATAAGATATCCGTGCTACTCGTAACTAAAATTTCGAGAATTTATTTAATTTTTGGACATTCTTTTGATGCATAGACAATACAACATTTGATTACATGGGCTTTTTAGTTTTTTTACTGCCGTTACGTAAAAATATTGGGATCATCGATTGATTTTTACCCGTTAGAATTATGATGTTCAATTATGAAATTTATCTATCAACAGACGTTGATGGTGCGTTAGGTTATGCACAAAATTGTCTTTTTATATGATAACTACTCATTTTAATTTACTTCATAAAACAAACATTTGCCTGTCTTATTTCAGAAATTGTTTTTAGTTGTTCTTTTACTATTGTTTTCTTTTACTTTCATAATCTTTTCTCTGATTATCTCTAAAAGGTGAGTTCAGCGACTTTTAATGAGACTTCTATTCTTATTGAAAACAACTAACTAGAATCTGCATTTTGAGAATGAATTAGACTAGGACAAATTGGTAAAAGTTACTAACATTAATATTATACCCCTTTTTTCCTTAATTTGTTTTCAATAAAATTTGCTTGTTGTTTAGGTAATGGTAGAACTATTTTGTGACAGTGCAAACAGAAGCACAATATCAAACTTTAAGAGAAAAATCCAATCGTTTGTCACATATTATAATGAGCTGGATGTGAAGTTTTTAAAGCTTAACGTTCACAAAATGAAGGTAGAATAGGTTTTTAGTCATATATACACACACACACCTCATATATATTGTCTTCATACTAACTCAATCACGAATGCTTGCAGGATATAGTGTAGCGATCTGGCTTAAGGCCAATCCTTCAGAAGTGTAAAGTGTGTGTATCTAAGATATCATACCTCAAGAAACAAGCAATCTCAGATATTTTGGAGATGCCCCTATGATCCCTGCCTATCAAATATTTGGGAGTTCCTCTACTGAATAGAAAACCTCTCTAGTCAGTGGTCCATTGCTGGATAGGCTAAACAATAGGATTAATAGTTGGTCAGCACTAAGCTCTCTTATAGTGGTAAGCTACACTATATCCTGCAAGCAGTTGTGATTGAGTTGGTATGACGACAATATATATAAGGTATGTGTCTATATGGCTAAAAACATATTTTACGATCATTTTATGAACGTTAAGCTTTAAAAACTTCACATCCAGCTCACTATAATATGTGACGAACATTTGGATTTTTTCCCTAAAGTTTGATATCGTGTTTCTCTTTTCACTGTCACAAAATAGTTCTACCATTACCTGAATTACAAGAAAATTTTATTGAAAACAAATTAAAGAGAAAAAGGGTATAATATTAATGTTAGTAATTTTTACCAATTTGTCCGGGTCTAATTCATTCTCAAAATGCATACTCTAGTCAGATAGTTTTCAGTAAGAATAGAAGTCCCATTAAAAGTCGTTGAACTCACCACTTAAAGATAACCAGAGAAAAGATTATGAAAGGAAAAGAAAACAATAGTAAAAGAACAACTAAAAACAATTACTGAAATAAGACAGGTAAATTTTTGTTTTATGAAGTAAATTAAAATAAGTACTTATCATAAAAAAAAGACAATTTTATGCATAACCTAACGCACCATCAACGTCTGTTGATAGATAAATTCCATAATTGAACATCACAATTCTAACGGGTAAAAATCAATCGATGATCTCAATATTTCTACGTAACGGCAATAAAAAAACTGAAAAACCCATGTAATCAAATGTTGTATTGTCTATGCATCAAAAGAATGCCCAAAAATTAAATAAATTTTCGAAATTTCAGTTACGAGTAGCACAGATATCTTATTGCATTGTCCACAGAAGGAGAACAAGTGTTGATTACTAAATGTTCTCCAAAAAACTGAATGCGGGATTGTTCACTCAACCTGACTTGTTATAGAAATTCACATTGCACATAGCAATAAAAGGGCACAGACTGAAATGTGAGTTGTAAAGCGCAATGAAAATTAGGCTGATAAATATTAAACCTAGGTAACATGTGTTCGCGAGGAAACAACGTGGACTCTGGCTTGATTCGCCCAGAAAAGCATAAAATTGTCAACTGGAACAAAGTAGTAGTTCAAGCAACCCAATGCCACAAACCAGAAAGATATATGCTTCCGTAACATCCCAAAGCACGTACGATTAGTCAAATATATCTTCAAATTGACAATCCAAGCAAACTTAGAGATTAACTAATCAAAAAACAATCAAGATGCTCAAACAGGAGACTGGATCTCCTAGTCAAGTATTCCTTGACAGCTAGGTAGTTAAGTGGGAGACGACTTATTTTTCAGCAAAAGTATGTGATGAGTGAGACGAGAGAACTAATTAAGGAAATGTCATTGCCTCATGAAAAATTGATCACCTTAGCTCATACCATCATATGCACAATTTAACATTTTGAAAGTCAGTTTCATCATTCACTCAGGCGCACTATGCAGCTCTTCTTAAATCATGAAATACTCAAAAAGGAGAACATAAATTTTCATTGGAAGAAAACCAACCTAAGAACTTGTCAGCAGAAGCAATTGGATATATTTTAGACATTTGAATGAAAAATATCTCCTATCTCTAGGATCAATTACTTAAACAAACTACATCTCCACTTGCATCATAATAGATCAATGACAGTGTTCACACAGAACCGCAGTAGCAAAACTGAGCTGCATAATCTATTAATTACCAAAAAATATTTTATTTCGCTATAAAGTAATCATAAAGCTCAGTTTCCTAGCTTTTGCAAATGATTTGTTCATCCTTACCAGTGCAGATAAACCTTCTGTGAAGACTATCAAAGATACTCTAGAGGATTTCGGGGACCTATTTGCTTTAAGGTCAAACCTTCAAAAGTGTAAAGTATTTGTATCTGGAACATCAAACCTCAAGAAACAAGCAATCTCGAATATTTTGGAGATGCCCCTAGGGTCTGTGCCTATCAAATATTTGGGAGTTCCTCTACTGAACAGAAAACTTCTGTACTCAGACAGTGGTCCATTGCTGGATAGGCTAAACAATAGGATTAATAGTTGGTCAGCAGCTAAACTCTCTTATAGTGGTAAGCTACAACTTATTAATTATGTGTTGATAAGCCTCCCTCTCATTCCTAGAAAGGTAATTTAAAAAATTGGAAGGATCCTTAGATCTTTCCTTTGGGGAGGAACAAGAAATGCAAAAATCAAATAGTCTACTGTTTGTAAGCCAAAAGATGCTGGGGGACTAGGGATTCCTGATCTAGTACAGGTCAACAATGGTTATCGAATGAAGCTCATATGGAACATTTGTGAGGTGGAAGAGAGTTTATTGGTTAAATGGATTCATTCTGTAATCCTAAAAGGTAAATCATTCTGGCAGGTTAGGACTAAGCAGTTAGATTTTTAGATGGAAGAAACTTTTATGGATTAGAGACTAATATCCCCAATTCATCAAGAACATCATAGGAAATAAGACTTCAACATCTTTTTGGTATGATCTTTGGCGCCCTTGAGGAGTTCTGATTGTAAAGTGCCCAGAGTTGAGAAGAAAACTAAACACTAGATTGGAGGCCAAAGTATCAGAGGTCCTGATTGAAGGTAATTGGAGGTTGCCTTATGGAAGAGGATGGGATGATCAAGTCATAAGATTCAACAAGGCTTGTAGAGATATTAGGCCTTCAAATGGTGCTGACTACTGGAAGTGGCTGTTCTCTTTTGAAAGTACCACACTGGCCAAAGTTCCTATGCTCCCACTTGTAAATTGGACCAAGATAATCTAGTGTAAGCATCATTTTCCTAGATATGCAATCATATGGAATACATTTCGAAAGAGAATGATTACACAAGAAAAACTTACTTTGGAGTACTATTGACACTAATATTTGCTTGTTTTGTGACAGGTCCCCTAAATATCATGATCACCTCTTCTTCAACTGCACATACTCCAAATCTGTATGGAAGAAGATCTTACTGAACTTGAACTGCAAGGACTCAATCTAATCATGGGATAATCTACAAAATTGACTCCTCACCAACCACTGGGTCTCAAAAATTTCAAAAGGCTTGGTGTTCTTTGCATTTGTTTCTTCTGTCTATGCTATCTAGAGGGAACAAAATCAGAGGTTTCATCAAGATATTGCCGAGATTGGAAAAGCATAATGAACGATGTACTACTAAACATAAGATTCTTTTCAATATGGTGGAAGAGTATCAGTAGGAACAAAGTAAACTGGGAACCTGTAATCAATATTGGCCTCTATGAAGATATTGAGCTCTTAGACTCCGGATGACCACCAGTCTCTCGTCTTCTCCACATTCCAGTAGACACGGCCTTTTCCCTCTTTTGCTAGCCCTTCTGGCTATTTTCATAAGTTATATTATTTTAGTATTTCGTTTTCCTATACTTTTAGACTTCATCCTTTTCAACATAAGGGATCTTTTGCCATTTGACCGTGGAAATTACGTTTTGGCAGTGGAAAGATTCATAATTTGGACTTAGATATTGTAATCTCTATGAATCTTAGATCTACTTGTATTTTGAGTAAATCTAGCTGCTTGTAGCTACCTTTGGAAGCAAACCATTGTAAAATCGCCTGATGGGCTCATATACGAAATTTTAACTCACAAATATATATACTTTTTTGTAATTAGCTTACAAATATATATATATATGTATATATATATGTGTGTATATATATATGTATATATATATATATATATATATATATATATATATATATATATATATTTTTAATGCTATACCACTAGGATTATTGGCCAAAGAAAAGCAAAAATTAATGAATAAGAGTGTCTACCTGTATACCCACCCAGCACAAGCACAAATAAAAGAACTAACCCAACAAGCTTCTTTCTGGATGCCCATGTTTTTATGGTTCAAAGTCTGCCATTCTATAAATCCTCCATCTAAATGCACAAGCTAAAACAGGGAAAAGCACACGGTTAAGAATCCACCCGCAAACATAAACATAATCCACAAACATCAGGATTTTTTCACTTTGTATTGTGTCCTCAAGATGGCAGAATGGATGATGAACAATTAACAGACATCTCAACAACCACAACCTGGATGGTCAAGAGAGTAGCTCAAACAGTAAACAACTGTATGCTTTAGGGAAAGAAGAAAAAGAAGAAGGGAGAAAAAACCCTTGTATGAAACATAGGGCAAAAAAAGGCATCTACACTTAAAGGGTCAAGATTGCGAAGAAAATCTAGTGACAAACTAAAATTCTTAAAATCAAACAATATAAAAGAACAACAGGAATCGGAGGATTGAGTATTAATTTAAGAGATTATAAACAATATTTGAAACAAGACTACTTAAGAAACTCATGCCTTAAACACATTTTCATTTTCTTCTATAAGGTTCCCTAATGTGCAAACAATGACCACGTTAGGAGATTTATAGATATACAAACAAACCCAATGAGCATAAAGTGAAAAAAGACAACATAAGAAACTACATCACATGCCATTACATAATCTAACTTGACGAGTTGACGAAGTTGGGAATAGGGATCGTCTTTAAGGATCAAATCTTTAAGATTGACATTCATCCAACCATATACCACACCAAGAGAAACACCTGCATGACATATCACCTCCCCGTTATCTGAATGCACAAGAAGCATAAGCGCCCGTTGTATTGGATCCATTGCCTCGCAAAACTGTCACAAAGATCCAATGGTCATTCTGAAACAATAAAGCAGTTAAGAATCATATAAATGATGTGATTAATTGCCACCTTCGTGGCTGTAGAGGTTCCTCATCACCTCAAGGCCTAGAACTAAGCTCAAAACAAACAGTTATTCAAGCATAAACCTGAATCCCTGGAAAAACTTCCATTGTAAGAAGCAAAACAAACATATGAACAACTTCAAATTGTATGACTTCCTTGATTGGTGGGCTCTGGTCTGCAGATAAATCAACGTGATAAAAGTAAGACGTTGTCCAAGCCAAAAGATGTAAGAATAACTAACAAAAATTGACAGATAAGGTTCAAGAAAAACCATGTGAGAGCAATTCGTGGAATCACTTGGTAGTTTTTAACCAGGAAGAGCGATCACTTGACTGAACCAAGTATAATACGCAATACTAAAGTTACCAATGTGGGAAAAATACTAGTTTATTTCTAACGCTTCCTCTGGAGCGTATACATGCCAAACAAACAAAAAACTAGAGTAACCGTAACAGGCTATAGAAGTGGAAGAACAAATATTAATTTATATGTTCCCTCCTCCCAAAAAGATAGTCACTTGTTGTATTTCAGGATGTCTCAAAAACATGTCCACTTTTTAAAAATTATATGATCTTCCAACATTAGTTTTATTAATTCTAAACACATTAAATGTTAAACTCCAAACAAATAAGAGGTAAAATTGAGAATTTGTAATTTTAATGATGAGTTGATTGTTCACTTAATAGCTTGAAACTCCAAAAAGTGGACTATCACTTTGGGCAGAAGGTCTGAGGGAGTACTAAACACTCCCTCTCCCGTGTGGATTATGCAATATGATACTAGGTAGCAGCAGCTGTCAGTAGACAAAAGCAAGAAACACTAGGCTACTTGTAGACAGGCAGTAGCAAGTAGACATTAGCAAACAGAAGACATTTGAAAGCAGTAAAGAATTGCAATACCAGTAACAATAGTAGTAGTTGTAAATAGGCAGCGAGTGGAAGACATGCAGAAAACAAATGCAGCGATCAAAGAGATCGAAAACAGCAGAACAACGGGACAATGACAACCAAGTAAAGCAGCGATGACCACTAGCTGAGGGGTGAACACTGTGGAGCATATTAGCAGTTGGGCAGACCCACCAGTAATAGTACTGAAAACTTGTCCATTAGACCTGGTTAACAGAAAACCAGAGAAGACTAGATCTAAGCAGTTGCAATAAGAGAGTATGGAGCATGCTAGGGTTCCAACGGAGGCGGCCAGAGTCCGCAGCAGGTGCGGCCTTTAGCAGTTCAGGTAAGGGTTAGATTGGTCAAGGGGATTAAAAAAAACCCTAGATCTGATCAAAGACAAGCGGTAGGGCAATCAAATACATGACAATTTAAGAAACTCCCTGCTAAGAGTTGGATCAGGCCGAATTTTGTACAGATCTGTTGATTTGGGAGAAGAAAAGGTAGTCACCAGAGGGGATGGCATCATGCAGCGGCGGCAGTGACTACGAGTAGTGGCGAAGGAGAAGACCAATAACAAAACATAAATACGCCTTAAAGCAGATCCATGCATTTATTTGGACAGAGGGGGACCATATATGTCTAGATCTGGTTATCTGCTCACAAAAAAGAGTGCCGCTGACCCCGCCGCCGACTTTGACGGCGGAGGCAGATGTCAGATGGAGGATGTCGCTGTGGAGTCAGATGACCAGCGAGACACTAACGGTAACGGGAGCTTGATTAGATTGCCAGAGAAGTCATGGCAAGAGGCAGCAACCATCTTTGGTCGGCAGGAGGTCTGAGGTGATAAATGATTAGACAAGCACTCATCGCAAGGGACTGTAAGTTAAACCCATTTAGGACACATCGTAATATCCGTATCTCAAACATTGAGAGGATGTTTGTTTACCCATTTAGGACACATCGTAATTCGTAATATCCGTATCTCAAACATTGAGAGGATGTTTGTTTTGAGGTTTAGGAATAAAGGAATGGATTTTGAGGAATGTTTGTTTAGAGAAATGGGGGAATGAGTTTCACTTTGATATGTAAATATTTGGTAATGGATATCGATTTTTGATACACTAGACTCATGTCTATCAAAATGTGAAAATGAGGGGGGAATGAGACAACGGCTGTCAAAGCCGGTCAACGTCGCCAGCCCGTCGCCGTCGACCGGTCAAATTTTTTCGGCCATTTTTTCGGTCGTCCACATTCGATACATATTCCAATTCCAATCGCTCCAAACACCATCAATGTCTATCATACCCATTCCCACTTCAATACCAAACAACTATCACTTTTAAACTCAAACTCATATCCTCCAAACTCACTCTATCATACTCATTCCGATTCTGATTCTAATACCCAAATGTCAACCAAATGCCACATGGTCAATTTATTCATAATCACTAAGGATAATAAACAATACTAAAGTTATCAATGTTGACAACTTGTACTAATTTATTTCCAACAGTGGTAATTCTTTATGAAACATATTCATTGACCTGCATCTATTCACTTGAGCAGTCTTTTACACTCCACAACAATCGGATTGTAGCCCAAAAGTCTCATAACTGACTCCCAAACTTTTCTAGCATATACACAAACATGTGCTCATATGTTTTCAATAGTTTTTTGTGTTATAGCATGTGTCTTTGAACATGTATATTATATACAAAAGATACATGAACACACGGTTTCTCTTTATGTTGTAGCCCGTGTCTTTGGACATGTATATTATATGCAAAAGATACATGAACACACGGCTCAACATAGAAAAAGAAAAAGAGAAAAAAATAGATAAGATAAAGCCTAGTATCCTAATCATGCTAGGAAAAGAACAAGAATAGAGATATAATTCTATTACTCTTTAAAGTCCTAATTATATTAGGTGAAGCGCCCCGACCCGGACAGCGGAATCCGAACCGGTTCACCCGTTGTAGCTTACTGAGAAGACTACAACACGCCTCATCTCTCGGTTACACATCATCAATGACGTAAGAGAAATAAGTGCGGAAACATGTCTCGTAAATTTAAAACCATCAATGCCGTACTTCACAAGACAATGTGAATATCATAAACTGTATATGGTCGCAGCCAACTAAAACCTCAAATGGACTAAAATCAGAAAGAACATAAATCGTCTAGTAAAATTCCCTCAGCATGGTTTAGGCATCCCATTCCGCCCACTCGCCGTCGTCCTCAATAAAGATCATATCGTACTCGGGTTCTCCTGTAACACAAAGGCTAGTACCCTTAGCGAAACACGCTAGCAAGTAACCCGCTTATAAGACATACGGGATCAACACATGGCAAGACATGAGTAATATGTAATTCAGGAAATTGTGGGGCACATGTCTTGTAAAGCTTCCAAATATGTAAGTGAATAACGTAATAAAGCAAGTACATCAATTTGCTCACAATTAACAATTCATAGGCAATCGAACGCCACTTACATTCACACAACCTTGACTCTCGTGATGCATGTCAAAATATGCACTACACTACACATTCACATATGCATGAACACCTTCTCTTTTAAAACAGTGCAATGCATGTCATAATGTCCGGTCACTTCACATAACTTTATACCCTGTAACGCGCCCCGGCTTATATTTCCATCCCGGTTTACGTTACAGCCAACTTTATACCCTGTAATGCACCTCGGCTTATATTTCCATCCCGAGTAGCATTACAGACAACTTTATACCCTGTAACGCGTCCCGACTTATATTTCCATCCCGGTTTACGTTACAGTCTTTTGTGCCCTGCAATGCACCCCGGCTTAAATTTCCATCCCTGTTAACATTGTAGGTCACCTTCGCAAATCTGTGCCGAAGCACCTTTCTTTTCAAATCAATACGCAAATGCACGTGCCATGATGCAAGACTCCTCATCTCATTCTCATTTCTCATTCTCATATGCAATTCACATTCATATAAGTCATTCATGTACACATGCGCACGTATAAGCCACACACAAGCTCTCACTAACTTACACATCATAACTTAGACTTCATCTATCGCGTCAACACTTAGTCATGATCCTAAGGTTCGCAACTCAAGGCAAATATCCCTAACCATTCCTCATTGAACTCTCCAACACCTCGTACATTCATCTCCTAACCCACCTAAGTCATCCCCATTGAAACTCGACTCGAGAACCCATTGAAGTCGCCAATATTGATTCACCATCCTAGGTCATGGTCCCAAGACTTAGACCACCTTTAATCAGGTCTTAAGGAGCCTCTAAAGTCACCCAAAGATTCTTCGAACTTCTCTCTTTCATCCTCTATTTTTCCACAAAATTGACGGACTTCATTCCCTAGCTTCGATCGATCGATGTCCTACTGGGGACATCGATCTCTCCACTTCGATCGATCGATGTCCAACTGGGGACATCGATCTCTCAGCCTTACTTACATCGATCGATCGATGTCTGTCTGAGGACATCGATCTCTTAGGCTACCTGCACATCGATCGATCGATGTCCTACTGGGGACATCGATCTCTCAGCCGCCAGTACATCGATCGATCGATGTCCAACTGGGGACATCGATCTCTGACATCGATCGATCAATGTCTGCGGTTTCCCAAATCTCCTCTGCGTTTTCTGCAACATCCACAGCACCAAGAACACCAAATATCCAAACTTTATCCCCAATCAATCCAAGCCTATGTAGGATCTGCAAGGCACCACTAGAAGGGGGGGGTTGAATAGGTGGTGCGGAAAATATGGTTTTTAAAATTTCTTTAAACCTAACCAATTCAAGTTCTGAAAACAGATTCTGTTTCCAGTACTAGTTTTAAAACGATTTAAAAACTAGGTTAGAGGTCTCCAAAAATTATGAAATTTTGAGAGAACTTAGCCTCAGATGTTGTGAGGGTCCCCTAAAAATTTCAAATCAAAATTCAATCTTTAACCCCTTCAAAAACCGTTGGCACTCAGATTGTGCAATTCTGCCAGAAACGGTAGATGGTTTTGAAAAATTAATTCCTATTTGTGTGAATGTCCAAATGATCTGAAAATTTGACCAATAACTCCTCACACACTATATTGAAATGGGTTGAAACAGTTTTTGAAAATTCTTTTGGGAAGTAGGTCAAATACACCCAAAGTCTCAACCTTTGCAAGTCTGAAAATCAGACTGCACTAGTCTCAGAACTTTTGATGTTTGGATGACTTATACTTGTCCAAAAGGGTTGAAACTTGTGCCAAATTAACCCTAGAACGTTTATGTATGTTTCTGGAAATTTTTATAATTTTTAGAAAACGTTTACTATTTTTGCGAACGTGAACAATATGAGTAAACAGCGCAGAAACTGAAACGTAAATGCAGAAAGTAAATTGCACCAAGAATTTTATACTGGTTCGGTTATAAACAACCTACTCCAGTCTTCAAGGAACACCTTCCTTGGTTCACACTAATTTCACACACGCAGTACACCTTACCGCAGGGTTGATAGAGTTACACCTTAACTCCAACCCTTTACAAACCTTGTATTGTGAGTACAATTTGCACGAACACCACCACCTCGCTAGAATGAAGATTGATCACACCTTGATCAATCTTGTACAATGATGAATGAATGGTGGTTTCTATGAAGCCTATTCAAGGATGAAAGAAATAAAATACAATAGGCTTTTACAAGAGAAGAAAGAAAGAAAGTGAAGGAGAAGAAAGCTTTTGCACTTTGATCACTTTTGAATATGATTCTTGGTGTGCTTTTGTTTGTTCTTCTCTTCTCTTTTTAATCAAGTCCAGCCGTCCCCTATACCTCTTCTCCCCTCTTGAAACTTTCCTTTTAATTGCTTGAGAGAGTGTGAGACATCATGGTGACAACATTTTGCTTACTTGGCATCACTTCATTGGACCATCATTTAGTCATTGCTTACTTGGCACCTTTTGATTGGCTCATTGTTGTCATCATTTGATGACATGGAAAATCTGAAATAAACACTTTAAACATGTGCCAAATAATCATCACATAATACATTCCATAAATTGAGAGATATTCACATAAATTGTGAGACAAAAATTCTTCCTTCCACCCTTGAAAAATTCGGCCATAATGCTCCTTGCCATGCTGAAATTTCAGCATGTGCATCATGCATTTTTATCCAAGATAATCCCCAATTTACTTTGATTTTTCTCATTAAAATGAATCAATAATACATGGTAAGTCTTGCTATCAATTGATGAATGAACTTGGACACAAAAGAAGTGTCATATTCGGCCACAACATTTTCACACACATGCTGAAAAATTTCAGCATGTGTGATATAAAGAATATCACACTTAATACAATTCAAATCATTTCCATTCCTCCTTTGATTTATTCCTTAATGAAAAATTGACAAATTATCTTCCTTAAGAGTGAAGATTTCGGCCACAATGTGTGTGACATGCTGAAATTTTCAGCATGTGACATAAAAGAGGTGTATGTTGAAAACTTACCTTTTGTAGCTTCTCTCTTTGATTCATCAACATTGTATGATTGATTCTTGACCAATCAACATGCCAACAAGGCTCCACATGTGCTCCACATAAGCTGTAGGTGGCGTTGAGAAAGTGTGTATACATGTGCTGAAATTTATTTTTGCTAACTTTGAAAAATAGTGCACATTTAATAATACACACATGTAATATTCCAATCAGCCCTTAATTTAATTTTCTAGAACACTTTAAGATGTATATTATGTGTACAAAGTGTCTAGATACGTGCCACATCATGTTCAAGAAAAACGTTCCATGTCAAGTGCGTAGAAAACCGAATTTTCGATATTTATCGATTACCCGATTTTTCTCTAATTTAAATTCCAACTTTTGCACATGCTATATATATTATGTTATACATAATATATATAATATATACTTTAATTTCCAGCACTTGGCTGATTTAAAGTGGTACCATAAACATGTGACAAAAATAAAATTGGAATCTTCACATTTTGGCCTAAATGTGGGGTGATTTGTGTGTGCCAACATGGAAAGTATTTTTGTCTCAATGTACAGTATATGGCACGAAATTTTTGATAAATTTTGATGTATATGGGCTGGCCATTTATTTATGGCAAGTACGTGACACGTTGGCGAAGTTTCGGTATCGCCCGATACGACAAATTTCGGTTTAGAACCTTTTATCGTGTCGTATTTAATTTGTCATCACCATATCTTATATCATATGATATAAGATCTGAATATACTCATAAATATGAGTTAAGTATAGTGGTGTGACGTAAACGTACGTTCGTAAGATATATAACGTGTCGATAGTACGTTGGAATAAATGTGTATGTGCCTTTTTAAAAAAAATCTGAAAATATATATATATTATGTATATAAGGCGTGTGAAATGATGTGGGGAGGAGGAGAGAACTTTCCTTCCATAGCTATGTTGCCTTCAAGTCTTTTCCAAATGCATCTTCCTTTAATGAACTACTTAGTTTATTAAACTAAGTACTTCACTTAATGAACTACTTTAGTTCATTAATTGTGGCACCTGAAAATAGTATAAACTCAACAAATGTTCGCCATATGATGTAAGCTTTATAGCTTCATGGCTCGTTAGTACGGCAACATAATATATGAGCTAAATAAGGCAAGTTATCATGCATACATGTACACTTGTGTATATATATCCACGTTAATATATATATATATATATATATTCAATTTCTTTATTTTGAAATCACTCAAACCCTCATATTTCTACAATCTCCCCCTTTTGATGATTTTCAAAATAACTAGTGTACATGATTTAAGTGTCAGCTCTCCCCCTTGAATTATGCATAGATTTGAAATTTGAATTTCGAATTTCAAATCCGGCTCCCCCTTGATTCATGCATTTAGGATCAATCAGTGATCTCTCTCCCCCTTAAATCTCTCTCTCCCCCTTAAATCATGCTTCTCTCTCCCCCTTTATTTTGGAAAGATAATCAAAAGATTCCTGTCAAAACGGAAAGTAAGTCAAATGATATCGCATTAAATCACATCAACAGGAAGCATGCCTAATTTAGAACGGAGAGATTCAAATGTGGCTTGATTTAAGGCCTTAGTAAATATATCCGCTACTTGTGATTCTGTGCGTACGTGATCTATGACAATATTACCATTGTTAACGTGATCACGAAGAAAATGATAGCGAACTTCTATATGCTTAGCCTTAGAGTGCAATACGGGGTTCTTAGACAAATTTATGGCACTCATACTATCACAATATATAGGAATTTTATCTACGGTAATTCCAAAATCCGAAAGTTGTTGTTTTATCCACAACAACTGTGTGCAACAAAGGCTAAGAGCCATATACTCAGCCTCAGTAGTGGACAAAGCAACACTTGCTTGCTTTTTGGAAAACCATGAAATGAGGGAATTTCCTATAAATTGGCAAGTTCCGCTCGTGCTTTTTCTATCTATTTTACAGCCACCATAATCTGCATCAGTATAAGCATGTAAGTCGAATGTAGAATCCTTATCGTACCAAATACCTAAGGTGGGCGTGTGCTTAATATAGCGAAAGATTCTTTTTACCGCATTTAAGTGTGAGACCTTAGGTTGACTTTGAAAACGAGCACACATGCATACGCTAAACATGATGTCAGGCCTACTAGCAGTTAAATATAGTAAAGAGCCTATCATAGATCTATATAATCCATTATCAACATCTTTACCATGTTCATCTTTGTCTAATTTAGTAGTGACACTCATAGGCGTGGGGGATGGTTTCAAATTTTCAAAATTAAACTTCTTGATCATGTCGTTTACGTACTTAGCTTGGCTTATGTGAATTCCTTTACTCGTTTGCTTAATCTGCAAGCCAAGAAAATAATTAAGTTCACCAACCATAGACATTTCAAATTCAGCTTTCATACAATTTTCAAAATCCTTAACAAGTCTATGTGAGGTAGAACCAAAGATAATATCATCTACGTAAATTTGAATAATAAGTAAATCTGATTTTTCTTGTTTCAAAAATAGTGTACTATCTATAGTACCACGCTTAAAATTATTTTCTAAAAGAAAAGTAGCAAAACGATCATACCATGCTCTAGGCGCTTGCTTTAGTCCATATAGTGCCTTCTTTAATTTGTACACGTGATCAGGATGTTTCAAATCTTCAAAACCGGGTGGTTGCTTCACGTATACTTCTTCTTGTATAAATCCGTTTAGAAAAGCACTTTTGACGTCCATTTGATACAATTTAAAATCTTTCATGCAAGCAATAGCAAGTAAAAGTCGTATAGCTTCTAAACGTGCTACGGGTGCAAATGTTTCATCGTAGTCTATTCCTTCTTCTTGATTATATCCTTGAGCTACGAGTCTTGCTTTATTTCTAACGACTTTTCCTTCTTCATTCATTTTGTTCCTAAACACCCACTTTGTGCCTATTATTGTCTTATCTTGTGGTCGTGGCACTAAATCCCATACATCATTTCTAACGAATTGATTAAGTTCGTCATGCATAGCATCAATCCAAGATGAATCACTCAAAGCATCATGCACATTCTTAGGCTCAATTTCAGAAATCATAGCATGAAATTCATTTATTTCATCCGAAGTGATTCTTCTACGTGGTCGCACACCGTGAGTGATGTCGCCTATGATGAGATCATGTGGGTGATCTCTATGCCATCTTGGTTGATTATTTTCTAAGTTATCATGCATTTCTATATGATCATGCATCTCTAGTGTTTCATTCATCTCATGCATATCAAAAGAATCATTTTCTTCATCCAAAACGGGTTTCAATTCAAAGTCATCATCATATTCCTTTTCTTTATCAATCTCTCCAAATTCATTGAATTTAACATGAATAGATTCTATGATTTGTCTAGTGAGAGGATCATAACATCTATATGCTTTTGAATTTATGGAATACCCAATAAAAATGCACTCAATTGACTTGGATTCAAATTTATCTAAGTTATCTTTTGTATTCAAGACAAAACATTTGCATCCAAACACACGAAAATAATCTATCTTAGGCATACGATCATTCAAAATTTCGTAAGGCGTCTTGTTTATTTTCTTTCTTATAGATAGGCGATTTACAATATAGCATGCACAATTTACGGCTTCCGCCCACAAAAACCTAGGCAATTTATTTTCGCAAAGCATGGTTCTAGCGATTTCTTGTAGTGTTCGATTCTTTCTTTCTACTACTCCATTTAATTGTGGAGTTCTAGGTGGCGAAAACTCATGCTTAATTCCTTTTTCTTCACAAAATGAAATCATCTCTTTATTTTTAAACTCACCGCCTCTATCGCTTCTTATTCTTTTCACATTTACGCCGTATTGATTTTCAAGTTGTTTAATTAATTTAGCGATTTCTACGGCGCTATCATCCTTATGTGCAAGAAATAAAGTCCAAGTATAGCGAGAAAAGTCATCAACAAGTACACATGCATAGTGACGCCCACCAAGGCTTGTAGTACGACTAGGACCAAACAAATCGATATGCAATAGTTCTAGTATTCTAGTCGTGCTTATCTCATTTTTAGGCTTAAGTGACTCACGTGTTTGTTTGCCTTTTATGCAAGATTCACACAACTGAAAGTTGTCTAAATCAAGCTTAGGCAATCCCCGTACTAGGTTCTTTTGTTGCAATTTTTCTAGTGTAGAAATACCTATGTGTCCTAAACGTCTATGCCACAAATTCACATTGGGTTCATTTGACATAAAACATTTAACTTTGGCATCTACTACATCATCCATAGATAGTGTGAATATATTTCCTTCACGTTTTCCTTTTAAAACAGTTTCTCCATTTTTATTTATTATATTACAGTAAGGGTGAGTAAAACACACATTGAAACCATTGTCAACAAATTGTGAAATACTAAGAAGATTGTAAGATAAGTTGCTTACCAAAAACACGTTGGAGATTTGAAGTGTATCCGGGTTTCCAATCGTACCTTTACCAATGATCTTGCCTTCATTGTTGTCTCCAAAGGTCACGGATCCGCCTTTTGTGACCTTCTTTAGTTTGGAGAAGAGGCTCGGGTCACCTGTCATGTGCCTCGAGCAACCACTGTCAAGGAACCACTTTATTGATATGTCTTTTGATGAGTGGTCTCCCTGCAATGTAAAAAGGTGATTTAGGTACCCTTTTTAATTTTGGGTCCTTTCGAGTTAGTTAATCACCTTTTAGTAAAGGTACCTTTCGGTACCCATACTTGGGTGATCCTTCTCGGTCTATCAAATGGCAAGAAAGTAGATGAAGGTGCGACATAGTATACATGTGGTGCATGTACTTTGGGTCTATGCCCAAGGACTCCCCTATACTCAATGTATGAAGGACGTTTGTGATATGTCCTTGTGTGTGTGTGCGTGGTGCGTGGATGATATGTATTCCGTGTATGCATTGATTTCTTCTTCTCATATCTATATGGTACAACATTATATTTCACATGATATGAGGGAGTGGGGCGTGTGGAAGGGGGTGCTTTCTGCGTCATCTTAGACGCCACTTGATGCTTAGGGGTGTCTACCTTTTTAGACACAACAAACTTGGTTGGTTTGGTTGATACTTCGTTAGTATCAACGTACCCCAATCCAGTTTTGTCACTGTCATGCTTTTGCGATAATATGATGCGATGCAGCATGTTTGACCCTGTATCGAATTGTTTCATCATGTTCTCTAAATCTGTATTCCTTGATTTCAAATTTGAAATCTCGGATTTCATTTCATTATTTTGAGAAGTTAATGATGAGATCTCGGTTTTTAATGCAGTGATGGCACATGAAGACTCTTTCTTTGAATCGCTTAATTGAGCGACAAGATTCTCGTTAGAAGATTCTAACAGTTTCTTGTCTTCAATTAAACGTTTCTTTTCTTTTGCGAGAGTCTTAGTAAATTTATGTAACTCAAGATATTGACTAAATAAATCATCGTAAGAAGGTTCAGAGTCAGAGTCAGAGTCAGATGATACCTCATTAGACGCCTTTGAAGCGAAGCAAACTTGAGCGGTCTCCTCTTCGGTCTCAGTTTCAGAGTCTGATGAGTCACTCCATGTGGAGGCCTTCAGTGCACGTTTCCTTTGTTTAGGATCTGAGACGGGTCTATTTTTGTTCCGCTCCTTGTCAGGGTACTTATTTGTTTGCTTTTCTTTGTTTGGGCAGTCATATGATAAGTGTCCGAGTTTGCCGCATTCATAACATTTAATGTCCTTATCATTTGACTTGTTTTTATTTCTCTTAGATGTAGTGCCCTTGTTTTTATTTCTAAATGATTTTCTCATGAATCTTCTTAGTCCTTTTGCCAATAGAATTAAGTCATCATTATCCGATTCGGAATCACTATCATCTATGTGATCGGAGGGAGGGGAGACGTATTCATTTGATTTAAAAGCAATTGTCTTACCTTGTTTGGTTGATTCCGATTTCCGAATAATGAGTTTGTTTTCATACACTTTTAGTGAACCAATGAGTTCTTCCATTTTTATCGACTTAGTCTCCTTGCTTTCTTCTATGGCAGTCACTTTAGGATCCCATTCTGAAGGGAGGCTCCGTAGGACTTTCTGTACTTTTTCCTGCGTTGTAAAGGCCTTACCAAGAGACTCAAGAGAGTTATAGATGTTAGTCAAACGAAGATCCATATCAACAATTGACTCATTAGGCAACAACTTGAAAGACTCAAGAGTAGACATAAGCATATTAATTTTAGACTCTTTGACTTGACTCGTGCCTTCGTGTTTCATTTCTAAGATTCTCCACATTTCTTGTGCACTCGAACAATTGGACACATAACTAGACTCACTCTTACTTAAGCCATTTAAGAGTAATTGCATGGCCTTAGCATTCATACTCAGTTTCTTTTTGTCTTCACTAGTATAGTCTTGTCTTGTTTTAATTACTTCTAGTGTGACTCCATCTACAATGGACAATTTAGACGGGACATATGGACCATCTTCAATTATTGACCAAAGGTCTATGTCTATAGCCATAAGAAATAATTTCATCCTAAGTTTCCATTGAATAAAAGACTCACCGTCAAAGAGTGGAGGCCTTTGGCTTGACATACCTTCTTGTTCGGTTTTGAGATTTGTGGATGCCATCTCACTGAATCGTTGGATTTCTTGTCGTGAGTATTCCTGCGCTCTGATACCACTTGTAGGATCTGCAAGGCACCACTAGAAGGAGGGGGTTGAATAGGTGGTGCGGAAAATATGGTTTTTAAAATTTCTTTAAACCTAACCAATTCAAGTTCTGAAAACAGATTCTGTTTCCAGTACTAGTTTTAAAACGATTTAAAAACTAGGTTAGAGGTCTCCAAAAATTATGAAATTTTGAGAGAACTTAGCCTCAGATGTTGTGAGGGTCCCCTAAAAATTTCAAATCAAAATTCAATCTTTAACCCCTTCAAAAACCGTTGGCACTCAGATTGTGCAATTCTGCCAGAAACGGTAGATGGTTTTGAAAAATTAATTCCTATTTGTGTGAATGTCCAAATGATCTGAAAATTTGACCAATAACTCCTCACACACTATATTGAAATGGGTTGAAACAGTTTTTGAAAATTCTTTTGGGAAGTAGGTCAAATACACCCAAAGTCTCAACCTTTGCAAGTCTGAAAATCAGACTGCACTAGTCTCAGAACTTTTGATGTTTGGATGACTTATACTTGTCCAAAAGGGTTGAAACTTGTGCCAAATTAACCCTAGAACGTTTATGTATGTTTCTGGAAATTTTTATAATTTTTAGAAAACGTTTACTATTTTTGCGAACGTGAACAATATGAGTAAACAGCGCAGAAACTGAAACGTAAATGCAGAAAGTAAATTGCACCAAGAATTTTATACTGGTTCGGTTATAAACAACCTACTCCAGTCTTCAAGGAACACCTTCCTTGGTTCACACTAATTTCACACACGCAGTACACCTTACCGCAGGGTTGATAGAGTTACACCTTAACTCCAACCCTTTACAAACCTTGTATTGTGAGTACAATTTGCACGAACACCACCACCTCGCTAGAATGAAGATTGATCACACCTTGATCAATCTTGTACAATGATGAATGAATGGTGGTTTCTATGAAGCCTATTCAAGGATGAAAGAAATAAAATACAATAGGCTTTTACAAGAGAAGAAAGAAAGAAAGTGAAGGAGAAGAAAGCTTTTGCACTTTGATCACTTTTGAATATGATTCTTGGTGTTGCTTTTGTTTGTTCTTCTCTTCTCTTTTTAATCAAGTCCAGCCGTCCCCTATACCTCTTCTCCCCTCTTGAAACTTTCCTTTTAATTGCTTGAGAGAGTGTGAGACATCATGGTGACAACATTTTGCTTACTTGGCATCACTTCATTGGACCATCATTTAGTCATTGCTTACTTGGCACCTTTTGATTGGCTCATTGTTGTCATCATTTGATGACATGGAAAATCTGAAATAAACACTTTAAACATGTGCCAAATAATCATCACATAATACATTCCATAAATTGAGAGATATTCACATAAATTGTGAGACAAAAATTCTTCCTTCCACCCTTGAAAAATTCGGCCATAATGCTCCTTGCCATGCTGAAATTTCAGCATGTGCATCATGCATTTTTATCCAAGATAATCCCCAATTTACTTTGATTTTTCTCATTAAAATGAATCAATAATACATGGTAAGTCTTGCTATCAATTGATGAATGAACTTGGACACAAAAGAAGTGTCATATTCGGCCACAACATTTTCACACACATGCTGAAAAATTTCAGCATGTGTGATATAAAGAATATCACACTTAATACAATTCAAATCATTTCCATTCCTCCTTTGATTTATTCCTTAATGAAAAATTGACAAATTATCTTCCTTAAGAGTGAAGATTTCGGCCACAATGTGTGTGACATGCTGAAATTTTCAGCATGTGACATAAAAGAGGTGTATGTTGAAAACTTACCTTTTGTAGCTTCTCTCTTTGATTCATCAACATTGTATGATTGATTCTTGACCAATCAACATGCCAACAAGGCTCCACATGTGCTCCACATAAGCTGTAGGTGGCGTTGAGAAAGTGTGTATACATGTGCTGAAATTTATTTTTGCTAACTTTGAAAAATAGTGCACATTTAATAATACACACATGTAATATTCCAATCAGCCCTTAATTTAATTTTCTAGAACACTTTAAGATGTATATTATGTGTACAAAGTGTCTAGATACGTGCCACATCATGTTCAAGAAAAACGTTCCATGTCAAGTGCGTAGAAAACCGAATTTTCGATATTTATCGATTACCCGATTTTTCTCTAATTTAAATTCCAACTTTTGCACATGCTATATATATTATGTTATACATAATATATATAATATATACTTTAATTTCCAGCACTTGGCTGATTTAAAGTGGTACCATAAACATGTGACAAAAATAAAATTGGAATCTTCACATTTTGGCCTAAATGTGGGGTGATTTGTGTGTGCCAACATGGAAAGTATTTTTGTCTCAATGTACAGTATATGGCACGAAATTTTTGATAAATTTTGATGTATATGGGCTGGCCATTTATTTATGGCAAGTACGTGACACGTTGGCGAAGTTTCGGTATCGCCCGATACGACAAATTTCGGTTTAGAACCTTTTATCGTGTCGTATTTAATTTGTCATCACCATATCTTATATCATATGATATAAGATCTGAATATACTCATAAATATGAGTTAAGTATAGTGGTGTGACGTAAACGTACGTTCGTAAGATATATAACGTGTCGATAGTACGTTGGAATAAATGTGTATGTGCCTTTTTAAAAAAAAATCTGAAAATATATATATATTATGTATATAAGGCGTGTGAAATGATGTGGGGAGGAGGAGAGAACTTTCCTTCCATAGCTATGTTGCCTTCAAGTCTTTTCCAAATGCATCTTCCTTTAATGAACTACTTAGTTTATTAAACTAAGTACTTCACTTAATGAACTACTTTAGTTCATTAATTGTGGCACCTGAAAATAGTATAAACTCAACAAATGTTCGCCATATGATGTAAGCTTTATAGCTTCATGGCTCGTTAGTACGGCAACATAATATATGAGCTAAATAAGGCAAGTTATCATGCATACATGTACACTTGTGTATATATATCCACGTTAATATATATATATATATATATTCAATTTCTTTATTTTGAAATCACTCAAACCCTCATATTTCTACAGCCTAATCCCGGCTACCATTCATGCTTAAACTATAGATTCAAACGCTTATACGCATACCACACAACGATTCAAGCCTAGAACGCAATTATCCGACTCTCTTACTCCCAAAAATCTCATCTTTCTCTTCCAACCCTTCACACCTATGAAACCACACCAAGAAGGGACGCAGGGGTAGGGATTTGTAGGATTTCACGTAATCAACAATATCAACAAATGCTTTTTCATATACATTGGCCAAATCTTGAAACCAAAACACATAAATCATACGCAAATAACCACAAAATGAAACTACTGCATGGTGATCCAATTTGATATCAAAATAGGCCAGTTTTCTTTCACAAAACGCAGGAACTTATAAGAAAGTTACTTGCCTTTGATTACTCGGAGACGGATTGGAAAACAAACGAAGGTAGGATCAGTTCCCGGAGACTATCTCCTTCCTCTACGTGGTTGGAACAGAAACGTCTAGGGCAGGGAAAAAGGAGCGTCGATGTTTTCTGTAAAATAGAGGAACTGACGCTTTGTCAGTTTTTATATGGGAAGGGAAAGGTTTGGTGTTTCTAAATTATATCTATTATCTATTTATCTTAAAAGATAAATCCTAATATTTAATATTAAAAATTGAATACAAATTAATTTCTAATATTTACCCCTTCATTTAATTCTCATTAATCCTATTATTTAATTGTCATTAGTACGGTTGACCGTCATTAATTCCCGTGAAATCCTTCTTTGTCTTTTAATTACCCTACGGAGGGTGCGGGACATAACATTCCACCCCCCTTACAAAAAGTTTCGTCCTCGAAACTGACGTACCTTATTGAAAGAGATGTGGATATAGCTCCTTTATTTGCTCCTCAAGTTCCCACGTGGCTTCGCGCTCTGTATGGTTACTCCACTGAACTTTGACATACCGAATGACGCGTCGGCATAGGACTTGATCTTTCCTATCCACAATCTTGATTGGATGTTCTTCGTAAGTGATATCTTCCTTAACATCCAACGGTTGAGCTTCAAGGACATGGCTTGGGTCAGATACGTATTTCCTTAGTTGAGATACATAAAATACGTTATGGACTTGGGATAAGCTCGGAGGTAAGGCTAGTCGGTATGCCCTTTCACCGACTTTACCAAGAACTTCGTAAGGACCAATATATCTAGGGCTTAACTTGCCCTTCACCCCAAACCTTGTCACTCCTTTGGTGGGTGAAACTCGTAGACAGACCTTATCGCCTTCTTCAAATTCTAATGGTCGTCTCTTAGAATCGGCCCAACTCCTATTACGGTCTTGAGCCACTTTCAATTTTTCTCTTATCATCTTGACCTTTTCCACTATTTGCTCAACCAATTCGGGTGCAGTGATCATCCTTTCTCCGACTTCATCCCAACAAACCGGGGATCTGCACTTGCGTCCGTACAATGCTTCAAATGGTGCCATGCCAATTGCACTGTGATAGCTATTATTGTAAGAAAACTCCATCAACTTCAGCATGCTATCCCAGTTTCCTTTGAAGTCCAAGGCGCAGGCTCTCAACATGTCTTCCAATGTTTGGATGGTCCTCTCGGATTGTCCATCCGTTTCGGGTGGTATGCGGTACTCATCCTCAGTTCGGTACCCATCGCCTTTTGAAATGCCCTCCAGAATTTAGAGGTAAACTTGGAATCACGGTCCGACACAATGCTGACTGGGACTCCGTGTAGACTTACAATGTGATCCACATAAATATTGGATAACCTTTCATACGACGTACCGTGTGGCATGGCTATAAAATGAGCCGTCTTTGTTAATCGGTCTACTATCACCCAAATCATCTCGTTTCCATTGCGGGTCTTGGGTAGTCCCATTACAAAATCCATCGTCACGTGTTCCCACTTCCATTCTGGAATTTCCAGCGGCATCATCAAACCACCAGGTCGTTGATGTTCGGCCTTGACTTGTTGGCAGACCAAACACCTTTCAACATACTCCGCTATAGATCTCTTCATCTCGATCCACCAATAGTTTCTTTTGAGATCCTTGTACATCTTAGTGCTCCCGGGGTGGATAGACATCCTTGAGTTATGCGCCTCTCGATGTAATTCCGTTCAGAGTTCGTCTTTAACTGGTACGCATAACCGGTTCTGAAACCATAGACTTCCATCCTCTCGCAACTGGAAGTCCTTCACTGGTCCCGCAGCTAATTTGTCACGGATTTCTCTTAGCGCTGCGTCCCCATACTGCGTCTCTTTGATTCTGTCCACCAAGTTTGGGGCATATGGATAATGCCGTAAGAACATTCGTCACTGAGTCTACCAATTCAAGGTCAAACTCCTCAATCTCCCTTTCCAATGAAGACTGTCTTGCGTGGCTAGACTTTCTGCTCAAGGCGTCTGCCACTCTGTTGACCTTACCCGGATGGTAGTTGATGGTTAAGTCATAGTCCTTGAGTAACTCCAACCATCTTCTCTATCTCATGTTTAACTCCTTCTGCGAGAACTAGTACTTCAAACTCTTGTGATCTGTGAACACGGCACATTTTTCTCCATATAGATAGTGTCTCCAGATCTTAAGAGCAAATACCACAGCTACAAGCTCTAAGTCATGCGTCGGGTAATTCTGCTCATATGGTTTCAATTGTCTGGATGCGTACGAAATAACTCGTTCATTTTGCATCAAGACACACCCTAGAAACAGAAGTTAACTTAGGACTAGCATAAGTATATAGAATGCATTAATTGTAATGGTGTACATACCTAGTCCTTTCTTGGACGCGTCACTATAGATCACGAAACCATCGGTGCCGGAGGGTTGTGCCAACACCGGGGCCGTGGTCAATCTCTTCTTGAGCTCGGTAAAGCTCTGCTCGCATTCAACAGTCCATTCGAATTTAGTCTTCTTCTGCGTAAGTCGACTCAATGGTACTGCTATCGTTGAGAATCCCTCAACAAACTTCCTATAGTAGCCTGCCAAGCCTAAGAAGCTTCTGACTTCGGTCACATTTGTGGGTCTTGGCCATTCCGTGATGGCTTCTATCTTCTTAGGATCCAAAGAGATCCCATCTTCTGAAATCACATGACCGAGAAAGGCTACACTTCTTAGCCAAAATTCACACTTGCTGAATTTGGCATAGAGCTGTTGTTGCCTCAGAATTTGTACACCACTCTTAAGTGTTCAGCATGTGTTTGCTCGTCGGGGGAGTAGACCAAAATGTCATCGATGAACACTACTACGAATTGGTCCAATTGCTCTCAAAACACGGTATTCATCAAGTCCATAAAGGCCGCTGGGGCATTAGTTAATCCAAAAGGCATCACTAAAAATTCATAATGCCCGTATCTAGTCCGAAAAGTGGTCTTAGGGACGTCTCCCGCTTTCACAAGCAACTGATGGTACCCTTGACGAAGGTCGATCTTTGAGAACCATCAGGCTCCTTTTAGTTGGTCAAATAAATCCTCTATCCTTGGTAGAGGATATTTATTCTTAATGGTGATCTTGTTCAGTTCATGGTAATCGATGCATAACCTCATGCTGCCATCTTTCTTCTTTACGAATAGAACTGGAGCTCCCCAAGGTGATACACTGGGGCGTATCAATTTCTTGTCCAACAACTCCTGAAGTTGCCCCTTTAGCTCCTTAAGTTCAGCTGGAGCCATTCTGTAGGGTGTCTTTGATATAGGCTCGGCTCCAGGTATCAAGTTGATCTCGAACTCCACTTCTCTCGATGGCGGAACTCCCGGTAAATCGTCCGGAAATACATCTTTGAACTCATTGATTACCGGTATTTGATCCATAGAGGGACCCTCCTGCTTCGCATCTAATGCATACACCATAAATCCCTCAGCTCCTTTCTGTAAGGCTTTAAAGGCCTTAATCGCTCTCAGGTATATCTTCTTTGGGGCTTTTGTTAACTTGACGTTTCCCTGGACCGTTACTTCGTTCATATCAGGGTCCTTAACAGTCACTTGTTTGAGTTTACAGTCAATGTTGGCATGATTCTTGGTCAGCCAGTCCATACCCAATATTACATCAAACTCCTTCATCGGAATTGGGACTAGTGTCACTGAAAATAATTTTCCGTCCAACTCCAACTCACAATCTTTGTATTGGTGGTGAGAAACCAGTACTTGCTCGCCTGCTGCCTGCACCCTAAATGGGTTCTCAAGCCATTCGGGTAAGCAGTCGAGTCCTTTGGCGAATCGCTTAGAAATGAAAGAGTGGCTAGCTCCACTATCAAATAACACGTTGACAGGTACTTTATTAACTAGGATCACACCTAGACATGAAAGGGTAACACATAAAGACTTCACATAAAGCACATTTGTTCATCAACTTAGAAAACTAAAATTCAACTTAAGCTACTATTATTGAACTTAAGTCGTACCTGTCACAACATTAGCATCCTCTTGGACTTCCGCGTCTGTCATGGCATGGACTCTTGCATTGGGCCTGCCTCTCTGCTGCTGAGTCGGCCCTGCTCCTGCTTGTGGTTTAGGGTTCCATTCAGGACAGTCCCTGATCCTATGGCCTGGCTTTCCACATTTGAAGCACGCACATGTTATTTTCCAACATTCGCCCACGTGTCTTTTATGGCAATGTGGGCATTCTGTAGGTGCTTGGCGATCAGGTTGGTTTAGCTGCGGTGCCCTTTGCACTGGCCCCGCTTGCCCTTTTCTGGGGATCTTGACCCAACGTCTGGGTCTACTTCCACTTTGCTCCACCCTTGACCTCTTGCTCGATTCTTCCCGAGCCTCTCTTGGTTGTGACCTACGCATATCACTCTCCACACGATAACAGGCATCTAGCATTTCCTCAAAAGTTTTCAAGCTGGACCCCACTATAGCTTTCTGAATGTGGGGATTCAATCCTTCCTCGAATTTCAGCATTTTCATCCTATTGTTCTCTAATACCAAAGGTGTGAACTTGCCCAAGGCATGGAATCTATCCGCATAGTCTGAAACAGTCATCCTTCCTTGTTCAAATTTGTCGAACTGCCTCATCTTCTCCAAAATGGCAGTCTCAGGCACATAATAATCTTTGTAGGCCTTCGCAAACTGACTCCACTGGATGGGAGGAGTCATCTTGGGCAGAATGCCGCTCCACCAGGCATTGGCTCTGCCAGTCATAAATGGCGTGGCTACGTCCACCTTTAAATTGTCAAGCCCTTGCACAAGCCTGAAGCATTTTTCCACTTCGTCCAGCCAAAACCCAGCCATTTTCGGGTCAGTGGTCCCTTCGAAATTAGGGGCATGCATCTTGCGCATCTCCCCAATATAATATCTGATGCCTTGTTGAGGCGGCGGAGGCGGTTGTTGTGGTTGTTGCTGTTGTTGAGCAACCCCTTGTGCTATCACTGTGATAGCATCAATTAGTGCTTGGGGTACTAGAACTGGAGGTGGTGGTGGTGGGTCATTGTTCCCGTTGCTTGGAACAAATCAGTATCTAGCAGTTTAGACATAAATCAGTGCTTGGAATCCAAAATGTGTACAAGGCGGAGTTTACGAACTAAAATAATTGACATTTATTGCTTACACTTAATCGTGCTCGTACACACACCCATCCCAATCAAACTTAAATCTAAGATTACATACTTAGACTTAAAGATCAACTTAGGGTAAAGATCATAACTTAAGTCTCTACATATCATAACCTAGGTCTCTGAGGTAGATCTGAAACCTGTCTCTGATACCACCTGTAGCGCCCCGACCCAGACAGCGGAATCCGAACCGGTTCACCCGTCGTAGCTTACTGAGAAGACTACAAGACGTCTCATCTCTCGGTTACACATCATCAATGACGTAAGAGAAATAAGTGCGGAAACATGTCTCGTAAATTTAAAACCATCAATGCCGTACTTCAAAAGACAATGTGAATATCATAAACTGTATATGGTCGCAGCCAACTAAAACCTCAAATGGACTAAAATCAGAAAGAACATAAATCGTCTAGTAAAATTCCCTCAACATGGTTTAGGCATCCCATTCCGCCCACTCGCTGTCGTCCTCAATAAAGATCATATCGTACTCGGGTTCTCCTGTAACACAAAGACAGTACCCTTAGCGAAACACGCTAGCAAGTAACCCGCTTATAAGACATACGGGATCAACACATGGCAAGACATGAGTAATATGTAATTCAGGAAATTGTGGGGCACATGTCTTGTAAAGCTTCCAAATATGTAAGTGAATAACATAATAAAGCAAGTACATCAATTTGCTCACAATTAACAATTCATAGGCAATCGAACGCCACTTACATTCACACAACCTTGACTCTCGTGATGCATGTCAAAATATGCACTACACTACACATTCACATATGCATGAACACCTTCTCTTTTAAAACAGTGCAATGCATGTAATAATGTCCGGTCACTTCACATAACTTTATACCCTGTAACGCGTCCCGGCTTATATTTCCATCCCGGTTTATGTTACAGCCAACTTTATACCCTGTAATGCACCTCGGCTTATATTTCCATCCCGAGTAGCATTACAGACAACTTTATACCCTGTAACGCGTCCCGGCTTATATTTCCATCCCGGTTTACGTTACAGTCTTTTGTGCCCTGCAATGCACCCCGGCTTAAATTTCCATCCCGGTTAACATTGCAGGTCACCATCGCAAATCTGTGCCGAAGCACCTTTCTTTTCAAATCAATACGCAAATGCACGTGCCATGATGCAAGGCTCCTCATCTCATTCTCATTTCTCATTCTCATATGCAATTCACATTCATATAAGTCATTCATGTACACATGCGCACGTATAAGCCACACACAAGCTCTCACTAACTTACACATCATAACTTAGACTTCATCTATCGCGTCAACACTTAGTCATGATCCTAAGGTTCGCAACTCAAGGCAAATATCCCTAACCATTCCTCATTGAACTCTCCAACACCTCGTACATTCATCTCCTAACCCACCTAAGTCATCCCCATTGAAACTCGACTCGAGAACCCATTGAAGTCGCCAATATTGATTCACCATCCTAGGTCATGGTCCCAAGACTTAGACCACCTTTAATCAGGTCTTAAGGAGCCTCTAAAGTCACCCAAAGATTCTTCGAACTTCCCTCTTTCATCCTCTATTTTTCCACAAAATTGACGGACTTCATTCCCTAGCTTCGATCGATCGATGTCCTACTAGGGACATCGATCTCTCCACTTCGATCGATCGATGTCCAATTGGGGACATCGATCTCTCAGCCTTACTTACATCGATCGATCGATGTCTGTCTGAGGACATCGATCTCTCAGGCTACCTGCACATCGATCGATCGATGTCCTACTGGGGACATCGATCTCTCAGCCGCCAGTACATCGATCGATCGATGTCCAACTGAGGACATCGATCTCTGACATCGATCGATCGATGTCTGCGGTTTCCCAAATCTCCTCTGCGTTTTCTGCAACATCCACAGCACCAAGAACACCAAATATCCAAACTTTATCCCCAATCAATCCAAGCCTAATCCCGGCTACCATCCATGCTTAAACTATAGATTCAAACGCTTATACGCATACCACACAACGATTCAAGCCTAGAACGCAATTATCCGACTCTCTTACTCCCAAAAATCTCATCTTTCTCTTCCAACCCTTCACACCTATGAAACCACACCAAGAAGGGACGCAGGGGTAGGGATTTGCAGGATTTCACGTAATCAACAATATCAACAAATGCTTTTTCATATACATTGGCCAAATCTTGAAACCAAAACACATAAATCATACGCAAATAACCACAAAATGAAACTACTGCATGGTGATCCAATTTGATATCAAAATAGGCCAGTTTTCTTTCACAAAATGCAGGAACTTATAAGAAAGTTACTTGCCTTTGATTACTCGGAGACGGATTGGAAAACAAACGAAGGTAGGATCGGTTCCCGGAGACTATCTCCTTCCTCTACGTGGTTGGAACAGAAACGTCTAGGGCAGGGAAAAAGGAGCGTCGATGTTTTCTGTAAAATAGAGGAACTGACGCTTTGTCAGTTTTTATATGGGAAGGGAAAGGTTTGGTGTTTCTAAATTATATCTATTATCTATTTATCTTAAAAGATAAATCCTAATATTTAATATTAAAAATTGAATACAAATTAATTTCTAATATTTACTCCTTCATTTAATTCTCATTAATCCTATTATTTAATTGTCATTAGTACGGTTGACCATCATTAATTCCCGTGAAATCCTTCTTTGTCTTTTAATTACCCTACGGAGGGTGCGGGGCATAACATTAGGGCTATACAAATACATTTATATATATAAACCTAACACACAAACTATGCCCAAAATTTCCCCCTAATTCCCCAGCAAACCTGCGGCAGCAGCCTACCCTTTCTCCTCACAACAAAGAGCACGGCAGCACCCCAGCTGAAGGCAACCATGCTGCCTTTTTCTTTTCTACAACCTTCCAGCCGAAATTCTTTATCCACAATGGAAGGAGCAGCGGCAGCTGCAGGTGGCGGCAGTTTGCTGCCAAGGAAGCATCTTGGCTGCCAATTTCATGAAAAAAAAATATATATAAAAGAAGGTCATGTTTGCGCGAATTCAACCCGGTTCTTCGTATGGTATCGGATAACCGAGACTAAAAGCAAGTACCTTTACTATATTTGCTATGATTTTTTAACGTTATTATGTTATTTTCATATCAAATCGGATCATACATGTTTATTTGTGATTTCATAGATTGTTGAATTCTATGTAAATATATATATAATATCAATTTGTGCAATAAACAAATACACACACACACACACACACACACACACACACATATATATATATATATATATATATATATATATATATATATATATATACACATGCCATGCAAGATCCCATCACACAGGTTTACTCATCGCATACCCTTCCAGCATTAGTGCGATCCGCTACACTGCTGGACCTTTCATCAGTTCAGTTGCGTGTTATTTGATAAACTCATGTCTTCCACATGGATTGGCGTACTATGACTCTCCCTGCCTGCATCCTTGGGGATTCAGGCAGGCCTGGTAAGTACTGTTATCTTTTGGCAGGACCTTCATACTGTTTCCTGATGTTTCATATATGCATATTAATCCTTCTTTTCGCATGGATGTGCTCCAGTCTACTGGTGGCGAGATTTTGTCATTTGGCACTAGCAGCCTCAGCGGCGAATCGCCCACAGCATTGGCTCATTATAGCGTCGCCTTGGCAACATCTTTGCCAGGGCGACATCGGTATGTTTTTGACGACTCATTTTGGATATATTTGGATATTGTATTTCACTGGTATAACTTCTCTCTGGGTTTCTTCTGAGGTGTGGCGTTTCCTGGACAAGGCAAGCTCAAGCAACGTACTCCACTGCTTCAACTGTCACAATCGGCCTACATCATCATCAATCACTAGCGAACGCTTGTACTTTACTATACGCTTGAAGTATATCAATGACAGCTGTATAAATATGTACGCTTTTTCCTTCGCTAGGGTTTTATCCACAAGGGTGGTTTTACCTGGCAAGGTTTTAATGCGGCATATCATATACGACTGGAGATATGATATCATTATTTCGTTATTGCATTTTTTCATATACTCTGATTTTTGTAATAAGGTTTCCCTCCACCATAAGTGAGGTTTCTCATTAATAAAATTTGTCTTTGATAAAATATATATATATATATATATATATATATATATATATATATATATATATATATGCATATCTTGAGAAATCGAAAGTTGTTGTAATGCGTTTGGACAGAAATTTCGATGGAAATATATATATGGTGGATAAAAACTTGACATGGCATGCATGATTATTATAAGGGCGGAGATTAAATTTACCTTATTTTGTTTCTGAGGTTGCGTGGCTACAGTGGCCTTTGATTTGAAATATGTAAAGTTTTATGTGGTTTTTTTTTAAGGATTGCCACTGTCCATACAAGACAGTGGCCGAAGGAAGTTTTTATTATGAATGGTTATGATGTATATTATATATTATAAGGTATTCGCATGTTATTTTATGTGGTTAAGATATGTGAATTGGAAAGTGGACCGAGGGTGGAATGTGTAAGTATAAGCGCGTATACTTATACGTGTATACTTATACATAGGAGATAAAACGGAGTTGGAACGGAAATAATATGGTAAACGGAAAAGTATAACGGTAAATGGAAAAGTATTTGCGAAATTGCATGTTTTCGAAAAAGTCACCCTTACAAAGGAAATATATCGGTAAGCCGAATTGGTCACAGACAAACGGAGCGTCCGGACATATTTGACTATTTGGATAGAGCGTTCGGGCATATTTGACCGCCAATTGGAGCGTCCAGGCATATTTGACTATTTCGATAGAGCGTCTGTGGCATATTTGACCATTGTGGATCAATTCGTAAGACTTGCGGTATAAGTCAGTTGAAAGGTAAGAGCCATGACCATTATATTGCATTAATGAGGAATGGATATCGCATATGGATGCCGTAAGGGGTAACCGCATATGGATATCAGAAATGGATATCGATAAAGATGCCGTAAGGGGTAATCGCCTATGATATGAGAAATGGAAAATGAAATACGAGAAATGAGAAATGGATAATGAGATACGGAAATGGAAAAAAGAATATGATATGAAAATGACTAAAGGATAAATGGTTGTCGAGCTATTGCATTCATGATTTTGAAAAGTTGCAACACAGTTTTTGATTGTACTGACTCTTGTGTGTGATGACTAAGTTGCGTATGCTTTACGTGCTTGATTGTCAAAATTATAACGACATGTTACAAGGCCATAAACTGAAAATTGTCGTATTGGGTGACTACCGAAACTTCACTGACATGTCACATACTTGCCATATAAAGATGGTCAGCCCATATACTTCAAAAATGGCTAACATTTCGTGGCTCACATGTTACAAACAGCTACTAAGTCAATCTATGTTGGCACACACAAATCACCCACAATTTAGGCTAAATTTGTGGAGAATTCAACTTGGAATTTATTTTCGGCACATGGCGTTTTTACATCATCCACATGAGCTGATTATATACTTTATTATATGTATATTATGTGTGCCATAATATATATTACATGTGCAAGAAATTTGAAATTAATCGGAGAAAAATCGCTTAATCGACGAAGGTCGAAAATTCGGTTTTCTATCAACATACACACATGGAACGTTTTTGGCATAGATGTGACATGTATCTAGACATATTTTACACATTCAAAACATGTTAAAGTGTTCTAGAAAATTCAAAATAGGGTCGATTATTATTTACCATATATATGTAAATATTGTGCATTATTTGACAAAGCTTGCCAAACTAAAATTTCAGCACATGTGCAGTCTCATATACACGCCTACCACATCCATGTTGGAGCCAAGGTGGGGCTTATTTAGCACTTCGATTGGTGGAGGATATGCCACACAAGATTGGTGACATTGATGAGGGCACCGCAGAAGGAAAGAATTCAAAAGAGACACATGCTGAAAATTTTAGCACATGCTACTAATGGCCGATTTTTCATCTTTATTGCCTTCAATTTCTCTTCCAAAATTGAAGGGGGATTAATGTGTGATTTTATGGTAATGATTTGAGTAGAACTTGAGCACATGTTTTCAATTTTTTAGAATTTACAGCTCACTACAAGGGTGCCAAGATAGACCAATCAACAAGTGACAACTAAGCAAGGTCAAGTCATTCTTCCAATCATATTGCACCAAGTAAGCAAGATTGTTATCTTCTATACAAGGCAATCTTCCAAGGACATTAAAGACAATTTTCAAGGTTGGAAGAAAGCCCTAGAGGGGGCGGCCAAAAGGAAATAAAAAGAGAAGATAGTGCAAGACAATGTCAAGCTACAATTCACATTCTCTCAAGTGCAAAAAACTAGACTTCTCTCTTCTTTTTCCTGCCTTTCTTCTTCTTTTTAGTCGCAAGTTTCACCTCATTTGGATAAGTATAAGTTAATTAAACATTAATAGTTCTGAGATTAGTGCAATCTGATTTTCAGATTTGCAAAGGTTGAGAACATCAACGTGGTTGATATACTTCCCAAAGGAATTTTCAAAAACTGTTTCAACCCACTAAAATAAACATCTTGAGAGTCTTATCATAAGTTTTCAGACCATTTTTCAGACTATTTAGAGTTACCAATAAATAGAAATAAAATTTTCAATTCGGAGTATAGTTTCTGGCAGATTTGCGCAGTCTGACCAAAAACATATTTTCAAGGGGTTAGGATTTGAGTTTTAATTTGAAATTTTCGTGAGTCTCTCATAACATATGAGAGTAAATCCTCACTAAATTGCATAATTTTTGGATTTCTACAACTAGGTCATTCAAATAATTCAAATCAGGATCTGAAAATAGAAAATATTTTCATAAGTGAGTAATTTGGTCCAAAAGTTTTTAAAAACCGAATTTTTCACACTCACTCCCTTCTCCGTCCCGGAATAAGGACCTCTCCTTTCCTTCAGTAATATTAGAACAAAACAGGAGAAATATTGATCGGAGTTTGCCACCATTCAAAGGATAATTGCCCTCTTTGTCCAACTAGTTTTCGATGAACCGCTTAAATGCGTTCCCAGCGCTTACTCTGAGTCGACATTAAATGTGAGCGTCTTCCCTCTATATCTTAGCCTGACGCCGGCCGGCTTTATCCTAAAGATTAGCCTCATTCTTTTAGCAAAATAAAGACTGCAGGGCAGACCAACCTGACCTGACGGGGTTCACGAGGAGAGTCAGCAGTCTTCCTATAAATAGTGACGCTCCAAAGCCTCAAAAGGTCTTTCATTTCATACAGATCTGTCTCCAGATCTATTCTCTGCTCGTTCCAAGCGAGCGGACGAGCCTAAAGGGCGAGTGTTTAACCGAATCTACTGAATCAA
>AP025046.1:31397956-31425475 GCA_036186865.1 Eustoma russellianum | reverse complement strand
TGGGCCCTTCCTGTCCCAACGTAATATACAATCAGATGCTGAACACGGGAAATTAGAACCTTTTTAGTCGTCTTCCCTCTATATCTTAGCCTGACGCCGGCCGGCTTTATCCTAAAGATTAGCCTCATTCTTTTAGCAAAATAAAGACTGCAGGGCAGACCAACCTGACCTGACGGGGTTCACGAGGAGAGTCAGCAGTCTTCCTATAAATAGTGACGCTCCAAAGCCTCAAAAGGTCTTTCGTTTCATACAAATCTATCTCCGGTGCTATACAAGTTCTACACTAGATGCAGTATTTTTCCTATTTTCTTTTATAGGTACATGTTGCATTTTTAACTTGGAATGAGTAGAAGAAGGAGTAGATGAAACATGTACAGTTGACTTAGTCGTATCATATGGTAATTTAGACTTAGATGATGCAAAGTTTGTCTTTTTACCTAACTTGTCATTTTTTTATATAGTCTAACCCCTTTTTATCATTACTATATTTTCGTGAGGATATAAGTGTGTCTAGCATATTTGTGTCGGATTTAAATTGTTCTAACATCTTTTCTAAGTCTTGTTTTGATGCTTTAGGTTATGATATTTCATTTTCATAACTATGTATCTTAGTTTTCAACATGCTATTTTCGGTTTTTAATGTTTGTTCATTTTTCCTCTATGATTCAATTTTAATCTCTAAAGAATCAAGAGTATTAGTAGACTCTTGTTTGAAAGACTCTAATTAATTGGAAAATTCCAAGTTGGACGTCTTCAACTTGTCATTTTTTTCAATTAGTTTCTTCTTTTCTTTGGATAGCATTTTACAGTGAGCATACATCTTTAAAAACTCTACATACATTTCATCGAAAGACATTTCATTATCAGAATCTACATCAGAAGAAGAAATTACCTCGTTAGATTCGAAGCAGACTTGAACTTCTTCATTTTCAGATTCTGAGTCAGAGGAGGGCTCCATGTTCTTGCCATCATTCCTTTTGCCTTTTCTTGCCCTGGACTCCTTTGTCTTGGGTCTTTGTGTCTCCTTATCCTTGACATGTTCATTATTACTGTTGTTATTATTATTATTATTATTATTATTATTATTATTATTATTATTATTATTATTATTATCTTTGTTGGAAAATCATATGAGATATGTCCTTTTTGACCACATTCATAGCATTTTAATTCTTTCTTATAGCACTTGTCGTTATTTTTATTAGAATTATTTCTCCTAAGTTGAGAAGATGAAGAAGAAGGTTGTTGTCTATTCCTATTAGGCTGTTTGAAAAAATTCCTAAGTTTTCCAGCCACTAAGATTAAATCGTCATCTTGTTGGACTGTGCACCTGCAATAAACACCACTAGAGGGGGGAGTGAATAGTGGTTTAGCGGAAATTACATTAGTACCCTTGATTAAAAACCCCTTTGAAAACAGAATCTGAAACTGCCTCAGATTCAGAACTTGTTTTTGAAAAATTCAAAAATAATTGTACACAACTCTAAAAATTATGAAACTTTTCAGAATTGAACTTCAATGAGTTAAAAAGACTCTGTCCAAAAAATAGACAAACATAAGATCATTTGGCCCTTTAAACAAATAAAAAGTTTCAGGTGGTCAATTTGGACAGAATTGGACAGAATGTTGCTGATTTTGAAAATAGTGTTTCTTTTTGAATACTCAACCAAACAGGTTGATCTTTATATCAAAACACTCTTTAGTGTGTTTAGATGAAGTTTTCAAAGAGCCCTGACCTTAATCAATACATAATTCAAGTTTTCTCAAAACTGGTCAGATTGCTGCCAGATTGGAGCAGTTATCTTGCAAAGACTGAAAGACTAACTTTTCCTTGCTCAAATCAAGTGATTCTTGTTGCAAATGAAAGGTAACAGTCTGAAGTATAACTCCACCAAAAATCACGAATTTTGAAAGTGTTTAGCTATTTTTTCAAAACGTGAGAAATTGTGTGAAAACTTAAGTAGAAATGGACAAAAAACAGAAATGAAGAAACAAGACAAGAACACCGAGGATTTATCCTGGTTCGGTCAATGTGACATACTCCAATCCCAAGGAACACATTTCCTTGGATTTCACTATCAAATGAATCACCTTACAACAAGAACCAAGCTTGATCCTTGGGTTATACACCAACCCTATTCAAGACTTGTATAATCACCTTCTAAGCAACACTTAGTTACAACACCTCTACCACCTATTGATGTAGCCTTATAAAGATGGCTAATCAATCTTACAAATGAAGCTCAAAAGGCTTGTAGCACAACAAAAATAACAAGAACACCTTTGCTACAAAGAATAGAACAACAACAACAACAACAACAACAAGAAGAAGATGATGATAGCTAGACAATTCAACAAATGCTTGTAAGCTTCAAGTGTGTTTCATCTTCTTCACCATTGCCTCTATTTATAGTGTGATTTGAGCATTGGAGATAAGACTTCCAATGTGTCACCATCTTCATCATCAATTTCAAATGTCTTCTCATCATTGGTTGGCATTGTACGCTTGGTAAAATAAAACACAATGATTGGTCCACCTTGGCAATGTCATGTTGGCCGAAATTTCCATCATGGCAAGTCTCATTTATCCTTTGCAAAATGTAGATAATAAGAGAAGATAATTGCACCAAAATAATCTCAACTCCTTGCTTGAGAATAGGCATGTGTGATTTGAAGAATTCAAATACAAAATTCAGCTCTAAAAAAGATTTGTAGACGTTGGCTACCTTTTTTTTTTCCAAAAATAACTTTGATTTTTCTTAATAAAATAAGAAAGGATAATACCACTAAAATATCCCCAACTTCACGCACAATAATAGAACATGTGAAGTCTTCATTTGACTTCAAAAATCTACCAAGAAAACCCATATAGCCGTTGGCTATATTTAGTAAATTCTAAGTTGGCAATTTTGCCAACTAGCTCCTGTTTGGTTGGTCCACTTGTCTCCAACTCATAAAATGAATTACAAATCATATCCAACTGCCCATGCACGTTTTTCAACATATATATATGTGTAGCAACTCATATTTTTGAAGAAGAAATCAATAGATAATAGTTGACAAGATTATGTCAACGTGTAACACCGAAATTCCCAATATTTCTTCTTATATGTTGAGATCATTTCCACACCTTTTAACACCTTGAACAACTCTGAATAATGATGATATATATGCTCTTATAACATATATAAGAGTGTCTTCAAGAAAAAATAGAATGTGACATCTCAAATCGTCACATATCCCTTCTAACTACAATTGCTTCCTCCTTTTTCCTTCTCTTACCCGCCCACTTACTACTATATATATTTTATATAATTTTTCTCTAATGTCCAAGATATCTATCCATGTCTTGCTGTCTTTTTCCTTTTATTAAATACCTAGTTTCTTGTGTCATGTGTTTTGGTTTGATTTATTTATCCTAAGGTCTAAGTTGTTACATATTCGTATTGTTTTAATTCCTAGGATGAAATTGCAATGTTAGTTAACAAATTTCACGCATATCGATATTTTGTAGGCTTTAATACGAGCAAAAAATGTATACATGTCTAACTACGATAAAGAACACATATTCAAAGTAACAAAATTTTTCGGGATATAACAATGATACATGTCAGAGGTATGGTGCCGAAATGAAGCTAATGAAACATCAGTAATAAAATATCCTCTAATAGATGAGGGGAGTGATGGGAGAGTGGGGTATACAACAAATGTCTGAGTGGAAAGAGCTAATTGAGCTAGCAAGTGGACAGGGATATTCGTCTCACGAACCGTGTGAACAATGTGGGAGTGGTAGTGTAGTTAATAACACTTGAAGGCTAAGAAAATCAAGGGCCAATAGCAGAGCTGATGAAGCAAGGACCCAGGTCAACTCTAAACAATCAGCCTCAATGATGAAATGACCATATCGAAATATATAGTATATGAGACCCAAGTATGCCGCCTGTGCCTCAACACAAAAGGGTAGGTCAAGCCGTAATGGAAACAAAATCGCGTGAACAAACACACCATCTGAATCCCGCAAAATGGCACCACCACTGCTGCATGGCGTCTAACAGCCGCATTTGTGTTCAGTTTGAGTCGACCAACAGGCAGGAGAGACCATCGTAAAATCATACTCCAACTAGACCGAAGAGGAGGGGAAAGGACAGCCTGAACCAGACTTGGAATGCATGCCGCCACCTTATTGCCAGACATAGATGTAGCCCGTAAAAAGAGATCATTACAAACCGAGTGGATGACTAGGCATGGCGACCACACAAAAGAGTCAAAAAAATAGCGGCATACATTTTCTAGATATTCCACATAAGCACCCAAGGAAATATCATACACAGCTCACCCGATAGCGATCGTGGAGCTCCATACCAAATCATTAACAAGTAAGAACGCCAACTACCTCCAATGGGGAATGGGACGTCTAACAAAGCACAAACATAGGACCATAGCATAAGCATCTCAAGACAGTAGAAGAAGAGGTGTGCAGTAGTTGCAGAAGCTACTTTACAGAATGGGCATCGGGAGGGGAGAATCACCAAAAAATTAGCTAGATTATCCGGAAGTGGAAGATAACCATGATACAACTTCCGAAGAAATAGTTGAATAGAGGGTCTTTGAGTCTTACACCAGATGAAAGTATGAGAAAGCAGTGTAGGCCTAGTCGGCGGACCATATCATAAGCATATTGTAAAGCAAGCTCTCCAGAAGGGGTAGGCCACGTCGGAAGAACAGAATGCATCTCTGTGGTCTCTGAACAAATGGTATGGGTCGCATAAATACACTTCAAACCAACCGAATCATATATGCACAGGCAGAAGTCTTCTTTGTCCCCATAATGGTTCCGCGTGTATGTACCCCACAAAGTGACACTACTGTGATATATGGACCATAGCTTGCACACGAAAGCGTCTCGAATAGCACCTAGGTCTCCAACTCCAAGACCTCTTTCCTGTCTAGGAAGGCAGAGGCGGCTCCAAGAGATCCAATGATGTCGACTTGAACCCCAGAAAAACCGAGCAAAATGCTACTCAATGGCTCAAATAACTGCTCTACAGAGGCAGGCACCCGCCAAGATGTGAATAGGCATAGAGGAAAGCACCAAGCGGATAAGCATTAGACTTCCCGTAGCCCTTAGAACCTTCTGCTTCCAACTGCCTAATCGAGAGTCATAATCATGGAGAAAATCCGTACAATGAATAGTGCGAGTAATTTCCTTATGAGACACGATCCTAAATATTTCATCAGCAAAGTAGGCTGCCGCATGCCCAGTAAAGCAATCAATCCTCGTCTCTGGGAAGTGGAAACTCTAGAAGAAAAAACCACACTTCTATTGTGCCAGTTAACTGCCTATCCCGAAACCTGCTCATACAATGTCAAAAACTGCTTAAACCGCAAAAGATTTCGACGATTGCCAACTAAGAAAACCAACAGATCATCCGCATATAACAAGTGAAATATAGTGAGAGGAAGGCTCCCAAGAGAAAAGGTGGAGATGAGACCACAAGCCACTAACAAATTTAGGCTTCGACTGAATCCTTCTACTACCAAAATAAACAGGAGTGGAGACAAAGAATCACCCTGTTTGACTCCCCGCATAGGCATGAACAAATCACTTGGGACACCATTAACTAGAATAGATAGATATGTACTGCCCAAGTGATTTAGAATGAGTTTAATAAAGAATTCCGAGAAGCCAAATATGTGCAATATTGAGCTTAGAAAATGCCAGCTAGCTCGATCAAATGCCTTGGCCATATTCAGTTTTATAATGGAATGAGATGCTCATGTGCCTCTATCAAACCAATGAACTAATTCATTACCCAATAAGCCTTGTTCGGCTATGCTCCTACCTTTCTGGAAACCATCTTGCTCAGAAGAGATAACTCTTAGGAGAACAGCACTCAACTGTGTAGCCAGAATGCGGGTCTGAATCTTACTCATAATATGGATAATGTAATGGGCTTATAGTCACTGAAAGATTGATGAGATGACCCTTTCGGTAGCAGCATGATCATAATATGAGCCATAGCCTTAGGCAGCAGAAAATCCAAAAAACTACTGGGCTTCCTTATAAACATATGAATGTATGACCTCCCAGCAAGACCGATAAATCCTCCCGTTAAACTCATCAGGACCAACCGCACTCTGAGGGTCTAACTCCTAGACGGCATGTTGCACCTCCTCCTCTGTAGGCATCTTAGTCAGAGGCACACTATCCTCTAGAGATAACCATTGTAGAAGACATTCAAGCAACTCAGACCTGTCCATAGTAGGATGATCCGAAAACATCTGAGTATAAAAATCAACAGCAGTCTGCTGTATTGCATCCTGCGTGTCACATAAGTTCCATCCTCCCTCTCTATGTGATGTATGCTTTGTCGATGCCTTTCGTCCTTGACAATGTTATGAAAGTATCGAGTATTGGTCTCCCCCTTCTTCAACCACTTCAAGCCTGCCTTTCGTCTACAATACTCCATCTCTTGTGAGGTTGCCAATTTGAATTCCACCTAAGCCACAGAATACGCTAGTCTAGTTTTATCCAATGGGTCATGATCATACACCTCCTCCGCCCCTAAAACACGTTGTTTCGCATGTTCCACCTTACGGAAAATATTTCCAAGTACTTCCTTATTCCATTTGGAAATATCCTATTTAAACAATTGTAACTTAGACACAAACCCCACATGCCACCAGTGGTAGGATAGGAGGCTCATTTCTCACACACATAAGAATGAAAATCTGGATGCGAAGTCCACACATATAAGAATAAAAACTATCCAGGACCATATGCCCCTGTTAAAGCACACTCTATCAATAACGGACAGTGATCCGAAGTAGTCCGACTTAAGTGTGTAAGCCTGATCTCCAAAAAGACTTCAAAGAAACTATCATTATAGAAAACCAAATTTAGTCGATGCCATACTTGGCTTAGCCCCTACCCACAAGCCACGTGAATCACGTACCAATATGAGGGAGGACATGCCATGCACAATAATCAACCATAGAATTGAAACCAGATAATGTGGATAAGGTAGGTCTGGCCACCCCTTTATAATCTGACAGTGATAAAAATGTATTAAAATCACACGAACCTGCACCCCCGGGCCGGTAGGAAAAGAGAACAAAGGAAATCATAGTTGTAAAATAGGTGTATCAGTTTAAATCGATTAAACCGTTGTGCCGCCCCAGCGCATAGGTAAAAATTTTAGTACACACTAAAATTAAATAAGTGAGCCTAAGAGGACAAAGTAACTTAAATGAAATAACTAAATGAACATAAAATTAGGACACAACTAATTTTTATGCCTAAATAAAAGAATAAGAAAGTTGGACATAGGCAAAATAATTTGTCCTATCCTACCCCACTAATGACCACCCCCTACCTTATACAAGTGGAAGAATATTATATGTTCTTCTTCCACAACAATTAGTTATCTTATACAATTTGGAAAAATTACAAGTGGACAAATTATACCCATTTTCTTCCCACTCATTCCCAAAATTCTTCAAAAAATAACGCACTCAACCCCCTACCACCTTGGACCGCCACCCCTACCCAAATGGAAGACAAGTTGTCTTCATTTTGCCTTTCATCATTTCACCACTTACATATCCTACTTCCACCCATTCAAATTTCATGCAACTCTTACTCTCTTACATCCCTCTTCCCCAAATAAAAAACTCATGATTACTTCCCAACTACTTCTCCTATGATCTCGGCCAAACACCCAAGAAGACAAGGAATAAAATTCTTCCTTCTCAACCCACTCCACTTCATTCTTCATTTTCGACCAAAGTTCTCTACCCAATTTCTCTTTTTTTCTCTACACTCTTTCTCTCACTCAAAACCAAAATTTCTCTTCCCTCTATCCTCCAAAAACCGAGAGTCACCTAAGCCAAGAAGAAAGAAGTTTTCCTCAACCTTCAAGAAGAACCAAGCTTCCAAAGTGTAGGAAATTCAAGGTAAGGATTATACCATCCTTTCTAAAACACCTTGTCCTTCATTCAACCTTTCAAAAGACTCAATCTTCACCTTCATTAGGCACCTAGGCCGAGAACAACATCAAGGAGGAAGGAAGAGCTTTATAAGTTGAAGTGTTAGGGATTTCAAGAACTCCAAAGGTAAAACCTTCCCTAAGATTTGATTTTAGAGTTCTCCTAGTAATATCCCTCAAAATGACCAACTTTTCCTTCATTTGGCCATCTAGGCCGAGAGGTACCAAGGATAGGGAAAGAAAAGACCTTTTTCATCTTATGTGTTGAATTCAAAAGAAAAGACTAGTATTCTTCTTAGTTTCTTCATGCATGTTCAAACAAAAATGAAATGAGTCATCTATGTTCATATACAAACTTGGATAATGCATGCATATGTTCAAAGGGTGCTTTCACTATAAACATGAAGAAAGTTCATTTGCATGCCAATTCTTTGGAGTCTTGTGTGTAATACTTGAATGTAAGCATGCTAATGGCTAAGTTGGTATACAAAAGTGTTATGCATGATAGGATTATGGTATATCTAGCTCTCATATATTTATGCATGTCATATGAAATCGTCATTAGGCATGCATGCTTCATTTCATGAAAGTGTTGGTAGCTTGATACACCTTCTTGGAAAAGTGTACTGAGAACTTCACTTTGCTACATTTTCAAGTATGTATTTATGGTGATCATCGCATATTTTGTTATTTATGAATTTTAGTGTTTTTGCATGTTGATGGACATGATTTAACATGATTATAGTGTATCATAAATTATGCTACAATGCATGCCATAAAAGATTGTTTCTTTGATGATCATCATCATATTCTTATGTATTTTCATTCATGGATGGGGCTGTTTTGGTCTCCATCATTAGGCATGAGTCATCACCATCACTTTGATGTATAATTTTGATGATCATGACCTAAGACTGTGTCTTCTCATGGGTTTCACCTTTTTATGGATTTTCATGTGATTTTCATCATGATCATGGACCTTATATTCATGTTATGATGAAAAGTACCATGCATGAGCCTTTGATGTGTTAAAATCAAAAACTTCATATATCATCATGTTGAAATCAAGTAGCATGTATGTATATTCACGGTAATTGAAAGAACAAAGGAAATATGACCATTCTTACATGTATGTTACAATGAACAAGTTGGAAATCATATGTATATGTGTGGTTATATATTCGGACTCATGGCCATAATCTGTCCCAAAAATGTTCTTGAGTATTTACTTGGCTACATATATATGTACAATGATATGTATATTTTATATTACATATGGACATATCCAAAGGAAGGGCTAAATAAGAAAAGTAGATATGTAATGAAATGTAACAAGCTAAATATTGGGGTTGTTTGGTCTTTAGGGCCGAGAGCCTTAGAAGGACAAGATGGGATTTTCTACACTTAAAAAAGTATGGAAAATGGGCTGTTTTGGAAGGGCCATAAAATGAAATAAGTAATAGACAAATTAGGACAAAGAACTCAGTGGTTAAAAGCCCATAAGTGTGCTAGCTTGGAGGACAAAACTGAGAGCTCACTAAAGGGAGCAAAATGAGTATTTCACTTAAGAACATGATATGAAATATGAGCCAAACATTTGCCTTAGGCGCTGAAATGGTTAGATACATGAAACCAGCCTAATACCAAGCATTCTTACATGCATACGACAAAACAAGTTCTGAAACAAAAGGTTTTCTCATACGACATGTTTTATCTCACGATATATTTTAAAAGGATTTTACACATGACAAACCATACCACAAGACGTATGATTCCATACGACTTATGTATGTTTATGTTTTTGGCCAAGTATAACACCATGTCTGGTATAATGGATCTCCACCTTACGAATGATTCTACATTATGTTTATGGTGTGCCGGCTTGACATCGGGTCTTGGGGAGGATGCCAGAGCCATAGCTATGTTATGGTCGAGTGTAACACCCCGTCTAGGACCCGTGATCTTTGTCATAATGCGTCACTGTTAGATCTATGTACATAGAATGTAACACCATGGCTGGACCATCGGGATTCATATTTGGTACATTACACTACACAGAGGATCATTCGGTATGTCGTGGGTACCGTTCTTATGATACAAAAAGTGCTATAGCCAGTTATGAAATGTCATGTTTATGAAAGTTATGAAATGATACGAACATGTCTTGTTTCGAAATGTTTTATGATGTATCATCACCCACACATTCTTTACCCGTTAGCATGATGGGAAGTTGGATATGAGATAAACATATGAAATTTGGACTTAGCATAATTTAAAGAAGAGACACTAAGAATGAACAAATTATAACTAAGTTTCCAAAATATCGATAAATGAAAGTTAAGGCTTATTCTTTTTATGCGGCTACTTGATTATGTGTTACTTACATTACTTGCCTTACTGGTCACTTTATTTGTGAACGGAGACGTGTTATATTCATTATATTACTGTATTTATTTCTTTACCCTATCTCCCATGTTGGACCGTGCACCTGCAATAAACACCACTAGAGGGGGAGTGAATATCGGTTAGCAGAAATTACATTACAACCCTTTGTTAAAATCTCCTTTGAAAACAGAATCTGAGACCACCTCAAATTCAAAACCCGTTTTTGAAAAATTCACAAATAATTGTACACAACTCCAAAAATTATGAACTTTCTAGAATTGAACTTCAATGAGTTAATAATCTGTCCAAAAATCAGATAAAAATAAGATCGTTTGGCCCTTCAAACAAATAAAAAGATTCAGATGGTAAATCTGGACAGAATTGGACAGAATGTTGCTGATTTTGCAAAACGTGTTTCTCTTTGAATACTCAACCAAAAAGCTTGAGCTTTATATCAAAACACTCCTTAGGATGTTTAGATAATGTTCCAAAAGGCCCTGAACTTAAAAAGTTCTTGAAAAATACAGAATTTAAGTTTTGAGAAAACTGGTCAGATTGCAGCCATATTGAAGCAGTTATCTTGCAAAGACTGAAAGACTAACTTTCCCTTGCTCAAATCAAGTGATTCTTGTTGCAAATGAAAGTTAACAGTCTGAAATATAACTCCATCAAAAATCACGAATTTTGAAAATGTTTAGCTATTTTTTCAAATTGTGAGATATTGTGTGAAATCTGCAATGAAAACGGACAGAAAGCAGAAATAAAGAAACAAGACAAGAACACCGATGATTTATCCTGGTTCGGTCAATGTGACCTACTCCAGTCCCAAGGAACACCTTTCCTTGGATTCTACTATGAAATGAACACCTTACGACAAGAGCCAAGCTTGATCCTTGGGTTATACACCAACCCTACTCAAGACTTGGATAATCACCTTCTAAGCAACACTTGTTGCAACTCCTCTAACACCTATTAATGTAGCCTTATAAAGATGGCTAATCAATCTTACAAATGAAGCTCAAGAGGCTTGTAGCTCACCACAATACAACAAGAACACCTTTGCTACAATGAATAAAACAATAACAACAAGAAGATGAAGATGAAAGCTAGACAATTCAACAAATGCTTGTGAGCTTCAAGTGTGTTTCATCTTCTTCACCATTGCCTCTATTTATAGTGTGATTTGAGCCTTGGAGATAAGAACTCCAATGTGTCACCATCTACATCATCAATTCCAAATGTCTTCTCATCATTGGTTGGCCTTGTACACTTGGCAAAATAAGACAATATAATTGGTCCATCTTGGATACCACCTTGTTGGCCGATTTTCCACCTTGGCTTGTCTCATTTCTCCTTTGCAAAATGGAGATAATATGGAGAAGATAATACTTGAACTTCTTGGCACAAGAATAGGCATGTGGGCATTGAAAACTTCAAAATAAAAATTCAGCTCCAATTCAACAAACTAGCCGTTGGTTTTCTTGCATATTTTCAAAAATGAACTTAGATTTTCCTTAATAAAAATAAGAGAGGATAATACAACCAAATTATCCCCAACTTCAAGCACCATAATAAGACATGTGAGAGCTCCATTTGACTTCTAAAAATCTGCTGAAAATTCACCAAGAAGGGCCATAGCCGTTGGCTATTTTTTGAAAAAGTCCAAGTTGGCAATTTTGCCAACTAGCTCCTTTTTGGTTGGTCCACTTGTCTCCAACTCATAATATGTGTACAACATCATATTCACCTTATAATACACGTTTTTCAACATATATATATATATATATATGTGTAGCAACTCAGATTTTTGAAAAAAAAATAAATAAATAACAATTGACAAGATTATGTCAACGTGTAACACCAAAATTCCCCAATATTTCTTCTTATATGTTGAGATTATTTCCACACCTTTGACACTTTTAATATCTCTGAATAATGATGATAAATGTTCTCTTATAACATATATAAGAGGGTCTTCAAGAAAAAATAGAATGTGACATCTCAAATCGTCACATATCCAGCTATAGTCAATAATATCATCGGTTGAGAGAATAAGATATAAGATCACCATATTATCTTCAAAATAGTAATAACACAGCTCAAGAATGAAGATAATAATATGCTCAAGAGATTCCTTGAGCGAAAATACCAAAAATACCCTTGGGGGTAAAATTACCAAAATACCCCTAGTATATGAAAACTCTAGAAATGACCCAGTGGTCATAAATACTCATTATATCACTTTCGTCATGATAAATAGGATGAGATTACATCATTGAAATATTTTCATCATGTGATGTTCCTACAAAACTCAAAATACCAATTTTGCCCTTTTTGGTAAGTTGTAGAAACTTCCAAGGCACGTTAGTCAAGACAATAATAATCACCCAAAACACATAATAATCACAAAATGAACATGTATAATTCATATACAAATAAAAACAATCATTTTAACATATTTTAGAAAATTATTTCTAAAAACCCTAGACATCGATCGATCGAAGTGCCTCAGCTTCAGAGATCAATGTCTCACAGAAAGGTTCAGGTTTTGTCTCTAACCAACATCGATCGATCAAAGTGAGAGTTCGATGTACATCGATCGATCGATGTGTCTCAGGTTTGGAGATCGATGTCTCACGGAAAGGTCTCAAACTTTTCTGTCTTACATAGATCGATCGATGTGAGAGACTATGTATATAGATCGATCGATATGCAACAACCTGAGAGATCGATGTCAACTTTTTCAACTTCTAAACACATATAACACCAAGTGTGGCATTTTTTAAGTATTCACCACTTAAAATCATGACTTTGAAAATTATCCAAACATATTTCTCAACATTCTCCCCCTTTTGGATGATTTTCAAAATAACCTAACATGATTTTAATGTCAAAACTTATAACCAAAAATTTAATCAAATGTTTTCAACTTTTAAACAGTATGCTGCTCCCCCTCAACTCATGCTCTCCCCCTTAACCTATGCTCCAAAAGTTATACTAATTAAAACTTAGCATATGATTCATCATGACTTACCAACTAAATCAGGTTCTTATTCTATCTCCCCCTTTATTTTGCAAATCATGCAAAAGATAGAACTATGCAATGGTGTCGTAAGTCATCATTCCTAATTTGGCTCGTAAGTTTTCAAAAGTGGCTTGGTTAAGGGGTTTGGTGAAGATGTCAACGATTTGGTGATCAGTTCTCATATGGTTTATCACTATATCCTCATTTTGAACATGATCGCAAAGAAAGTGGTATCGCACCTCAATGTGTTTGGCCTTAGAATGAAGCACCGGATTCCGTGAAAGATTGATTGCACTTGTGCTATCGCAGAAAATTGGAATCTTATTCATTTGAATGCCAAAATCACTAAGTTGCTATTTAAGCCAAAGTATTTGGGTAGTACATAAACTCAAAGCGATATACTCAGCTTCAGTGGTAGAAAGAGCTACACTAGCTTGCTTTTTAGAAAACCAAGAAATCAAGTTGGTTCCTATGAATTGACAAGTACCGCTAGTGGATTTTCTATCTAATTTGCAACCACCATAATCCGCATCACTATATGCATACAATTCCAACTTAGCATTTCTATCATACCACGGTCCTAAGTGAGGTGTATGCTTAAGATATCTAAAGATCTTTTTCAATGCATTGTAATGTGATACCTTAGAACAAGATTGAAACCTAGCACACATGCACACACTAAACATAATATCATGTCTTGATGCAGTTAAGTATAAAAATGAGCCAATCATAGACCAATAAAGTGTGTCATCAAAAGGTTTACCATTTTCATCCTTATCAAGTTTGGTACTATACTCATGGGGGTAGTTGTAGGTTTCAACTCTTCAAAGCCAAACTCTTAATCATATCATTTACATACTTAAGTTAGCTAATATGAATTCCTTGAGGGGTTTGTTTGATTTGAAGTCCTAAGAAGTAGTTCAATTCTCTTACCATTGACATTTCAAATTCTGACTTCATACATTCTTCGAAGTCTTTGACTAAAGTAGGGTTTGTTGAACCAAAGATAATATCGTCTATATATATTTGAACGATTAACAAATCATTACCTTTTCTTCTTAGGAATAATGTGTTGTCTATTGTTCCCTTTTGATAATTATTTGCAATAAGAAAGTTTGCAAATATATCATACCAAGCTCTTGGAGTTTGTCTCAAACCATTTATAGCTTTCTTAAGCTTATAAACATGGTTAGGATTCTTTGGATCTTTGAATCCAGGTGGTTGCTTGACAAACACCTCTTCTTGGATGTATCCATTCAAGAATGCACTCTTGACATCCATTTGGAAGAGCTTAATATTGCTTAGACTTGCAATCGCAAGTAACAATCTAATTGCTTCTAATCGTGCAACGGGTGCAAAGGCTTCTTTATAATCTATACCTTCTTGTTGATTATAACCTTGTGCGACTAGTCTAGCCTTATTTCTTGTAATTTTTCCTTGTTCATCCATCTTATTCCTAAACACCCATTTCGTTCCTATTATTGACTTTTTTTCAGGTTTAGATACTGTAGCGCCCCGGCCCAATACCGGACATCGGTACCAGTGATCCCGCCGTAGCCTACTACGAGAACTACGAAGCCTCAAAGCAGATCAAGCACACGTCATTCATAACGCAACATAAATCAGCGGAAACATCGTAGAATTAAAAACTTCAATAACAATAGTATCCCACAAGAAACACAGCGGAATTAAAACGTGTAAGGGAGAGTGTCTAAGTATCCTTTAATACAAAGTTTTAACAGTAAATCCCTCAACTAAAGGATAAAGACTGTAAGCCCGTCCATTTCAGTGACTACCGTCCCAATGAGCCCACTCGCCGATATCTTCTACAAAAATCATCGTGTACTTTGGCTCACCTGAAAAGGAGATAGAATAATTGTTCTTAGCGAAAACATCGCCAGCAAGTAACCCGTCTATACACCTTACGGGATCACACACGACAAGTCACCAGTATATAAATCAATGCCCAAAATAAGGTGCTCGGTTTGGCAAATCACATATTTATAACAAGTCATCAAATCCATATAAGCCACATAATTAACACACAAAATGAAACCAACACATGTAGAGCCAAACATACTACATAAACAGAACATATGCTAGTAACATTTCTTGCATGTGAAATCTTATGCTTCGTGTAACATGATGCATGTACTTCTTCAAAACCACACACAACACCCATGCATATGTCTTCTTTCGTAAACATGTAATGCGTGTCATTTCACAAAACTTTTCATAATACGTCTTATCATATTCTTCGCGTAGCAGAACTTTATACCCTGTGGGTGATCAGTCCACAGCAAACATAACTTTATACCCCGTGCTGAAAGGTCCACGGCCCCATAACATATAACTTTATACCCCGTGCTGAAAGGTCCACGGCCCCATTACATATATCATATACCCGTGCTGAAAGGTCCACGGCCCCATTACATATATCATATATCTGTGCTGATAGGTCCACGGCCCCACAAAATAACTTTGTTTTCCGTGCTGATAGGTCCACGGCCCCATAAAATAACTTTATTTTCCGTGCTGATAGGTCCACAGCCCCATAAAATACTTTATACCCTGCTGTTGATTCATATATCACGCTTTTATACCCTGCTTTCGCAGGCGTGACTTTTATACCCTGCGATCAACCAGCAGCCATTTTGTCTTTCGAAAACTTTAAGCTTCTCTTGTAAACACATATTCTTTCGCAAAGCAATTCTCAAATCAAATGCAAGTGCCCATGTCATGATGCAGAAAGCTCATGTAACATCTTATCAAACGTGTAAACATGCACACACACTTTACATATCAAGTACAAAGTCCTGAACCTCTATCACATCCTGCTCATACCATTTGATGTCCTTTTGTATTACAAAAATCATCTCGAGTTCACACCTAACCTTGCTCGTTCATACTTCCTCAGACACACCCTCTTCGTACCATTTTGTGCCCTTTCGTATCGCTAACTCACTTTAGATTCATACCTAAATTTACTCATTCACACTTAATGTTTACAACTCTAGCATACTTTCAAAACACTTGTAATTTATGAGCAATGGATGAGAATAAAGGTTTCTCACACACATCTTACATATCAAGTATCCGGTCTTGCACCTCAAACACTCCCTGTTCGTATCTTTCCAAGTCTGTTCGTCTCACTAATTCACTTAGGATTCAATCTTATTCTTACTTGATCAAACTTACCATCTACACCTCAATTACACCTCAAATACCCTTGTATTTTATGTTAAAAAGAAGTGTATAAAGTTACTACACATACATAGGGCGCCTAAAGGGTCAAAAAGACTTCCAGTATACTTAGAGCGCCACATGAGGCGCCTAAAGTGACATAGAGTGCCTATACTAGGCGTTCGAAGTGTTCGGGGATGTGCCGTAGACATTGAACGCCTACATGAAGCGCCTAATGTGACATAGTGCGCCTAATGTAGGTGTTCGAAGTGTTCGGACGGTTCTAAACTGCAGTTTTTCTGTACGGGAATGCTTCAGGACACATTGAACGCTACATTAGGCGCCTAATGTGACTTGAAGCGCCTAATGTAGGTGTTCGAAGTGTTCTGACGGTTCTAATCTGCAGTTTTCCCGCAATAACTTCCACCTAACACCTTTCTTCTTCAACCCTTTCATTTTCAACCCTTCAAGATAGGATTCATCATGCTTAAAACACAACTAACATGATTTGATTCTTAAACAAGTAAACTTGTATCCACCCTAAACCTTCTATCACCCACAACCTTCAATCGATATCATCACACTCTCCAACCCAACAAGTCTTACAAAAATGTCAACATTCATCCTTCCACTCCCTGCAAACACACTCAAAACATCTAAGGTGTAATCACCAAACTTAAGAACTTACACAAGGACAATGAACACATCATGTATAACACTCTTATGGGCATATTTAACAACAAGGATCACAACATAACCATTTTCAGATATTGGCCCAAAGAACATGATTGTACACCATCAACAATAACAACAATTACATACAGTAAAGCATTTAACATAAACAACCCAAAGCTACTGATGTGTGATCCAAGTTTTATCTTTATAAGAACATAGGGCCTAAAGTATCAAAATTTGCGGAAAGCGTATAGAAAGATTACTTGCCTTTGTTTCTAGTTAGCCTTACGAGTGTACTGCAGGATTTTGGAAAAGGTTGAATCTAGATCGGCCGCTCTTTCTTCTTCTTCTTCTTCCTTCTTCCTCTCTTTCCTTTCTCTCTTTCTTTTCTTCCCTTTTCTTTCCCTCAGCCGTTTCCCCTTCTCCCTCTTGGTTGCCTTCTAACGGTTGGCGCCATAGCGTAAGGGGGGGGGGGGGGGGGGTTATACTAGATTTTGTAACTCCCCCATCATTTAAGTGGGGAGGGCGTCTTGGGTACTTTAGCCAAATTTTCCTTAATTCAGCTTTTTGATTATTTTCCACCTATATTTTATTCAATTATGCCTCATAAATCTATACGATTAATCAATTATACTTTAAGTTACTTCCTAATTATTTAATATCGGACCCAAAAGTTGCGGGGTATGACATTCCACCCCCTTACAAAAAGTTTTGTCCTCGAAACTTGCGTACCGTAGTTACAAAGTTGAGGATACTTCCCTTGCATTTGTTTTTTTGAGTTCCTAAGTGGCCTCACGTTCCGTGTGTTTGCTCCACCCGACATTCGTATAAGGAATCACCTGCTTCCTCAACACATGTTCCTTCTGGTCCACTATTCTCACCGGTGCCTTTTATAAATAACATCACTATTGAGTTTCCAAAAGTTGTACTTCGAGCACGTGGCTTGGATCTGTCACGTGCTTCCTTAACTGTGATACGCGAAAGTCGTTATGAACTTGCACTTATACCAGAGTTAATGCCAACCTATATGTCAAAGCTCCCAACTTCTCAAGTTTCTCGTAACAACCCATAAAGCGGCTTAGCTTACCTCTGATTCCGAATCTCATAGCACCCTTTGTAGGCGATACTCTTAAATAGACCTTTTCCGCCTACATTAACTCCAAAGGCCGTCGCCTGGCACCCGTCCAACGTCTGCTGCGGTCCTGAGCCGTCTTAAGTCTATCTTGAATGATTTTCACATTTTCTAACGTCTTCTCAAGTAACTCAGATCCTGTGAGGGTCTTCACACCAACTTCATCCAATAAACAAGGGACCCACACTTCCCTCTATACAACGCTTCGAAAAGAACCACGTCACTTGCATGGTGGTGACTGCTATTATACGAGAACTCCATTAATTTAATCATTCCATCCCAACTTCCTTTGTGGTCTAGGACACAAGTCCCTAACATGTCTTCTAAGGTCTGGATAGTTCGCTCAGATTGTCTATCGGTTCGGAGATGATACATTGTACTTAACCTTAATTCCGTCCCTATGGCTCTCTAAAATACTGTCCAGAGCTTGGCAGTAAACCGTTGGTCTCGGTTAGGCGTTATGCTCATGGGAAAACCATGCAGGCTGACAATGTTGTCCATATCCAGATTTACCAACTTATCGAGAGATGCTTCCCTTGAGACAGGTAGAATATGTGTAGACTTGGTCAACCGATCCACAATCACCAAGATCATGTTATATCCACTTATTGTTCTCGGTAAACCAGCCACAAAATCCATTGTGACACATTCACATTTCTACTCTGGAATCTCCGACAGCATCGATAATCCACCAGATCGTCGGTGTTTATCACCACTTATTGACGCACCAGACATCTCTCAAATCTCCACAATCTACCTCTTCATCTTAAACCACCAATAGTATTGTCATAGATCCCTGTACATTTTGGTGCTCCTAGAATATATCGATAACCTTGAGCTGTGAGCCCCTTGCAATATTTCTTTCCTTAGCTAATCTAAATCAGGTATACACCCATTTTTCTCTAAACATAAGCGCTCGTCCTACTTGGTCTGAAATCCATCAACCTGACTATGCCTCAGTTTCCAAACAATATCACCCACAGTCTTATTCTTCTTTTGAGCTTCTTTCACCTAATTCATCAAACTTGAGATGACGGTCTACAATGCAAAAACATTAACCATAGAGTCAACCACAATCAAGCCAAATTCTTCTATTTCTCTCTCAAGTGATGAGTGTCGCGCATGGTTGGATTCTCTGCTTAATACATCTACCACTTTATTAATTTTTCTGGGATGGTAATTAATCGTCATGTCGTAGTCCTTTAGTTGTTCCCACAATCTTCGCTGCCTCATGTTTAGCTATCTCGAAGCATGCGCGATAACTCGTTTGTGTTGTACCAAAACACAACCTATAAGTGAAGTATCAAACTAAACTTGATTTGGATGGAAAATCATAACTTATGTTACAGTTTACGTACCTAAACCATTTTTTAGCGCATCACTATAGGTCACAAACCCTTCAATTCCAGAGGGTTGAGCCAATACTGGGGATGTGGTTAATCTCTTCTTAAACTCCGTGAAGCTTTTCTCACATTCCGCCGTCCACTCAAACTTGGACTTCTTTTGAGTACGACGACTAAGAGGCATTGCTACTGTCGAAAATCCCTCGACAAACCTCATGTAATAACTAGCTAGACTTAAGAGACTCCGCACATCGGTGACATTCATGGTCTAGACCAATCGGTGGTAACTTCAACTTGCTTTGATTCAACGGCAACACCAAACCCCTTCAAAGATTATATCTTCCATCTCATGATTCTTACCTGACACTTGCTTCAATCGATAGTAAGTGTTGGTGTAAAATCATAATTTGTTCTTGGGTGCTTGGACATGGTACTGAGTTTCTAACTATTCCGGTGAACCATAAAGGCGCTTAACGCATCCGTTTGCCATGAAAGAATGGTTCACGCCGCTATTGCAAGGTACATTGGCCAATATCTTATTCACTAAAATTGTACCTCATACCTGTCGATAGCTTCTTAGTTATCCGCATCAGTCATAACATGGACGCGGGTATTCGTTCTCGGCTGCCAAGTCGCTTCTTCCCAAGCATTCTTCCTTATCTCTGGAAATCTCTAATGAGACAACCCACCGGTCTGTACTGGTAACATACTCCTGCCAACTTCCCACATTCCCATCATGACTCTTATTGCACTGCAGCAAACTCCTATGGCCTGTCACCAACCCCACTCTCCTCGTTTGATCTCTAACCTTTGTTAGAGTATCCCGCATCGGCCATCTCCTGCCGCCACTCTGCGGAAATCACTCTCGACGCAAAAGCACGTGTCCAGCATGTCCTCGTAGGTTCTCATCCCAGCACTTACAATTGCTGACTGGATTCTTGAGTCCAAATCTCGCTTAAACTTCATCATCCCTAAGCGATTATCTTACATAATCGTAGGAGTGAATTAACCCAACGCATGGAAATGGTCGGCATACTCCGACACTGTCATCCAACCCTGTTTCAGCTTGTCGGACGCCCTTATCTGGTCTAAGCTTGCTATCTTGGGCACGTAATACTTCATAAAGGCATCACAGACTTGTGTTGGGGTCCAAAATTAAAATTATTATAGAAAGTTTAAATAATATACGCGCTCGCACACACCCAACCCAGATCATACTTAGACTCTAGATAATTAGCACTTATACCTATGGATCACACTTAAGGGAAAAATCACCTCTTAATTTGCTATAAGATCATGAACCTAAGTTTCCGAGATAGATCTGAAGCCTAGGCTCTGATACCACCTGTAGCGCCCCGACCTGATACTGGACATCGGTACCAGTGATCCCGCCGTAGCCTACTACGACAACTACGAAGCCTCAAAGCAGATCAAGCACACGTCATTCATGACGTAAGATAAATCAGCAGAAACATCGTAGAATTAAAAACTTCAATAACAATAGTATCCCACAAGAAACACAACGGAATTAAAATGTGTAAGGGAGAGTGTCTAAGTATCCTTCAATACAAAGTTTTAACAGTAAATCCCTCAACTAAAGGATAAAGACTGTAAGCCTGTCCATTTCAGTGACTATCGTCCCAATGAGCCCACTCACCGATATCTTCTACAAAAATCATCGTGTACTTTGGCTCACCTGAAAAGGAGATAGATAATTGTTCTTAGCGAAAACATCGCCAGCAAGTAACCCGTCTATACACCTTACGGGATCACACACGACGAGTCACCAGTATATAAATCAATGCCCAAAATAAGGTGCTCGGTTTGGCAAATCACATATTTATAACAAGTCATCAAATCCATATAAGCCACATAATTAACACACAAAATGAAACCAACATATATAGAGCCAAACATACTACATAAACAGAACATATGCTAGTAACATTTCTTGCATGTGAAATCTTATGCTTTGTGTAACATGATGCATGTACTTCTTCAAAACCACACACAACACCCATGCATGTCTTCTTTCGTAAACATGTCATGCGTGTCATTTCACAAAACTTTTCATAATACTTCTTATCATATTCTTCGCGTAGCAGAACTTTATACCCTGTGGGTGATCAGTCCACAGCAAACATAACTTTATACCCCGTGCTGAAAGGTCCACGACCCCATAACATATAACTTTATACCCCGTGCTGAAAGGTCCACGGCCCCATTACATATATCATATACCCGTGCTGAAAGATCCACGGCCCCATTACATATATCATATATCTGTGCTGATAGGTCCACGGCCCCACAAAATAACTTTGTTTTCCGTGCTGATAGGTCCACGGCCCCATAAAATAACTTTATTTTCCGTGCTGATAGGTCCACGGCCCCATAAAATACTTTATACCCTACTGTTGATTCACAGATCACGCTTTTATACCCTGCTTTCGCAGGCGTGACTTTTATACCCTGCGATCAACCAGCAGCCATTCTGTCTTTCAAAAACTTTAAACTTCTCTTGTAAACACATATTCTTTCGCAAAGCAATTCTCAAATCAAATGCAAGTGCCCATGTCATGATGCAGAATGCTCATGTAACATCTTACCAAACGTGTAAACATGCAAACATACTTTACATATCAAGTACAAAGTCCTGAACCTCTATCACATCCTGCTCATACCATTTGATGTCCTTTTGTATTACAAAAATCATCTCGAGTTCACACCTAACCTTGCTCGTTCATACTTCCTTAGACACACCCTCTTCGTACCATTTTGTGCCCTTTCGTATCGCTAACTCACTTTAGGTTCATACCTAACTTTACTCATTCACACTTAATGTTTGCAACTCTAGCATACTTTCAAAACACTTGTAATTTATGAGCAATGGAAGAGAATAAAGGTTTCTCACACACATCTTACATATCAAGTATACGGTCTTGCACCTCAAACACTCCCTGTTCGTATCTTTCCAAGTCCGTTCGTCTCACTAATTCACTTAGGATTCAATCTTATTCTTACTTGATCAAACTTACCATCTACACCTCAATTACACCTCAAATACCCTTGTATTTTATGTTAAAAAGAAGTGTATAAAGTTACTACACATACATAGGGCGCCTAAAGGGTCAAAAAGACTTCCAGTATACTTGGAGCGCCACATGAGGCGCCTAAAGTGACATAGAGCGCCTATACTAGGCGTTCGAAGTGTCGGGGATGTGCCGTAGACATTGAACGCCTACATGAAGCGCCTAATGTGACATAGAACGCCTAATGTAGGTGTTCGAAGTGTTTGGACGGTTCTAAACTGTAGTTTTTCTGTACGGGAATGCTTCAGGACACATTGAACGCTACATTAGGCGCCTAATGTGACTTGAAGCGCCTAATGTAGGTGTTCGAAGTGTTCTGACGGTTCTAATCTGCAGTTTTCCCGCAATAACTTCCACCCAACACCTTTCTTCTTCAACCCTTTCATGTTCAACCCTTCAAGATCCATCTTAGCTCCTGGATTCATCATGCTTAACACACAACTAACATGATTTGATTCTTAAACAAGTAAAATTGTATCCACCCTAAACCTTCTATCACCCACAACCTTCAATCGATATCATCAAACTCTCCAACCCAACAAGTCTTACAAAAATGTCAACATTCATCCTTCCACTCCCTACAAACACACTCAAAACATCTAAGGTGTAATCACCAAACTTAAGAACTTACACAAGGACAATGAACACATCACGTATAACACTCTTGTGGGCATATTTAACAACAAGGATCACAACAAAACCATTTTCAGATATTGGCCCAAAGAACATGATTGTACACCATCAACAACAACAACAATTACAAACAGTAAATCATTTAACATAAACAACCCAAAGCTACTGATGTGTGATCCAAGTTTTATCTTTATAAGAACATAGGGCCTAAAGTATCAAAATTTGCGTAAAGCGTATAGAAAGATTACTTGCCTTTGTTTCTAGTTAGCCTTACGAGTGTACTGCAGGATTTTGGAAAAGGTTGAATCTAGATCGGCCGCTCTTTCTTCTTCTTCTTCTTCCTTCTTCCCCTCTTTCTTTTCTCTCTTTCTTTTCTTCCCTTTTCTTTCCCTCAGCCGTTTCCCCTTCTCCCTCTTGGTTGCCTTCTAACGGTTGGCACCATAGTGTAAGGGGGGTTATACTAGATTTTGTAACTCCCCCATCATTTAAGTGGGGAGGACGTCTTGGGTATTTTAGCCAAATTTTCTTTAATTCAGCTTTTTGATTATTTTCCACCTATATTTTATTCAATTATGCCTCATAAATCTATACGATTAATCAAATATACTTTAAGTTGCTTCCTAATTATTTAATATCGGACCCAAAAGTTGCGGGGTATGACAGGTACTAAGTCCCACACATTGTTCCTTGTGAATTGATTTAACTCCTCATACATAGCATCTATCTAAGATATATCACCTAAGGCTTCCTTTACGTTCTTAGGGTTCTAATTGTGAGATTAAGCTATGTACTTCAAGTTGACTTATATTTCTACGTGTTCTATCCCCAACACTTGGATCCCCAATGATTAATTCTCTAGGATGCCACTAATTCCTAGATTGACTAGGTTCACCCTCATCTTGTTCAAATGTTTCATTAGTGTGAACATTATCATATGTAATTGGATCATTAGTTACATTATCTTCCAATTGCAAAGTTTCTTCATTTATATCATCTAAGGGTTCATGCATGTCTTGTTCAGGGGGAGTTGGTTCTAGATGATCAAGTACAGGCTCAAGTATTACATCATCATCAAACATATTTTCAACATTTTTTTAGGTTTATGTTGAGTTTTATCACTAACTTCAAAGCATGCATTTTCATTGAATTTTACATGTATGGATTCAATTATCTTTCTAGATGCAGGATTATAACACCTATATGCTCTTGAGTTAGTAGAATACCCAACAAATATGCATTCAATAGACTTTTGTTTAAATTTATCTAGGTTATCCTTAGTGTTTAGCACAAAATATTTACATCCAAATACTTTAAGATAATCTATTTTAGGTTGTCTATTGTTTAGCAATTCATAAGGCGTTTTATTTAATTTCTTTCTAATAGTAAGCCTATTTATAATATAGCATGCACAACTAACAGCTTCAGCCCATAAGTATTTAGGTAATTTATTTTCACACAGCATTGTCCTAGCAACTTCTTGAATTGTTCTATTTTACGTTCAACGACTCCATTGAGTTGTGGTGTTCTAGGTGGTGAGAATTCATGTTTAATTCCATATAGTTCACAAAATTTGATTACATCTTTGTTTTTAAATTCTCCACCTCTATCACTTCTAATCCTTTTAACTTTTTCTTCATAAATGTTTTCAAGTTGCTTAATAAGAGTTGCGATTGCTAATGGAGCATCGTCTTTGTGTGTTAAGAACAATGTCTATGTGTAGCGTGAGTAATCATCTACTATGACACACACATAGTAGTGTCCACCTAGACTTCTTGTCCTACTTGGACCAAATAAGTCTAAGTGAAGCAATTCTAGTACATGACTAGTAGTCACTTCATGTTTCAGTTTTAAGGTTTCTTTAATGTGTTTTCCTTTAATACATGTTTCACACATTTGAAAATTATCTAAGTCTAACTTAGGCATACCTTTAATTAAATTCTTTTTAGATAATTTCCTAATGGTTGAAATTCCTATATGGCCTAATCTTCTATGCCATAAATTCACATCTAAGTGATATGATATTAGACACTTAACCTTAGCATCTAACATACTATCTAAGGTAAGAGTATAAATGTTACCATCTCTATTTCCTTTTAAAACTATTTCTCCTTTTTCATTTATTATATCACATGAATTGGGAAGAAAAGAGACATTGTAACCACAATCTATAAGTTGTGAAATACTAAGTAAATTATAAGAGAGATTTCTTACTAGCAACACATTTTGTATTTGAAATGTGTTAGGGTCCCCAATTGTTCCTTTTCCAACAACTTGTCCTTTGTTGTTGTTACCGAATATTACTTTTCCTCCATTCTTGATATGTTCCAATTCGATGAATAGTTTGGGGTTCCCCGTCATATGTCTCGAACACCCACTATCTAAAAACCATTTGGTTTTTTAGATTCTTTGACTTTGCCTCCTTCTTGCATTCCTTGCGTTTATCCTACAATGGAGACAAAGTTTTAGGTACCCTTTATTTGGGTCCTTGAATGTTAGGGGCATTATTCTTGTTTAGATAACCCTTAGGTATCCAAACTTTAACATACCTTCTAGGCACATTTTTAGCATTGTTATAATTTGGAAAATAAGAAGAATTAGCATATACATGATCATTCCACATAAGTGAAGATGCATTGTTATACATGTTGCGCCATGGTTGATAATTATTATATGATGGCCGATTTTTATAATAGGTATAAGGCATGTGATTTTGTTTCTTGAATGGCGCTATATAAGTGTGTTCATAGGCATTTCTATAGGATTTATATGAGTGTTGCCTATACTTAGGTTCATAATAAGTTGGATGCATTTTATTCGGTCTAGTTGCATTTGTATACATGTAGGCATAATTTCTAGGTTGTCTAGATGCGAAGTTTGACCTAGATGTATGTTTATGCGTGTGTATATTGGTGGGTGTGTGTTGTATTTTTGCCTTGATATAAGTAGAAGAAGGTGTAGAAGAAGATGTAGAAGGCAAAGTTGATTTTGTATTATATGGCAACTTTGTACTAGATGAAACAAACTTAGTCTTTTTATTTACTTTTCATTTTCTTTTTTATAGCCTAAGCCGGTTTTATCATTGTCATACTTTTGTGATGAGATAAGTGTATCTAACATATTTGCACCTGATTTAAATTGTTCTAACATTTTTTCTAAGTTAAGTTTAGAAGACTTAAGTTGTACTATCTCATGTTCACAATTTTCCAACTTAAACTTTAACATATTGTTTTCCATTTTTAACTTTTGTTCATCTTTCCTATATGATTCAATTTTATTCTCTAAAAAAGCAAGACTATTAGAAGACTCTTTTTTAAGAGATTCTAGTTGATCGGAAAATTCCAAGTTGGACGTCTTCAACTTGTCATTTTCTTCAACTAGTTTTCTCTTTTCTTTAGAGAGTCTCTTACAGTGAGCATGCATTCTTAAGAATTCTTCATACATTTCATCAAATGTCATGTCACTATCAGAATCACTATCAGCAGAAGAACATACCTCGTTGGATACGAAGCAGACTTGAGCTTCCTCAGTTTCAGATTCCGAGTCGGATAAGTCGCAACATGTGCTCAACTTCATTGCTCGTTTCCCTTTTCTTGCCTTAGACTCTTTTATGTTTGTCGTTTGAGCCTCCTTGTCCTTGGCTTGTTTGTTATTGTTGTTATTATTATTATTTTTCTTCGTGGGACATTCGTATGAAATATGTCCTTTTTGACCGCATTCATAACATTTTAATTCTTTATTATACCATTTGTTTGTGTTATTCTTCCTAGGTTGAGAAGAAGAAGAAGAAGAAGAAGAAGAAGAATTACGTTGTCTATTCCTATTTGGACGTTTGAAAAACTTTCTAAGTTTTCTAGCTATCAATATCAAGTCGTCGTCTAATTCAGTATCACTATAACTATCATTGTTACTAGCATGTATTTCGGTTGTTTTGAAAGCTATTGACTTACCGGATGACTTAGACGATTCAGACTTTCGTTGGTTTAATTTAACCTCGTAAACTTTAAGAGACCCAATCAATTCATCCATCTTGGTGATTGACTTTGTCTCCTCGATTGCAGTCACCTTT
>AP025046.1:31084087-31380041 GCA_036186865.1 Eustoma russellianum | reverse complement strand
TTTTTACTGCAGATTTAACACAAATTCTAGCAATTTGAAAAAAATAGCTTAACATTTTCAAAATTTGTGATTTTTGGTGGAGTTATATTTCAGACTGTTAGCTTTCATTTGCAACAAGAATCACTTGATTTGAGCAAGAGAAAGTTAGTCTTTCAGTCTTTGCAAGATAATTGCTCGAATCTGGCTACAATCTGATTGGTTTTCTCAAAACTTAAATTCTGTATTTTTCAAGAATTGTTTATGGTCAGAGCCTTTTGGAAACTTCATCTACACATCCTAAGGAGTGTTTTGATATAAAGATCAACCTTTTTGGTTGAGTATTCAAAGAGAAACACGTTTTGCAAAATCAGCAACATTCTGTCCAATTCTATCCAGATTGACCATCTGAATCTTTTTATTTGTTTGAAGGGTCAAACGATCTTATTTTTTTTTTATTTTTGGACAGAGTCTTGTTAACTCATTGATTTAATTCTGGAAAGTTTCGTAATTTTTGGAGTTGTGTACAATTATTTGTGAATTTTTGAAAAACGGATTCTGAATCTGAGGTGGTCTCAGATTCTGTTTTCAAAGGGGATTTTAACAAAGGGTTGTAGTGTAATTTCCGCTAACCACTATTCAGCCCCCCTCTAGTGGTGTTCATTGTAGGTGCACGGTCCAACAATAAGCATGTTTATTTTTGACTCTTTAACACCACTAGTACCTTCATGCTTTAATACAAGTGAATTCCACATGTCGTGTGCGCTTGTGCAATTTGACACATATCCTGCTTCAGAAGTTGTAAGTCCATTCAGAAGTAATTGCATAGCTTTAGCATTCATGGACATTTTCTTTTTATCATCCGATGGCCATTAACTTTTATATTTTTCAACCTCTTGAGTGACTCCACTAACTTGTACAACTTTTATTGGAATGTACGGCCCATCTTCAACTATAGACCATAAATCGATGTCTATAGCCATTAAGAATAGCCTCATTCTTAGTTTCCAATGAACAAAATTATTGCCATCAAAAAGAGGAGGGCGTTGTGTAGACATACCTTCCAACTCACCTTTGTGAGAAACAATAGACATTGTATATACCTTGGATTTGAGACAAGCGGTATATAGTGTATTGTTGTTTCTTGGCCTTGTATTGTTCGTATGGTGTTGAATCTTGCTTCTTTTGAGTGGTGTTGGTCTGGCTCTGATACCAAATGTTGGACCGTTCACCTGCAATAAATACCACTAGAGGGGGGGTGAATAGCGGTTAGCGGAAATTACACTACAACCTTTTGTTAAAATCCCCTTTGAAAACAGAATCTGAGACCACCTCAGATTCAAAACACGTTTTTGAAAAATTCACAAATAATTATACACAACTCCAAAAATTATGAAACTTTCTAGAATTGACCTTCAATGAGTTAATAAGACTCTATGCAAAAATCAGACAAAAATAAGATTGTTTGTCCCTTGAAACAAATAAAAAGATTCAGATAGTAAATCTAGACAGAATTGGACAGAATGTTGATGATTTTGCAAAACGTGTTTCTCTTTGAATACTCAACCAAAAAGGTTGATATTTATCTCAAAACTCCTTAGGATGTTTAGATAATGTTTCCAAAAGGCCCTGACCTTAAACAATTCTTGAAAAATACAGAATTTAAGTTTTGAGAAAACTGATCAGATTGTAGCCAGATTGGAGCAGTTATCTTGCAAAGACTGAAGACTAACTTTCCCTTGCTCAAATCAAGTGATTCTTGTTGCAAATGAAAGCTAACAGTCTGAAGTATAACTCCACCAAAAATCACAAATTTTGAAAATGTTTAGCTATTTTTTCAAATTGCTAGAATTTGTGTGAAATCTGCAGTAAAAACGAGTAGAAAACAGAAATAAAGAAACAAGAGAAGAACACCGATGATTTATCCTGGTTCGGTCAATGTGACCTAAACCAGTCCCAAAGAACACCTTTCCTTGGATTTTACTATGAAATGAACACCTTACAAGAAGAGCCAAGCTTGATCCTTGGGTTATACACCAACCTTACTCAAGACTTGGATAATCACCTTCTAAGCAACACTTAGTTGCAACTCCTCTAACACCTATTGATGTAGCCTTATAAAGATGGCTAATCAATCTTACAAATGAAGCTCAAGAGGCTTGTAGCTCACCACAATACAACAAGAACACCTTTGCTACAATGAATAAAACAATAACAACAAGAAGATGAAGATGAAAGCTAGACAATTCAACAAATGCTTGTGAGCTTCAAGTGTGTTTCATCTTCTTCACCATTGCCTCTATTTATAGTGTGATTTGAGCCTTGGAGATAATAACTCCAATGTGTCACCATCTACATCATCAATTCCAAATGTCTTCTCATCATTGGTTGGCCTTGTACACTTGGCAAAATAAGACAATATAATTGGTCCACCTTGGATACCACCTTGTTGGCCGATTTTCCACCTTGGCTTGTCTCATTTATCCTTTGCAAAATGTAGATAATATGCAGAAGATAATACTTCAACTTCTTGGCACAATAATAGGCATGTGGGCATTGAAAACTTCAAAATATAAATTCAGCTCCAATTCAACAAACTAGCCGTTGGTTTTCTTGCATATTTTCAAAAATGAACTTTGATTTTCCTTATTAAAAATAAGAAAGGATAATACCACCAAATTATCCCTAACTTCAAGCACCATAATAGGACATGTGAGAGCTCCATTTGACTTCCAAAAATCTGCTGAAAATTCACCAAGAAGGGCCATAGCCGTTGGCTATTTTTTTTTGAAAAAGTCTAATTGCCAACTAGCTCCTATTTGGTTGGTCCACTTGTCTCCAACTCATAAAATGTGTACAACATCATATTCACCTTATAATACACGTTTTTCAACATATATATATGTGTATCAACTCATATTTTTGAAAAAGCAATAAATAGATAACAATTGACAAGATTATGTCAACGTGTAACACCGAAATTCTCCAATATTTCTTCTTATATGTTGAGATTATTTCCACACCTTTGACACCTTTAATATATCTGAATAATGATGATAAATGTTCTCTTATAACATATATAAGAGGGTCTTCAAGAAAAAATAGAATGTGATATCTCAAATCGTCACATATCCAGCTATAGTCAATAATATCATCAGTTGAGAGAATAAGATATAAGATCACCATATTATCTTCAAAATAGTAATAACACAGCTCAAGAATGAAGATAATAATATGCTCAAGAGATTCCTTGAGTGAAAATACCAAAAATACCCTTGGGGGTAAAATGACCAAAATACCCCTGGTATATGAAAACTCCATAAATGACCCAGATGGTCATAAATACTCATGATATCACTTTCATCATGATAAATAGGATGAGATTAGATCCTTGAAATATTTTCATCATGTGATGTTCCTACAAAACTCAAAATACCAATTTTGCCCTTTTGGTAAGTTATAGAAACTTCCAAGGCACATTAGTCACAAGACAATAATAATCAGCAAAAACACATAATAATCACATAATGAACACGAAGAATTCATATACAAATGAAAACAATAATTTTAACATATTTTAGAAAATTATTTCTAAAAACCCTAGACATCGATCGATCGAAGTGTCTCAGCTTCAGAGATCGATGTCTCACAGAAAGGTTCAGGTTTTGTCTCTGACCAACATCGATTGATCGAAGTGAGAGTTCGATTGTCTCAGGTTTAGAGATCGATGTCTCACAGAAAGGTCTCAAACTTTTCTGCCTTACATAGATCGATCGATGTGAGAGATCTATGTACATAGATCGATCGATGTGCAACAACCTAAGAGATCGATGTCAACTTTTTCAACTTCTAAACACATATAACACCATGTGTGACATTTTAAATATTCACCACTTAAAATCATGACTTTGAAAATTATCCAAACATATTTCTCAACATCCCATACATGATCCACATGACGAACCTGGGCAGAAATACTTGCCGGGCGATTCATTATCTCTCACTCCTTATTTTACCATCTTGTAGCGCCCTGATACCCAGAGGTGTACTTCATAGACGACGAGCGGAGGGTAGGATACCCGTGAGCAGTTAGTGAACCCATCTGATTTAGACTTGTACTTTTGTTATCCCTGACATGTATCCATTTCCCTTATATACTGATTTTATTATGATATATTCGAATTTAATACGATGTATGATGCATGTTGCATATGTTTATTTAGTCTATTTTATGATACTTCCGCTATTCGATACATGTTTATGTCGACATGTATATAGATGTTATTGACGCCTTGTGCTTCTCGTAGCAGCATACGACGGGTGCACCGTGCCAAGACCCTAGTCCCAGGCAGGGCGCTACAGGTGGTATCAGAGCCTAGGCTCTAGATCCACAACGGACAACATAAGATAAACACCGACATGTTCTTAGGCAATGGTCTTAGAGTCTAAGTTATGATTTTAGACTGAGTGTGCCAGTCTTAGAATGGACCCCTTAGAATGTTAGTAGGGATAATTAGTGTAACCTGCCTGAATTAGTACCCGATACACTACATAGACTGTTCCTTTCAGAATATGCACAAATCGATAAGTCAAAATTTTTATTTATGTATCTATGACTAATTATGTGGCCTATTTCGATAGCATAGCATCACGATCATGTGGTAGACTGCAATTTGATACACAAGTGCAGTTGCCTCCCCCATCTCAAGTACCACCACCTCCGCTGACACACTTCCCAGAAGAGATACTCCATCTATTTTTCGAAGCCCTAATCCAACAGGGTCAGACAGTCAGGATGGCGCAAACCCCACCACCACTTTCACCCCCACAACCTTAGAGGAGTAGTGGTTTCTTTTACAAGGAGCTTAAGAAATCGCAAATTCCGAGCTTTGAGGGAAGCCTGATTTGGAAAAGGCTGAAAGATGGTTAGATGAAGTCGAGAGCGGCTTCAAACTGATACAAGTGCCTAATTAGATGAAGGCACACGTTATTCGAGCATTTTTGGTTGGTAAGGCAAAGCAGTGGTGGAAGATTTATATATAGCCACTGCCCTGGTATATAGAATGGACGAAGTTTTTGGAGGAGTTCTACAAGTTTTACATTCCTCCGTCATTGATCATTCAGAGGATTGGGGAGTTCGAGTTACTGAGGCAGGAGCTAGGTCATCGTTTCAGAGTACGCAAATAGATTCACCGCGCACTGGGTCGTTATGTTCCTTCCATGATGGCCGATGAGAGTTTTAGGATGATTAAGTTTGTGCGCAGCCTTAATTCTCGGATCCGGACTTGGGTTGTTAATGCAAATTCAAGAAATTTTGGGGAGTTATTGGATCATTGCTACCGAGTGGAGCGCATTGTTTTACTACAAGACAGGGAGGCCAGAGATAAGAGACTTTGAGAAGTTACTGACGATCGGACCCGGCAGTAGGTTAAAATCCAGGGGAGGGCAGGCAGATGACTCCAAAAGCGGTCACAATTTAAGCGTCAGCCGCTGCTTCAGCGCCAGCCTCAGCAGTAGTTCCCACAGCTACCAACCATTCCCCAATGTTTTACTTGCTATAGGCAGCACATTGGAGAGTGACAGATGAGGACCAGTGTATGTTTCAATTGCAGTAAGACCAGACATATAATGAGAGACTATCCAGAGCGGAGAGTTGGACTCCATGGAGGTGTACAGTGGCAAAGAGGATGTCCATGGGCTAACACCCGAACCCATGTTATAACGGACGCCGTGGTTGCGGATACTCCGGATATCATGATAGGTTCGCCTAGTTTGTAATTTAATCACAACTAGTGTTATCAGTGTTTGAATTTTTTTTCCTTTTCTAGCTAGGTATGAATCATAACTGCTAAGTTACGATTTAATAGTAGGACGAGATTTCCAAAGAAATGATTTATCACTCATAGCACAAGAAAGTCCGTAATATATCGGGTCATGAGTGATAAAACAACTAAGATATTGGTGGTAGCATGGATGAAATGGGTTGTAAAAATGAGTACCAACGGTGAAAGTGACACAACGACACATATATTGAGATTGTTTGGACTTGAACCAAATATGCTTGAATCAAAAAAAGAGTAAACATGGGCAGTAAAAGAGCTATTATGCAAGTGGCGTTTAACTAAGTTAGAATTCACATTGGAATGAAACAATAAGGAAAATGGTTGATCACAGTAGCACAACAGAAGTGTGGAAACTAGATTACTATAAGTGTGTAAATTTTCGGGTTCTTAAAAATAGAATGGATACCTCGGTACATAAATAATAACAATTTCCAAATAAGAGCCATGTAACTTAGGATTTTAGAAAAGCATGTCACAACGTCAAATCAGTGTAATAGAATAGGAATGATATTTGAGACATATGTTAGGGGTGAATTCAATAGAATGGTACGGAGCAGCATATTACGACCGAACACACAAGTTTTGAGGACAAAACTTTTAGTAAGGGGGAGGCATCTTACAACCCACACCCCCGGGCCGGTAGGAAAAGAAAACAAAGGAAATCATAGTTGTAAAATTGGCGTATTGGTTTAAATCGATTAAATTGTTGTGCGGCCCTAAAGGTACATGTAAAAATTTTAGGTGATCCTTAAGGACAAAGTAACTTAGATGAAACAACTAAATGAATATAAAATTAGGACACAACTAATTTTTATACCTAAATAAAAGAAAAAGAAAGTTGGACATAGGCAAAATAATTGTCCTATCCTATCCTTTTAATGATCGCCCCCTACCTTATACAAGTGGAAGAATATTGTATATTCTTCTTCTACTAACAATTAGTTATCTCAGACAATTTGAAAAATTATAAGTGGACAAATTATACCCATTTTCTTCCCACTAATTTCCAAAATTCTTCCAAAAATAACCCACTCAACCCTTCTACCCACCTTGGACCGGCACCTCTACCCACATGGAAGACAAGTTGTTTTCATTTTGTCTTCCATCATTTCACCACTTACATATCCTACTTCTACCCACTCAAATTTCATGCAACTCTTACTCTCTTCCACCCCTCTTCCCCAAATACAAAACTCAAGATTACTTCCCCAATACTTCCCCTATGATCTCGGCCAAACACCCAAGAAGGCAAGGAGTAAAAATATTTCTTTTCAACCCACTCCACTTCATTTTTCATTTTCAACCACAGTTCTCCACCCAATTTCTCTTTCTTCTTTCTACACTCTTTCTCTCACTCAAAACCAAAATTTCTCTTCCCTCGATCCTCCAAAAACCGAGAGTCACCTAAGCCAAGAAGAAGGAAGTTTTCCTCAACCTTCAAGCAGAACCAAGCTTCCAAATGCTATAGTGCGCCGGCCTAACATCGGGTCCTAGGGGAGGGCGCCATAGGCATAGTTACATTATGGTCGAGTGTAACACATCATCTGGGACCCGAGATCTCTGCCATAATATGTCATCTTTAGATCTATACACGTATGATGTAACACCATGGTTGGACCATCGGGATTCATATTGGTACATCAGACTAAATGGGGGATCATTAGGTATGTCATGGGTATCGTTCTTACGATACGAAAAGTGCTATAGCCAGTTATAAAATGTCATGTTTATGAAAATTATGAAATGATATGCACATGTCATGTTTCGAAACGTTTTATGATGCATTATCCGTTTACATACTTGTATGAGCATTTAACATGAATTTCGAGCCATCATCGCCCACATATTCTTTACCTGTTAGCATGATGGGAAGTTTGACATGAGATAAATATATGAAATTTGGACATTCCATAATTTAAAGAAGGGAAACTAAGAATGAAAAAATGGTAACTAAGTTTCCAAAATATCAATAAATGAAAATTACGACTTATTCTTTTTACACACTTACCTGCTTATGTGTTACGTACGTAACTTGCCTTACTGGTCACTTTATTTGTGAACAGAGACGTGTTATGTTCATTATTTTACTGTATTTATTTCTTTACCTCGTCTCCCATACATGATCCACATGATGAACCTGGGCGGAAATACTTGCTGGGCGATTCATTATCGCTCTCTCCTTATTTTACCATCTTGCAAAGCCTCGAGACTATGAGCTCGACTTCATAGAAGACAAGCAGAGGATAGGATATCCATGAGCAGTTAGTGGGCCCAGCTGATTTAGACTTGTACTTTTGTTATCCCCGACATGTATCATTTTCCCTATGTACTGATGACATTATGATGTACTCGGATTTAGTGCGGTGTATGCTGCATGTCGCTTATGTTTATTCTGTCTATTTTATGATATTTCTGCTATTCGCTACATGTTTATGTCGACGTGCATATATATGTTATCGACGCCTTGTACATATCGTAGAAGAGTACAATAGGTGCATCGCGCCGAGATCCTAGTCCCATGCGGGGCGCTACACATAGCTCTTGAAGAGAAGAACCAAACACTCGTAGATCCTCCCACAATTCACGACGCTCTACAACAGTGTGCCTTTCATACACACAAACAATGCCAAAACAATATATTAGTAGACAACAAACGCATACGCAAATGTGCAACCTGATTCCTTAACTGAGATTCCACAATCTCCAGCACCTCCCCATGCCAGAAACACCAAGCACAATCATCACATAAAGACATATCAAACGAGAAACCCAGCTGAATTTTTGCAGGCTCTAGCCGAGTAGCTGGCTGTTATGGCTCAATAATAAAAAGAAACATAACCAAAAATTACTATAACAGTAAACATAAATGAGAAAGAGAGGTATGAAGACCCCTAAGATTCCACGTTACCATATGCCTTAAAAAACTTGGGACTGTAAACGTGAAGAACGGGCGAGACTACGTGCAATCATCCTTCTTGAAGGACGTGGTATTTGACCAGCCGGCCAACGACCACACTTCTCAACATATGACACAAATCCCAAATCATCTGACTTGTCTGGGGGTGTAGAATTTGCTAGAGAAGATCCGCATCAGATGTCTGATTATTCAGATACAACATATGATATGCAACATCATCTAATGCCGCACAAACTCATGTGTTAGAACCCCCAAGGGTCCAGGTGGTGGCCAGTCATGCATGGGAACATACATTTCTGTGTTAGAAGTTGCATGGCCATGTGCTGTGTCATCTGCCAAACGAGCCGCCTGATGTAAATCATCTAAAATAAGCCTTAAAAATTCCAAATTCTGGCAAAAGGTTGGCTACTGGGAGTCAAAAGAAGAGGGATGCATAACCGGAGTATGTGGTGCATTGGAACCCTTCAAATCCGCATTTGTTCGACCTTCCATGGGTTCAATCAGAACATCCTTTCCTTTGTCAACTACGGGTTTTGCCTTCCAAGTTTTTTGCAGTTCAATCATAGGAACAACATCGACAGGATGGGAGGTGGACTTCCCGTAGTTTCCCTGCTTATTCCCTAACACACAGCACTTGCTGGAAAACGGAGGTACATCTTCATATACGACCGATTGAAAGAACTGGTCTATACGACTCTGAATATGGAGTTTGGTAGGAAATTCCTTCGAAAATGTCAATCTCTACACAAAATCTAGCAACCAAAGGACGAAGGAGGCATAGGGTTGCAGCATCCAACCGAATGGGGTTGCCGATCATAGCAGCAATAGTGAAGAGGGCAGCCTGATGATGCAGATAAACTGGCAGACCCGACAGAGAGATCCATACCCGAACGATAGGGGCATCATAATGAGGATCAAAATTGTAAGTATACTTTGTTACCCGCATTGAAAAGCCAAGAATATTACACGTCCGCTGGCAAAAACACCGTTTTAATCTACTTCCTGTTTGAATCTGACTATGATATGCAAATTTGTCCATCAATCCAATGTGTACTGGTCCAGTAAATCCGACGCAATAAAAGGCTTTTTTAAGGGCCACATACCTAGTCGGCCATGCCAGAAGGTGCCGATGAGGGTGCGGCTAAATGGAGCAATGAGGGAATCGATTTCCTCATCAGCAAATTGAATGGAAGGATAACCCTTGAATCACGACGGCTACTTTGGGGCAATGATTGGAGAAGCGGCGCCATGAAGGGCGGCAGCAAAAGAACATGGTACCGGGGCTGGGAAGCTTGGCGGCAGCGGCATTGGACGAAAGCAAATAGAGATGACGGTGGGGTCTGAAATCACTGGAGCTCAGCACCTATATATTTTTTTTGATGAAAGACGGGTGGTACGTCCCTCAGTACCTTTTTTTTATGAAAGGATAATTTTATTAATAGCCTCAATTGTGGCGGAGGAAAACCATATTACAAACATCAGTATATGAAAAAAGATGAACTAAATCACTAATGAGGACACTTCTCCAGTCGTATATGATATGCCGCATTATAACCTTGCCAAGTAAAACCACCCTTGTGGATAAAACCTTGCGAAGGAAAAAACGTACATATTTATATGACTGGTTATAGCGCCTAGCTTATACACAAAAGAATACATGCATGTGGTATTGCTGAATGATATATCGCTGTGAGAGCTGATGTTATGCCATAATTCTAGAGTAGTCGAGATGCCGCGTGTTGATGATGCCCCAGCCATTTCGTGTACCTCATGAGAGTGCAGAAGAGCAGTTAGGAGTAACACAGTGAAAGTAATAGCAAACGAAGTTGATAGAATCCAGACCATACCGAAGCCGCCTTGGCATGATTTAAACCAAGACGACAAGATGTATTGAGAGCCAATGGGTGATCTTGCATCGAATCGCTTGACTATGATTGTGAGATGCAGTGTTGTTCTCGTAAGTATCCACCATGGCAGAGCAGGCACAAACGCAAAAATGAGACAAAGATTAGTATAGGAGAGGTTAATGTGATGATTATCGCACATAGAGAGCAGACATATGAATAATAAATGCACTAATGTTGCCTGTGTTCGATAACATAGTCAACGATACAGATATTTGGCTGACATGTATCACAATCTAAACGTTGGCAGATGAAGGTCCGTGTTTAAGGCGCCCCGTACTTCACACGGTAATTCATGAACCGAACTATAGAGCTGCATACCAGAAGAACGATAGCAATACCTTGCCAGTCTATGTGATACCAACTTTGCTTTCCTTGGACAATATTGGATTGTTGAGTTGTTAAGTGTAAGGAACTGCGTTGCTCGTGTGATATCCGATGCCAGTAATCCCGTGACATGTCCATTATCAGCTAGCAGATTAATCAAAAGGTTACAGTCTGTCTCCACCACAAGGTTGTCATATTGTTGCGCATAGTACAACAATGCCAATGTCATGGATTGAGTCTCCGCACGCAGCGGGCGCAAAAGAGGTAGAGGAAAGCATATGGCCGAAAGAAACAAGCCTTGTTCCGTTCGAAGTACAGCTCCGCCTGCCGACATTTTTTGTTACCGTGGCGTCAATATTTAGCTTTAGCTTACCAGACGGAGAAAATTGCCATCGAACTATTGTTACTCTCTTCATGCATAATGGCGGGGAGAAGTGTTGAGCCACGAGATGTGTAATAGTTTGGGCAAACTTTTTCCCATTGATTGATTGGCACCATGTATATATCGCCCCTTTTATTTTTGTATATAGCCGGTCGTAGTCGAACGGTTCATCCCCAAACCTGCATGAGGCGTACATCTTCCATATTTCCCAAACGACAAGTGACGGAACAATTGCTTTAAGTTGACTTATCATTGTTTTTGTTGAGGAGGATTGCCACCATCGAAGTAAATGTCTTTTGATGGTGCGTGAAAGAGGCATTGGTCCATTGAACGTGATGGAAATTTCCACCCAAAGTGGACGAATGATTGAGCAATGTAGGAATACGTGATCTTGATAGTCATGAGATTGACGACAAAAAACACACTGCAATGGATAAGATGTCATCCAGCCACGAAGGTTGTCTACCATCGGAAGAGAGTGCGTCCAAAGACGCCAAAGAAAGATTTTCTGACCCAGATGTGTGGATTTCCACCAAATATACCTTGTCTCAATCCTGGTGTGATCGTGATCCGAGATCAAAGAATATGCTGAGCGAATGGAGAATTGACCATTCTCCTCTGGTGTCCAATGCAACATGCCGTTAATTGTAGAAGTATGCATTTCCATAAACTCATTTGTGCGACTGATTTGTTTCCATGTTGATGAATCATATATATGAGAATAGATAGAAGAACGATGGCCATATTTGGATCTACAAAATTCTGCCCAAAGTGTGTTCGAGTGAAAATACTTCCACCATAGTTGACAATCATATGCTTGTTGGACATGTGAAAGATAGCGGATGCCAAGACCACCAGCATCAGTCGATCTACATACAGAAGGCCAGGACTGCCAGTGATGCCGTCCTTTCCAAAGAAAGGAAGCCATTCTCCGGTTTAAGATATTTATGACACCCTTTGGCAGTCTGGAACTAGCAATTAGATGCGTTGGCAACGTATTGAGCACATGTTTGATGAGAATGAGTCTTCCCGCCATAGATAAGAAAGCCGTCAACCAGGATGACAATTTAGCATCAAAGTGATCAAGAAGGTTGGAACAATACCTGGCTTTGTTTATCCCCTTGTGCAAATATGACCCCAAATACTTTATAGGTAATGAAGTTGATCTCATCCCTAATGCCGTCGAAGAATGTGCTATCGAAACTCCCTGACCCGCAACAAACTGACTTTTGTGATAATTGACAAGTTGTCCCGAAGCTTGCTGATAGATGTCTAAGAATTTTCTAAATTTTGATAAGTTGCATGATGAACCATTGAGGAAGATTAATAAGTCATCTGCGAATCCCAAATGCGAGACACAAGGCGTGCGGCCTGCCTTGAAGCCCAGAATGCTGCCCGTACGTATATTATGATTTATGCCTCTTGCAAATCCTTTAGAAGATAGAATGAACAGGAGAGGAGATAAAGGGTCTCTCTGCTTCACTCCTCTACCAATGGAAAACGACTCCGTTAGACAACCGTTAAGGAGAATAGAACATGTTGTGTCGCTTAAGTTGTTGCTAATGATGCGAACTAGACGCGCATCCATACCCATACGTTGCAATAGCTGATGAAGATACTTCCAACTCACCCGGTCAAAGGCCTTAGCCATATCCAATCTGATAAGATTGTCCTCCTCTTGTTTGCTTGTCTAATACGTATACCATTTCCTGTGCCAACAGTACTTGTTTAGTAATGTCTCGGCCTTTCATGAAACCTGTTTGTTCTGGTGATATTAGTCTTGGCAAGATACGTCCTAGCCTCGTAACGAGCAGCCTTGTGATGGTCTTGGAAATAAAATTAGTAAGGCATATCGGCCGGTAGTCCGCAAATGTTTGAGGATTAGTTACCTTTGGTATAAGAATAATTGATGCGTCTGCTACTGTCCTTGGCATTCGAATACCCAAGCAGAATTCTTGAACTGCTTTATGGACATCATGCTATATTAGGTGCCAGAATCGTCTGTAAAAAGATCCGGGGTAGCCATCAAGGCCGGCGGCACTTGTGGGACTAAGATCCCATACTGCTGCCTTCACCTCTGATAATAGTGGTATTGCCTTCAACATGCTGTTATCATCTGCTGTAATCAGAGGTGGTATATGTTGAAGAATTAATTCACAATCTGTAACTAGCTCCTCAGCGAAGAGATGAGAGAAGTAGCGAATGGCTTCATCTTTAATGTCACTTAGCTGGTCAATCTCAGTTCCGTCTTGCTTCATGGTTCGGCGGATAAGCTGGCGGCTTCTTTTGTGTTTAACCGATTGATGGAAAAAGGAGGTGTTAGCTGTTGTACTCGTAACAAAAAGAAACCTAAATGCCCATAAATGCCACCACCCCTTAACATTCTTATAACCCCCAAACAATTAAATCTCTTAATACCCATTATCTTTTCTCATTACTACCATTTACTTAGACACAATCCCCTCCCATCTTCATTCCACACACACACGGTTGCACATTTTGGGGGAAAAAAATTGCTGGAACCGAGAGATAAGGAGGGAAGAGAGGGAGGAAAGAAAAGAGAAGAAAAAGAGAGGAAAAGGGAAGAAGAAAAAGGAGAAATATGCAAGTTCCCTACCCATACTTGTTATGTTTTCGCAAAGTTTATATGTATATTTTCGTATAAATTTATGGATCATATACGAGTAAGATTTGTATGCATAGATGTTTGTATGGTTATATATGAAATTGAATATATACATATATGTATATGTTGTGTACACATATGTATATATGTATGTATGTTTATGTATGAATATGTATATCGATTTTGGCCATAAAACATGTGAAGATTGATTCTTTAGTATGATTTTATGTATTTTGTTTCAAGTAAATGTAAATTTATATTATAGTTTATATGTGATTTGTTATATATGTATACATATAAATGTACATATGTGTAGGTATAGAATATACGAGTATAATTATTAATTTTCATATTTAAGTATATATATAGGATTGTCAATGATTTTATAGGAAACATGAAATAAAATATTTATTTTTGCATCAAATAATATTTATAAATTAATAAACTATTTTAGAACACTATATGAGTATTTATACATGTATTTTTGTATTAAATTCGTATTTGTATAATTATGAATGTATTTTACAAAGATTATGTTGATTTATATATGTATTTTCGTATTAAATTATATATAAATAATTAAAAACTGTTTTATATGAAATATATAGATTTATATATCTATTTTTGTGTTAAATTATATATGTATAAATATAAACGATTTTTAATATATATATAATTATATAAAACTATTTTTCACTGAATTATATATATTTATGTTATTTTCGTATTTAAAAATATATATAAAACATATAAAGTGTTTCCCAGATAGAATGATACATTAATCTTATTTTCGTAATTATTTAAATATAAATATTGAAAATTGTATTTCCAACAAATTATATGGATCTATATAAGTATTTTCGTATTTATATATATATACACACATAAAACTGTTTTTATACCAATCATATGGATGAATAAATGTATTTTCGTATTAAATATATATATACATATTGAGAAACTGTTTTTATACCAAAATATATGGATTTTTATAAGTATTTTCGTATGGAATTATGTATATATAATTACAAACTGTTTTTATATGAAATATATAGTTTTATATATCTATTTCAAGTTAAATTATATATGTATAAAAGAAAACAATTTTTTTTGTAGAATTAGATATACGTATTTATGCATTTTCTAATTAATATATATATATATATAATTATATAAACAATGTTTGAATTAAATATATATATGTAAACATATGTAAACATATGTAAACATATGTATGACTATAAAAATTGTTTTCAACCGAAGTAAATATGTACATTAATAGTATTTTCAACATCTAATATGTATAAATTATAAACTGTTTTTTATAAAATTTTATATATTTATGTTATTTTTGTATTTTGTTGTATATTTAAATAAAAAAACTGTATTTGGGCAAAAAAATTATCTATATATGTTAATTTTGTATTTAAATACATGTATAATTCTATATGTTTTTTTTGGATGCACTTAAATATGTATATTATATTATAACCATATTTTTTATAAATATAAAATTATAGAAACTTTTTTTTGAAGAAATTATATTATTTTCGGGTTTAAAGTTATATAAAATTATATATAAGCTATTTTTGGATAAATCTACATATATTTCTATAGAATTTTTGGGTTATTATACAAACTATTTTGGAAAGAATTATATTTATTTATTTATATTTTTTAGTTAAGAACATATATTATCAAAGGAATTACTTGGACCACAAAGGTAGCTATATACTTACTTATATTATAATGGTGAACAAACTATTTTGCCGAAAAGATATAAGTTATATATCATTTATATTGTATTGGTGAATAAACTGGTTGGCCGAAATTATATATGTTATATATTTGTTTGTTTCATTTGCAGAATAAAAAAATATATTGGAGAATAAACTACTTTGATCGAGAAGAGGTAAGTGGTCTATCCGTGCTCGTTACAGTGTCATGCATCAGAGGTAAGTGGTCTATTTGTGCTTGTTATGTTTATCATGCATCAGTGTGTTGTTCGTTGCATATATGTAACTGAATTTTCTCTATATGCGAGTTGAGTTTATTATGTGAGATATGTGATGACATATATGAATCAATCACACGTGCACATGTAAACTTGGTGTATGTATGGTTGTACGATTTCAATGCGTATTGCATGTGTATATGGATGTGTGGGGGTAGACATGCAAGTATATATGCACGTGTATGGGCGCGGGTATATATAGGAACATGTATGCGCCGGATTGTGGATTATGTGTGTGTAGCAATCATGGCACGTGCATTAGCATTGCATCCCTTCGGGGCGCTGACTCCATGTTACGGAGCGTGTGTTCGCTGACTCCATGTTACGGAGCGTGTGTGCGCTGACTCCACGTTACGGAGCGTGTGTTCGCTGACTCCACATTACGGAGCGTGTGTTCGCTGACTCCACGTTACAGAACGTGTGGCCCTATGAGGCGTGTGGCCCGACGGGGCATGTGGCCTGACGAGCGTGTGGTAGGATCACCTCGAGGTTCATGCATTGCACGGTAGAGATATGAGCATCGTGGGTGACTTGACTTTTGTTGCGTGTGACACGTAGAGAAAGCATGCATCATGAAGTTGCGCATTATTATGTGGAGTGACTTACTTTCCACAGTTTATTTACTCGATTGACATGTATGTTGATTTGTAAATGTTATCTGTAATTGTCTCTGTATGTATGATTTTCATAACGAGTATAGATAGGTTGCTTACTGAGCCCGTTGATTTGGCTCACACCACCACTCACCAGTGTTGCAGGTGGAAGAAGTTGGGTAAGCTTACACAGGAGTTAGTATACCGTGAAGATCGAGAAGGGAGATTTCGAGACTAAGGATAATCAGACGAGACTTTTGAGGGTTGGTTGAGACAGTTGTTTCGATATTCGAGGTTTATGTATTTTCGAAATTAGTATTTACATACATTTGACTATTGTATTCATTTAAAAATTCTTGGACATCGTATTAATGATGAAGATTATTTTATCGAGGATTCTTAGTTATGACTTCCGCTAACATCAATTTACGTTATTGTGATGACGTGTAATTGAAGTATATCGACGCCTTGTATTCTCCTTAGTGAGATACGGCGGGTGAGTCTTTTCGAGTACTAGGGCTCGGGACGGGTCGCTACAGGTGGTATCAGAGAATGGCTCTAGATCCATGGCAGAAGCATAGATTTAGGCCATGATCTTAGAATTAAGTGACAATCTGAACGTAAGTGATGATCTTGAACACAAGTCACGATCCCAGACATAAGTGCTGATCATAGACATAAGTATCTTACAAAATAGGTGATGACCTTAGATTTGAGGAATGATCGGTTAAGGGGTATACATACCTAGGTAACGTTATGCCTATATCTTAAGAGCTTGACTTTTATGGCCGAGTGTGTGGTCTAACATGTAATCATAGTCACTCGGGTTGATAATTTGTCTGTCTACCTACCGGTAAGATGAATTCACCGTGGAGCACAGTCTTTTAATCAGTTCCTTGGATGCTTAGAGAGACTACCCTGGTATAGCAACTATTAAAAGAAATGTGCTAAGTTTGGCCATTAATTAATTAATTAATATAACCACCTATAGAGGAACTTACAAAATTCATAGATATAGGTTATGGAAGCAAGGCCCATATATTGGCCTTAGTAAGGATATTGCTTGCCAGTCCTAAATTGGCAATGATCATAGCTTGCACACAAAATAAGTTATCATTAGGAATGTTCATTTTAGGTATTAATACTTAGCAACAACGAGCTATATGGATGAACCTAGCACAAATAAGTTTGCTTTGGAACTATAGTTGCAGTAAGTGACCAAAGATCAGAAAACAATATGTCAATGCAAATGAGGAGTTAGACTAGACGGGACGTAAGCAAATAATATTAATAAATGATATTTACCGCAAAAGTTTAGAAGGTGGTTAAGATGTAAATCTTAGAATTACTAAGATCAGTTGATGATACCAATGTCGTTAAGAAAATTAATGTGAACATAGAAACACGTAAAGTATTGTTGGATCTACTAAATAGCATGAGTATGAACAGCAGTCAGGGAAGAAGAAAGCGGTTGAAATAACCAATTAATGAAGTACAATAGATCAGCGTGGCATGCGGAAGTATGGCGCACTTGAATTCCCTAAGATGCTTAAGTTATTGACCACTTAAGTTGAATCTTAGAGTATATAATGAATATAGATAAACTATGATTAAGCCTTGAATCACACGATAATTTGATAATGTCACTGCTAAGAAAAATGATCTATAGAAATAACTAGGCTTAGGTAAGTATGATGGTTTGGTGAAATTTTCTAGTTGCAAGTGTGGAAAAATTAAGTTAGGGGTTGAACACTCTGAGTACGAGATCATCTTGTGTGGTGCTATAAATAAGTACATTGAAACATACTATGGAACCCATGTTGTGAAAATACAAACTGTTTAGGGGATTAGTTTCTTGAATAAGATTATCAAGTTAAGATTGTAGTACACTAAGTAATAATTATAGAGGGTTGCTGATGATAGCATATATGAGTTTCATATAAAATGATGATTGGGTTGTGCAATCACTCAATGTGATGACAATGCCCTTAAGTTTGATTTTAGAATTATAGAAACATTAAGTTATGATTTAAATAAACATGACAGTGAATTTAGAAACTGCCTTGTAGGTATAAAAGAAATGATTTTGGAAACTTAGTCCGAATAGAGGGATATTGATAACTGAAAAAAAAGTTCGATCTAGATAATTGCCGACCCACGACCAACATCAGCAGGTGAAAGCAAAACATCAGCAGTTTGGAGGACTGATGTTGTCATTGGAGATATCAGAATGTAATAGTAGCTCGAAGAAGAAGTGCGGAAGAAGTATTCGATTCTTTCGATTAAGGTACGCAAGTTTCGAGGACGAAACTTTTTATAGGGGGGAGTATGTTGTACCCGTAACAAAAAGAAACCTAAATGCCCATAAATGCCACCACCCCTTAACATTCTTATAACCACCAAACAATTAAATCTCTTAATACCCATTATCTTTTCTCATTACTACCATTTACTTAGAAACAATCACCTCCCATCTTCATTCCACACACACACGGTTGCACATTTTGGGGGGAAAAGTTGCTGGAACCGAGAGATAAGGAGGGAAGAGAGGGAGGAAAGAAAAGAGAAGAAAAAGAGAGGAAAAGGGAAGAAGAAAAAGGAGAAATATGTAAGTTCCCTACCCATACTTGTTATGTTTGCGCAAAGTTTATATGTATATTTTCGTATAAATTTATGGATCATATACGAGTAAGATTTGTATGCATAGATGTTTGTATGGTTATATATGAAATTTAATATATACATATATGTATATGTTGTGTACACATATGTATATATGCATGTATGTTTATGTATTAATATGCATATCGATTTTGGCCATAAAACATGTGAAGGTTGATTCTTTAGTATGATTTTATGTATTTTGTTTCAAGTAAATGTAAATTTATATTATAGTTTATATGTGATTTGTTATATATGTATACATATAAATGTACATATGTGTAGGTATAGAATATACGAGTATAATTATTAATTTTTATATTTAAGTATATATATAGGATTGTCAATGATTTTATAGGAAACATGAAATAAAATATTTATTTTTGCATCAAATAATATTTATAAATTAATAAACTATTTTAGAACACCATATGAGTATTTATACATGTAGTTTTGTATTAAATTCGTATGTGTATAATTATGAATGTATTTTACAAAGATTATGTTTATTTATATATGTATTTTCGTATTAAATTATATATAAATAATTAAAAACTGTTTTATATGAAATATATAGATTTATATATCTATTTTTGTGTTTAATTATATATGTATATATATAAACGATTTTTAATATATATATAATTATATAAAACTGTTTTTCACTGAATTATATATATTTATGTTATTTTCGTATTTAAAAATATATATAAAACATATAAAGTGTTTCCCAGATAGAATGATACATTAATCTTATTTTCGTAATTATTTAAATATAAATATTGAAAATTGTATTTCCTACAAATTATATGGATCTATATAAGTATTTTCGTATTTAAATATATATATATATATACATAAAACTGTTTTTATACCAATCATATGGATGAATAAATGTATTTTCGTATTAAATATATATATACATATTGAGAAACTGTTTTTATACCAAATATATGGATTTTTATAAGTATTTTCGTATGGAATTATGTATATATAATTACAAACTGTTTTTATATGAAATATATAGTTTTATATATCTATTTCAAGTTAAATTATATATGTATAAAAGAAAACAGTTTTTTTTATAGAATTAGATATACGTATTTATGTATTTTCTAATTAATATATATATATATATATATAATTATATAAACAATGTTTGAATTAAATATATATATGTAAACATATGTATGACTATAAAAATTGTTTTCAACCGAAGTAAATATGTACATTAATAGTATTTTCAACATTTAATATGTATAAATTATAAACTGTTTTTTTATAAAATTTTATATATTTATGTTATTTTTGTATTTTGTTGTATATTTAAATAAAAAAGACTGTTTTGGGCAAAAAAATTAACTATATATGTTAATTTTGTATTTAAATACATGTATAATTCTATATGTTGTTTTTGGATGCACTTAAATATGTATATTATATTATAACCATATTTTTTATAAATATAAAATTATAGAAACTTTTTTTTGAAGAAATTATATTATTTTCGGATTTAAAGTTGTATAAAATTATATATAAGCTATTTTTGGATAAATCTACATATATTTCTATAGAATTTTTGGGTTATTATACAAACTATTTTGGAAAGAGTTATATATATTTATTTATATTTTTTAGTTAAGAACATATATTATCAAAGGAATTACTTGGATCGCAAAGGTAGATATATACTTACTTATATTATAATGGTGAACAAACTATTTTGCCGAAAAGATATAAGTTATATATTATTTATATTGTATTGGTGAATAAACTGGTTGGCCGAAATTATATATGTTATATATTTGTTTGTTTCATTTGCAGAACAAAAAAATATATTGGAGAATAAACTACTTTGATCGAGAAGAGGTAAGTGGTCTATCCGTGCTCGTTACAGTGTCATGCATCAGAGGTAAGTGGTCTATTTGTGCTTGTTATGTTTATCACGCATCAGTGTGTTGTTCGTTGCATATATGTAACTGAATTTTCTCTATATGCGAGTTGAGTTTATTATGTGAGATATGTGATGACATATATGAATCAATCACACGTGCACATGTAAACTTGGTGTATGTATGGTTGTACGATTTCAATGCGTATTGCATGTGTATATGGATGTGTGGGGGTAGACATGCAAGTATATATACACGTGTATGGGCACGGGTATATATAGGAACATGTATGCGCCGGATTGTGGATTATGTGTGTGCAGCATTCATGGCACATGCATTAGCATTGCATCCCTTTGGGGCGCTGACTCCACGTTACGGAGCGTGTGTGCGCTGACTCCACGTTACGGAGCGTGTGTTCGCTGACTCCACGTTACAGAGCGTGTGGCCCTATGAGGCGTGTGGTAGGATCACCTCGAGGTTCATGCATTGCATGGTAGAGATATGAGCATCGTGGGTGACTTGACTTTTGTTGCGTGTGACACGTAGAGAAGGCATGCATCATGAAGTTGCGCATTATTATGTGGAGTGACTTACTTTCCACAGTTTATTTACTCGATTGACATGTATGTTGATTTGTAAATGTTATCTGTAATTGTCTCTGTATGTATGATTTTCATAATGAGTATAGATAGGTTGCTTACTGAGCCCGTTGATTTGGCTCACACCACCACTCACCAGTTTTGCATGTGGAAGAAGTTGGGTAAGCTTACACAGGAGTTAGTATACCGTGAAGATCGAGAAGGGAGATTTCGAGTCTAAGGATATTCAGACGAGACTTTTGAGGGTTGGTTGAGACAGTTGTTTCGATATTCGAGGTTTATGTATTTTCGAGATTAGTATTTACATACATTTGACTATTGTATTCGTTTAAAAATTTTTGGACATCGTATTAATGATGAAGATTATTTTATCGAGGATTCTTAGTTATGACTTCTGCTGACATCGATTTACGTTATTGTGATGACGTGTAATTGAAGTATATCGACGCCTTGTATTCTCCTTAGTGAGATACGGCGGGTGAGTCGTTTCGAGTACTAGGGCTCGAGAGGGGTCGCTACAGGTGGTATCAGAGAATGGCTCTAGATCCACGGCGGAAGCATAGATTTAGGCCATGATCTTAGAACTAAGTGACAATCTGAACGTAAGTGATGATCTTGAACACAAGTCACGATCCCAGACATAAGTGCTGATCATAGACATAAGTATCTAACAAAATAGGTGATGACCTTAGATTTAAGGAATGATCGGTTAAGGGGTATACATACCTAGGCAACGTTATGCCTATATCTTAAGAGCTTGACTTTTATGGCCGGGTGTGTGGTCTAACATGTAATCTAGTCACTCGGGTTGATAATTTGTCTGTCTACCTACCGGTAAGATGAATTCACCGTGGAGCACAGTCTTTTAATCAGTTCCTCGGATGCTTAGAGAGACTACCCTGGTATAGCAACTATTAAAAAAAATGTACTAAGTTTGGCCATTAATTAATTAATTAATATAACCACCTATAGATGAACTTACAAAATTCATAGGTATAGGTTATGGAAGCAAGGCCCATATATTGTCCTTCGTAAGGATATTGCTTGCCAGTCCTAAATTGGCAATGATCATAGCTTGCACACAAAATAAGTTATCATTAGGAATGTTCATTTTAGGTATTAATACTTAGCAACAACGAGCAATATGGATGAACCTAGCACAAATAAGTTTGCTTTGGATCTATAGTTGCAGTACGTGACCAAAGATCAGAAAACAATATGTCAATGCAAATAAGGAGTTAGACTAGACGGGACGTAAGCAAATAATATTAATAAATGATATTTACCGCAAAAGTTTAGAAGGTGGTTAAGATGTAAATCTTAGAATTACTAAGATCAGTTGATGATACCAATGTCGTTAAGAAAATTAATGTGAACATAGAAACACGTAAAGTATTGTTGGATCTACTAAATAGCATGAGTATGAACAGCAGTCAGGGAAGAAGAAAGCGGTTGAAATAACCAATTAATGAAGTACAATAGATCAGCGTGGCATGCGGAAGTATGGCGCACTTGAATTCCCTAAGATGCTTAAGTTATTGACCACTTAAGTTGAATCTTAGAATATATAATGAATATAGATAAACTATGATTAAGCCTTGAATCACACGATAATTTGATAATGTCACTGCTAAGAAAAAATGATCTATAGAAATAAGTAGGCTTAGGTACGTATGATGGTGTGGTGAAATTTTCTAGTTGCAAGTGTGGAAAAATTAAGTTAGGGGTTGAACACTCTGAGTACGAGATCATCTTGTGTGGTGCTATAAATAAGTACATTGAAACATACTATGGAACACATGTTGTGAAAATACAAACTGTTTAGGGGATTAGTTTCTTGAATAAGATTATCAAGTTAAGATTGTAGTACACTAAGTAATAATTATGAGGGTTGCTGATGATAGCATATATGAGTTTCATATAGAATGATGATTGGGTTGTGCAATCACTCAATGTGATGACAATGCCCTTAGGTTAGATTTTAGAATTATAGAAACATTAAGTTATGATTTAAATAAACATGACAGTGAATTTAGAAACTACCTTGTAGGCATAAAAGAAATGATTTTGGAAACGTAGTCCGAATAGAGGGATATTGATAACTGAAAAAAAAGCTCGATCTAGATAATTGCCGACCCACGACCAACATCAGCAGGTGAAAGCAAAACATCAGCAGCTTGGAGGACTGATGTTGTCATTGGAGATATCAGAATGTAATAGGAGCTCGAAGAAGAAGTGCGGAAGAAGTATTCGATTCTTTCGATTAAGGTACGCAAGTTTCGAGGATGAAACTTTTTATAAGGGGAGGAGTATGTTGTACCTGTAACAAAAAGAAACCTAAATGCCCATAAATGCCACCACCCCTTAACATTCTTATAACCCCCAAACAATTAAATCTCTTAATACCCATTATCTTTTCTCATTACTACCATTTACTTAGACACAATCCCCTCCCATCTTCATTCCACACACACACGGTTGCACATTTTGGGGGGAAAAAATTGCTGGAACCGAGAGATAAGGAGGGAAGAGAGGGAGGAAAGAAAAGAGAAGAAAAAGAGAGGAAAAGGGAAGAAAAAAAGGAGAAATATGTAAGTTCCCTACCCATACTTGTTATGTTTTCGCAAAGTTTATATGTATATTTTCGTATAAATTTATGGATCATATACGAGTAAGATTTGTATGCATAGATGTTTGTATGGTTATATATGAAATTGAATATATACATATATGTATATGTTGTGTACACATATGTATATATGTATGTATGTTTATGTATGAATATGTATATCGATTTTGGCCATAAAACATGTGAAGATTGATTCTTTAGTATGATTTTATGTATTTTGTTTCAAGTAAATGTAAATTTATATTATAGTTTATATGTGATTTGTTATATATGTATACATATAAATGTACATATGTGTAGGTATAGAATATACGAGTATAATTATTAATTTTCATATTTAAGTATATATATAGGATTGTCAATGATTTTATAGGAAACATGAAATAAAATATTTATTTTTGCATCAAATAATATTTATAAATTAATAAACTATTTTAGAACACTACATGAGTATTTATACATGTATTTTTGTATTAAATTCGTATGTGTATAATTATGAATGTATTTTACAAAGATTATGTTGATTTATGTATGTATTTTCGTATTAAATTATATATAAATAATTAAAAACTGTTTTATATGAAATATATAGATTTATATATCTATTTTTGTGTTAAATTATATATGTATAAATATAAACGATTTTTAATATATATATATAATTATATAAAACTGTTTTTCACTGAATTATATATATTTATGTTATTTTCGTATTTAAATATATATATAAAATATATAAAGTGTTTCCCAGATAGAATGATACATTAATCTTATTTTCGTAATTATTTAAATATAAATATTGAAAATTGTATTTCCTACAAATTATATGGATCTATATAAGTATTTTCGTATTTAAATATATATATATATATATACATAAAACTGTTTTTATACCAATCATATGGATGAATAAATGTATTTTCGTATTAAATATCTATATATATACATATTGAGAAACTATTTTTATACCAAATATATGGATTTTTATAAGTATTTTCTAATGGAATTATGTATATATAATTACAAACCGTTTTTATATGAAATATATAGTTTTATATATCAATTTCAAGTTAAATTATATATGTATAAAAGAAAACAGTTTTTTTTATAGAATTGGATATACGTATTTATGTATTTTCTAATTAATATATATATATATAATTATATAAACAATTTTTGAATTAAATATATATATATGTAAACATATGTATGACTATAAAAATTGTTTTCAACCGAAGTAAATATGTATATTAATAGCATTTTCAACATTTAATATATATAAACTATAAACTGTTTTTTTATAAAATTTTATATATTTATGTTATTTTCGTATTTTGTTGTATATTTAAATAAAAAAACTGTTTTGGGCAAAAAAAATTATCTATATATGTTAATTTTGTATTTAAATACATGTATAATTCTATATGTTGTTTTTGGATGCACTTAAATATGTATATTATATTATAACCATATTTTTTATAAATATAAAATTATAGAAACTTTTTTTTTGAAGAAATTATATTATTTTCGGATTTAAAGTTATATAAAATTATATATAAGCTATTTTTTGATAAATCTACAAATATTTCTATAGAATTTTTGGGTTATTATACAAACTATTTTGGAAAGAATTATATATATTTATTTATATTTTTTAGTTAAGAACATATATTATCAAAGGAATTACTTAGACCGTAAAGGTAGATATATACTTACTTATATTATAATGGTGAACAAACTATTTTGCCGAAAAGATATAAGTTATATATTATTTATATTGTATTGGTGAATAAACTGGTTGGCTGAAATTATATATGTTATATATTTGTTTGTTTCATTTGCAGAATAAAATATATTGGAGAATAAACTACTTTGATCGAAGAGATAAGTGGTCTATCCGTGCTCGTTACAGTGTCATGCATCAGAGGTAAGTGGTCTATTTGTGCTTGTTATGTTTATCACACATCAGTGTGTTGTTCGTTGCATACATGTAACTGAATTTTCTCTATATGCTAGTTGAGTTTATTATGTGAGATATGTGATGACATATATGAATCAATCACACGTGCACATGTAAACTTGGTGTATGTATGGTTGTACGATTTTAATGCGTATTGCATGTGTATATGGATGTGTGGGGGTAGACATGCAAGTATATATGCACGTGTATGGGCGCGGGTATATATAGGAACATGCATGCGCCGGATTGTGGATTATGTGTGTGCAGCATTCATGGCACGTGTATTAGCATTGCATCCCTTCGGGGCGCTGACTCCACGTTACGGAGCGTGTGTTCGCTGACTCCACGTTACGGAGCGTGTGTGCGCTGACTCCACGTTACGGAGCGTGTGTTCGCTGACTCCACGTTATGGAGCGTGTGTTCGCTGACTCCACGTTACGGAGCGTGTGGCCCTATGAGGCGTGTGGTCCTACGGGACGTGTGGCCCTATGAGGTGTGTGGCCCGACGGGGCGTGTGGCCTGACGAGGCATGTGGTAGGATAACCTCGAGGTTCATGCATTTGACTATTGTATTCGTTTAAAAATTTTTGGACATCGTATTAATGATGAAGATTATTTTATCGAGGATTCTTAGTTATGACTTCCGCTGACATCGATTTACGTTATTGTGATGACGTGTAATTGAAGTATATCGACGTCTTGTATTCTCCTTAGTGAGATACGGCGGGTGAGTCGTTTCGAGTACTAGGGCTCGAGAGGGGTCGCTACAGGTGGTATCAGAGAATGGCTCTAGATCCACGACGGAAGCATAGATTTAGGTCATGATCTTAGAACTAAGTGACAATCTGAACGTAAGTGATGATCTTGAACACAAGTCACGATCCCAGACATAAGTGCTGATCATAGACATAAGTATCTAACAAAATAGGTGATGACCTTAGATTTAAGGAATGATCGGTTAAGGGGTATACATACCTAGGCAACGTTATGCCTATATCTTAAGAGCTTGACTTTTATGGCCGAGTGTGTGGTCTAACATGTAATCTAGTCACTCGGGTTGATAATTTGTCTGTCTACCTACCGGTAAGATGAATTCACCGTGGAGCACAGTCTTTTAATCAGTTCCTCGGATGCTTAGAGAGACTACCCTGGTATAGCAACTATTAAAAAAAATGTACTAAGTTTGGCCATTAATTAGTTAATTAATATAACCACCTATAAATGAACTTACAAAATTCATAGGTATAGGTTATGGAAGCAAGGCCCATATATTGTCCTTCGTAAGGATATTGCTTGCCAGTCCTAAATTGGCAATGATCATAGCTTGCACACAAAATAAGTTATCATTAGGAATGTTCATTTTAGGTATTAATACTTAGCAACAACGAGCTATATGGATGAACCTAGCACAAATAAGTTTGCTTTGGATCTATAGTTGCAGTACGTGACCAAAGATCAGAAAACAATATGTCAATGCAAATAAGGAGTTAGACTAGACGAGACGTAAGCAAATAATATTAATAAATGATATTTACCGCAAAAGTTTAGAAGGTGGTTAAGATGTAAATCTTAGAATTACTAAGATCAGTTGATGATACCAATGTCGTTAAGAAAATTAATGTGAACATAGAAACACGTAAAGTATTGTTGGATCTACTAAATAGCATGAGTATGAACAGCAGTCAGGGAAGAAGAAAGCGGTTGAAATAACCAATTAATGAAGTACAATAGATCAGCGTGGCATGCGGAAGTATGGCGCACTTGAATTCCCTAAGATGCTTAAGTTATTGACCACTTAAGTTGAATCTTAGAATATATAATGAATATAGATAAACTATGATTAAGCCTTGAATCACACGATAATTTGATAATGTCACTGCTAAGAAAAAATGATCTATAGAAATAAGTAGGCTTAGGTACGTATGATGGTGTGGTGAAATTTTCTAGTTGCAAGTGTGGAAAAATTAAGTTAGGGGTTGAACACTCTGAGTACGAGATCATCTTGTGTGGTGCTATAAATAAGTACATTGAAACATACTATGGAACACATGTTGTGAAAATACAAACTGTTTAGGGGATTAGTTTCTTGAATAAGATTATCAAGTTAAGATCGTAGTACACTAATTAATAATTATGAGGGTTGCTGATGATAGCATATATGAGTTTCATATAGAATGATGATTGGGTTGTGCAATCACTCAATGTGATGACAATGCCCTTAGGTTAGATTTTAGAATTATAGAAACATTAAGTTATGATTTAAATAAACATGACAGTGAATTTAGAAACTACCTTGTAGGCATAAAAGAAATGATTTTGGAAACGTAGTCCGAATAGAGGGATATTGATAACTGAAAAAAAAGCTCGATCTAGATAATTGCCGACCCACGACCAACATCAGCAGGTGAAAGCAAAACATCAGCAGCTTGGAGGACTGATGTTGTCATTGGAGATATCAGAATGTAATAGGAGCTCGAAGAAGAAGTGCGGAAGAAGTATTCGATTCTTTCGATTAAGGTACGCAAGTTTCGAGGATGAAACTTTTTATAAGGGGAGGAGTATGTTGTACCTGTAACAAAAAGAAACCTAAATGCCCATAAATGCCACCACCCCTTAACATTCTTATAACCCCCAAACAATTAAATCTCTTAATACCCATTATCTTTTCTCATTACTACCATTTACTTAGACACAATCCCCTCCCATCTTCATTCCACACACACACGGTTGCACATTTTGGGGGGAAAAAATTGCTGGAACCGAGAGATAAGGAGGGAAGAGAGGGAGGAAAGAAAAGAGAAGAAAAAGAGAGGAAAAGGGAAGAAAAAAAGGAGAAATATGTAAGTTCCCTACCCATACTTGTTATGTTTTCGCAAAGTTTATATGTATATTTTCGTATAAATTTATGGATCATATACGAGTAAGATTTGTATGCATAGATGTTTGTATGGTTATATATGAAATTGAATATATACATATATGTATATGTTGTGTACACATATGTATATATGTATGTATGTTTATGTATGAATATGTATATCGATTTTGGCCATAAAACATGTGAAGATTGATTCTTTAGTATGATTTTATGTATTTTGTTTCAAGTAAATGTAAATTTATATTATAGTTTATATGTGATTTGTTATATATGTATACATATAAATGTACATATGTGTAGGTATAGAATATACGAGTATAATTATTAATTTTCATATTTAAGTATATATATAGGATTGTCAATGATTTTATAGGAAACATGAAATAAAATATTTATTTTTGCATCAAATAATATTTATAAATTAATAAACTATTTTAGAACACTACATGAGTATTTATACATGTATTTTTGTATTAAATTCGTATGTGTATAATTATGAATGTATTTTACAAAGATTATGTTGATTTATGTATGTATTTTCGTATTAAATTATATATAAATAATTAAAAACTGTTTTATATGAAATATATAGATTTATATATCTATTTTTGTGTTAAATTATATATGTATAAATATAAATGATTTTTAATATATATATATAATTATATAAAACTGTTTTTCACTGAATTATATATATTTATGTTATTTTCGTATTTAAAAATATATATAAAATATATAAAGTGTTTCCCAGATAGAATGATACATTAATCTTATTTTCGTAATTATTTAAATATAAATATTGAAAATTTTATTTCCTACAAATTATATGGATCTATATAAGTATTTTCGTATTTAAATATATATATATATACATAAAACTGTTTTTATACCAATCATATGGATGAATAAATGTATTTTCGTATTAAATATACATATATATATACATATTGAGAAACTATTTTTATACCAAATATATGGATTTTTATAAGTATTTTCGTATGGAATTATGTATATATAATTACAAACCGTTTTTATATGAAATATATAGTTTTATATATCTATTTCAAGTTAAATTATATATGTATAAAAGAAAACAGTTTTTTTATAGAATTGGATATACGTATTTATGTATTTTCTAATTAATATATATATATATATAATTATATAAACAATGTTTGAATTAAATATATATATATGTAAACATATGTATGACTATAAAAATTGTTTTCAACCGAAGTAAATATGTATATTAATAGCATTTTAAACATTTAATATATATAAACTATAAACTGTTTTTTTATAAAATTTTATATATTTATGTTATTTTCGTATTTTTTTGTATATTTAAATAAAAAAACTGTTTTGGACAAAAAAATTATCTATATATGTTAATTTTGTATTTAAATACATGTATAATTCTATATGTTGTTTTTGGATGCACTTAAATATGTATATTATATTATAACCATATTTTTTATAAATATAAAATTATAGAAACTTTTTTTTTGAAGAAATTATATTATTTTCGGATTTAAAGTTATATAAAATTATATATAAGCTATTTTTTGATAAATCTACAAATATTTCTATAGAATTTTTGGGTTATTATACAAACTATTTTGGAAAGAATTATATATATTTATTTATATTTTTTAGTTAAGAACATATATTATCAAAGGAATTACTTAGACCGTAAAGGTAGATATATACTTACTTATATTATAATGGTGAACAAACTATTTTGCCGAAAAGATATAAGTTATATATTATTTATATTGTATTGGTGAATAAACTGGTTGGCCGAAATTATATATGTTATATATTTGTTTGTTTCATTTGCAGAATAAAATATATTGGAGAATAAACTACTTTGATCGAGAAGAGGTAAGTGGTCTATCCGTGCTCGTTACAGTGTCATGCATCAGAGGTAAGTGGTCTATTTGTGCTTGTTATGTTTATCACACATCAGTGTGTTGTTCGTTGCATACATGTAACTGAATTTTCTCTATATGCGAGTTGAGTTTATTATGTGAGATATGTGATGACATATATGAATCAATCACACGTGCACATGTAAACTTGGTGTATGTATGGTTGTACGATTTTAATGCGTATTGCATGTGTATATGGATGTGTGGGGGTAGACATGCAAGTATATATGCACGTGTATGGGCGCGGGTATATATAGGAACATGCATGCGCCGGATTGTGGATTATGTGTGTGCAGCATTCATGGCACGTGTATTAGCATTGCATCCCTTCGGGGCGCTGACTCCACGTTACGGAGCGTGTGTTCGCTGACTCCACGTTACGGAGCGTGTGTGCGCTGACTCCACGTTACGGAGCGTGTGTTCGCTGACTCCACGTTATGGAGCGTGTGTTCGCTGACTCCACGTTACGGAGCGTGTGGCCCTATGAGGCGTGTGGTCCTACGGGACGTGTGGCCCTATGAGGTGTGTGGCCCGACGGGGCGTGTGGCCTGACGAGGCGTGTGGTAGGATAACCTCGAGGTTCATGCATTACACGGTAGAGATATGAGCATCGTGGGTGACTTGACTTTTGTTGCGTGTGACACGTAGAGAAGGCATGCATCATGAAGTTGCGCATTATTATGTGGAGTGACTTACTTTCCACAGTTTATTTACTCGATTGACATGTATGTTGATTTGTAAATGTTATCTGTAATTGTCTCTGTATGTATGATTTTCATAACGAGTATAGATAGGTTGCTTACTGAGCCCGTTGATTTGGCTCACACCACCACTCACCAGTTTTGCAGGTGGAAGAAGTTGGGTAAGCTTACACAGGAGTTAGTATACCGTGAAGATCGAGAAGGGAGATTTCGAGACTAAGGATATTCAGACGAGACTTTTGAGGGTTGGTTGAGACAGTTGTTTCGATATTCGAGGTTTATGTATTTTCGAAATTAGTATTTACATACATTTGACTATTGTATTCATTTAAAAATTCTTGGACATCGTATTAATGATGAAGATTATTTTATCGAGGATTCTTAGTTATGACTTCCGCTAACATCGATTTACGTTATTGTGATGACGTGTAATTGAAGTATATCGATGCCTTGTATTCTCCTTAGTGAGATACGACGGGTGAGTCGTTTCGAGTACTAGGGCTCGGGACGGGTCGCTATGTTAGCATCACTTTCTTTCAACCATTTAATGTTGGCCTTCTGTTCCCAGTAAAGAAAGGCCTGTTTTTTAGCAAGACGTAATTCGGCGATGCGTTTGTGATACACCACTCGCGCAGAATCTGTTGGATTGGCATCATAAGATTGTTTTGTGGATTTAACTTCTGTTTCTGCCTGAGATACTGCATCGAATATTTTTCCAAATGTATCTCTATTCTGTAGAGAAAAAGGGGTTTGAGTGATTTTCAAATGCATGATTTAAATGTGCACAAAAACGAGCATAAGATAAAACGAGCATGATATATATACATGGATGCATAATACATTGCTATTACTTGCCTTATTTAGCTTATATATTATGTTTCCATACTAACGAGCCATGAAGCATTAAATCTTACATCATATGGCGAACATTTGTTGAGTTTATACTATTTTCAGGTGCCACCATTAATGAACTAAAGTAGTTCATTAAGTGAAGTACTTAGTTTAATAAACTAAGTAGTTCATTAAAGGAAGATTCATTTGGAAAAGGCACAAAGGCAACAAGGCTATGGAAGGAAAGTCTTCTCCTCCTCCCCACATTCAATATCACACGTTTTTATACATATATATACTATATTTTCAGATTTTTTATAAAAGGCACATACACATGTATTCCAATGTACTACCGACACGTTATATATCTTACGTACGTACGTTAACGTCACACCACTATACTTAACTCATATTTATGAGTATATTCAGGTCTTATATTATATGATATAAGACATGGTGATGACAAATTAAATACGACACGATAAAAGGTTCTAAACCGAAATTTGTCGTATCGGGCGAATACCGAAACTTCGCCAACGTGTCACGTACTTGCCATAAATAAATGGCCAGCCCATATACACCAAAATTGATGTAAATTTCGTGCACATCACTGAAAAATCAGGCAAAAATACTTTCCATGTTGGCACACACAAATCACCCCACATTTAGGCCAAAATGTGAAGATTCCAATTTTAATTTTGTCACATGTTTATGGTACCACTTTAAATCAGCCAAGTACTGAAATTTAAAGTATATATTATATATATTATGTATAACATAATATATATATCATGTGCAAAAGTTGGAATTTAAATTAGAGAAAAATCGGGTAATCGATAAATATCGAAAATTCGGTTTTCTACGCACTTAACAAGGAAAGTTTTTCTTGACCATGATGTGACACGTATCTAGACACTTTTTACATATAATATACATCTTAAAGTGTTCTAGAAAATTAAATTAAGGGCTGATTGGAATATTACATGTGTGTATTATTAAATGTGCACTATGTTACAAAGTTAGCAAAAATAAATTTCAGCACATGCACAAACATATTCAAACGTCACTACAGCTGATTTGGAGCATATGTGGAGCCTTGTTGGAATGTTGATTGGTCAAGGATCAATCATACAATGTTGATAAATCAAAGAGAGAAGCTACAAAAGGTAAGTATTCAACATATACCTCTCTTATGTCACATGCTGAAAATTTCAGCATGTTACGCATACCATGGCCGAATTCTTCATGGTTAAGAAAGATATTTTGTCAATTTTTCATTAAAGGATTAATTAAAGGAGTTATGGAAATGATTTGAATATTATGTAAGGTAATTAAGTGTGATATTTTACATATCACACATGCTGAAATTTTTCAGCATGTGTGAAGAGTGTGCTGGCCGAAAATCTACCCCTCATTGTGTCCAAGTTCACTCTTCATTTGTTAGCAAGACTTGCCTTATATAATTGATTTATTTTTATGACAAAAATTCAAAGGAAAATGGCAAATAATCTGAATTTATCCTATGTTGTAAATGCTGAAAATTTCAGCATTGAAAAGATGATATTGGGCGATTTTTGTGAGTAGGAAAGAGGATATTTTGTGTCTTGCACTTTATGATAGAATTTGAGAATTATGGTATGACTTAATGATTGATTTTTTTGGCAAATATTTAGTGATTATTTCAGATTTTCCATGTCATCAAATGATGACAACATTGAACCAATCAAGAGGTGCCAAGTAAGCAATGACTAAATGATGGTCCAATGGAGTGATGCCAAGTAAGCAAAGCATTGTCACCATGATGTATTACACTCTCTCAAACACTTAAAAGAAAATTTTTCAAGAGGGGAGATAGGCAAGGTGGACGGCCAAAGAGGGCTATAAGGAGAAGAGGAGAACAAACAAAAACAAAACCAAGAATTGCATTCAAAAGTGATCAAAGTACCAAGCCTCTTTTCTCCTACATTTTCTTTCTCTCATTTCTTGTAAAACGCCTATTGTACTTTACTTCTTTCAATCTTGAATAAGCTTCATATAAACCACCATTCATTCATCTTTGTAAAAGATTGATCAAGGTGTGATCAATCTTCATTCTAGCAAGGTGGTGGTGTTCGTGCTAATTGTACTAGCAATACAAGGTTTGTAAAGGGTTGGAGTTAAGGTGTAACTCTATCAATCCTGTGGTAAGGTGTGTTGTGTGTGTGAATAGTGTGAACCAAGGAAGGTGTTCCTTGAAGACTGGAGTAGGTTGTTTATAACCGAACCAGTATAAAAATCTCGGTGCAATTTACTTTCAGCATTTACTTTTCAGTTTCTGCACTGTTTACTCATCTTGTTCACGTTCGTAAAAATAGTAAACGATTTCCAAAAATTATAAAAATTTCCAAAACATACATAAACGTTCTAGGGTTAATTTGGCACAAGTTTCAACCCTTTTGGACAAGTATAGGTCAGTCAAACATCAAAAGTTCTGAGACTAGTGCAGTCTGATTTTCAGACTTGCAAAGGTTGAGACTTTGGTTGTATTTGACCTACTTCCCAAAGGAATTTTCAAAAAATGTTTCAACCAATTTAAATATAGTGTGTGAGGAGTTATTGGTCAAATTTTCAGATCATTTGGACATTCACACAAATAGGAATTAATTTTTCAAAACCATCTACCGTTTCTGGCAGATTTGCACAATCTGAGTACCAATGGTTTTTGAAGGGGTTAAAGGTTGAATTTTGATTTGAAATTTTTAGGGGACCCTCATAACATCTGAGGCTAAGTTCTCTCAAAATTGCATAATTTTTGGAGACCTCTAACCTAGTTTTAAAAACGTTTTAAAACTGGTCCTAAAAACAGAAACTGTTTTCAGAACTTGAATTGTTCAAGTGTAAAAAAATTTTAAAAACCACATTTTCCGCACCCACTATTCAACCCCCCCTTCTAGTGGTGCCTTGCAGATCCTAAAATTGGTATCAGAGCGCAGGAACACTCACTTTAAACAATCCAACAATTCCGTGAGATGGCAACCACAACTGTGAAAGAAGGAATGTCAACCATAAGGCCTCCTCTTTTTGACGGTGAGTCCTTCATTCGATGGAAGGTAAGAATGAAACTTTTCTTTATGGCAATAGACATTGATCTTTGGTCCATTATAGAAGATGGTCCTTTTGTTCCATCTAAGTTGTCCACTGTAGACGGAGTCACATTAGAAGTCGTTAAAACTAGACAAGAATATACAAGTGATGATAAAAAGAAACTTAGCATGAATGCTAAAGCCATGCAACTATTATTAAACGGCCTAAGTAAAAGTGAGGCTAGTTACGTGTCAAATTGTTCGAGTGCTCAAGAGATGTGGCATATTCTTGAAATGAAACATGAATGGACTAGCCAAGTAAAGGAGTCCAAAATTAATATGCTTATGTCCACACTTGAGTCCTTTAAATTATTGCCAAATGAGTCTATTGTTGAGATGGATTTACGCTTGACTAACATTTACAATTCTCTTGAGTCTCTTGGCAAAGCCTTCACTATGCAGGAAAAGGTACAAAAGGTCTTGCGAAGCCTTCCATCCGAGTGGGACCCTAAAGTAACGGCCATAGAAGAAAGCAAAGAGACCAAATCAATTAAAATGGAAGAACTAATCGGATCACTTAAGGTATATGAAAACAAACTTTCTTTAAGACATTCTGAGTCTATTTCTAATAATGATCGGGCTATAGCATTTAAATCAAATGAATACGTCGTAGATGATAGTGACACAGATTCCGATGATGAGGACTTAATCACAATGGCTAAAAGACTAAGAAAAATATTGAGAAAATCGATTAAACATAAGTCTACTTCATCTAAGGATCATAAAAATAAAAATAAGGAAATAAAGTGCTATGAATGCGGCAAACTTGGACATCTATCATATGACTGCCCTAATAAAGAGAAACAAACAAACAAATACCCTGACAAGGATCGGAACAAGAATAGACTCGTCTCAGAACCTAAGCAAAGGAGAAGAGCATTCAAAGCCTCCACTTGGAGTGACACATCCGACTCTGAGACTGATGATACGGAAGAACTCAAGGCACAAGTATGCTTTACATCCAAAGCATCAAATGAGGTATCTTCTGACTCTGATTCCGATTCTGAATGTTCATATGATGATTTATTTAGTCAATATTTAGAATTGCATAAATTTTCAAAGACTCTTGCAAAAGAAAAGAAACGATTAATTGAAGACAAGAAATTGTTAGAATCTTCTAACGAAAATCTTGTCGCTCAATTAAACGATTCTAAAGAAGAGTCATCATGCATCATCAATGCATTAAAATCTGAAATTTCATCATTGACATCCGAGAACGTTGAATTGAAATCCGAGATTTCAAAATTAAAATCAAGGAATACCGATGTAGAGAAAAAGGTGAAACAGTTTGATACAGGATCCAACATGCTGCATCGCATTATATCATCACAAAAGCATGACAGTGATAAAACGGGGTTGGGATACGTTGATACAAATGAAGTATCAACCAAACCAACAAAGTTTGTTATGTCTAAGAAAGTAGACACCCCAAAGCCTCAAGTGGCGTCTAAGATGACGCGAAAATTGCATATTCCCTCATCACGCCCCACTCCTTCATCATATCATGCGAAATACAATGTTGTACCATATAGATATGAAAAGAAAAGAGTGATGCATACACGACATTCAATCCATCCACGCACTACGCATACAAACACAAGGACATATCCAAAACGTCCTACATATGATGCGTATGAAGGAGTTCTTGGCCAAAGGCCAGATACAGTCACACCAAAAGTTTATTATGTTGCGTTCTCATCACCTTTCTCTCCTTTTGGAAGACCTAGAAAGGTCACCCAAATTTAGGTACCAAAAGGGACATTTTCAAAGGGTTGAATAAATAACTCTTAAGAACGCACGTAATATGAAATGCATGATTTTTTTTCAGGCATCTTTTGATTTACTTTTCAAAATAAAGGGGGAGAAAAAAGCATGATTTAAGGGGGAGAGAGAAAGACTAATTGCATAAATTAAGGGGGAGAGAGAAAGACTTTTATGCATAATTGAAGGGGGAGCGATAGGATTTAAATCATGTGCATAAGTTATTTTGAAAATCATCAAAAGGAGATGATTGTAGAGAAAAAGGGGTTTGAGTGATTTTCAAATGCATGATTTAAATGTGCACAAAAACAAGCATAAGATAAAACGAGCATGATATATAGACATGGATGCATAATACATTGCTATTACTTGCCTTATTTAGCTTATATATTATGTTGCCGTACTAACGAGCCATGAAGCATTAAAGCTTACATCATATGGCGAACATTTGTTGAGTTTATACTATTTTCAGGTGCCACCATTAATGAACTAAAGTAGTTCATTAAGTGAAGTACTTAGTTTAATAAACTAAGTAGTTCATTAAAGGAAGATTCATTTGGAAAAGGCACAAAGGCAACAAGGCTATGGAAGGAAAGTCTTCTCCTCCTCCCCACATTCAATGTCACACGTTTTTATACATATATATACTATATTTTCAGATTTTTTATAAAAGGCACATACACATGTATTCCAATGTACTACCGACACGTTATATATCTTACGTACGTACGTTAACGTCACACCACTATACTTAACTCATATTTATGAGTATATTCAGGTCTTATATTATATGATATAAGACATGGTGATGGCAAATTAAATACGACACGATAAAAGGTTCTAAACCGAAATTTGTCGTATCGGGCGAATACCGAAACTTCGCCAACGTGTCACGTACTTGCCATAAATAAATGGCCAGCCCATATACATCAAAAATTGATGTAAATTTCGTGCACATCACTGAAAAATCAGGCAAAAATACTTTCCATGTTGGCACACACAAATCACCCCACATTTAGGCCAAAATGTGAAGATTCCAATTTTAATTTTGTCACATGTTTATGGTACCACTTTAAATCAGCCAAGTACTGAAATTTAAAGTATATATTATATATATTATGTATAACATAATATATATATCATGTGCAAAAGTTGGAATTTAAATTAGAGAAAAATCAGGTAATCGATAAATATCGAAAATTCGGTTTTCTACGCACTTAACATGGAACGTTTTTCTTAACCATGATGTGACACGTATCTAGACACTTTTTACATATAATATACATCTTAAAGTGTTCTAGAAAATTAAATTAAGGGCTGATTGGAATATTACATGTGTGTATTATTAAATGTGCACTATGTTACAAAGTTAGCAAAAATAAATTTCAGCACATGCACAAACATATTCAAACGTCACTACAGCTGATTTGGAGCATATGTGGAGCCTTGTTGGAATGTTGATTGGTCAAGGATCAATCATACAATGTTGATGAATCAAAGAGAGAAGCTACAAAAGGTAAGTATTCAACATATATACCTCTCTTATGTCACATGCTGAAAATTTCAGCATGTTACACATACCATGGCCGAATTCTTCATGGTTAAGAAAGATATTTTGTCAATTTTTCATTAAAGGATTAATTAAAGGAGTTATGGAAATGATTTGAATATTATGTAAGGTAATTAAGTGTGATATTTTACATATCACACATGCTGAAATTTTTCAGCATGTGTGAAGAGTGTGCTGGCCGAAAATCTACCCCTCATTGTGTCCAAGTTCACTCTTCATTTGTTAGCAAGACTTACCTTATATAATTGATTTATTTTTATGACAAAAATTCAAAGGAAAATGGCAAATAATCTGAATTTATCCTATGTTGTAAATGCTGAAAATTTCAGCATTGAAAAGATGATATTGGGCGATTTTTGTGAGTAGGAAAGAGGATATTTTGTGTCTTGCACTTTATGATAGAATTTGAGAATTATGGTATGACTTAATGATTGATTTTTTTGGCAAATATTTAGTGATTATTTCAGATTTTCCATGTCATCAAATGATGACAACATTGAGCCAATCAAGAGGTGCCAAGTAAGCAATGACTAAATGATGGTCTAATGGAGTGATGCCAAGTAAGCAAAGCATTGTCACCATGATGTATTACACTCTCTCAAGCACTTAAAAGAAAATTTTTCAAGAGGGGAGATAGGCAAGGTGGACGGCCAAAGAGGGCTATAAGGAGAAGAGGAGAACAAACAAAAACAAAACCAAGAATTGCATTCAAAAGTGATCAAAGTGCCAAGCCTCTTTTCTCCTACATTTTCTTTCTCTCATTTCTTGTAAAAAGCCTATTGTACTTTAATTCTTTCAATCTTGAATAGGCTTCATATAAACCACCATTCATTCATCTTTGTAAAAGATTGATCAAGGTGTGATCAATCTTCATTCTAGCAAGGTGGTGGTGTTCGTGCTAATTGTACTAGCAATACAAGGTTTGTAAAGGGTTGGAGTTAAGGTGTAACTCTATCAACCCTGTGGTAAGGTGTGTTGTGTGTGTGAATAGTGTGAACCAAGGAAGGTGTTCCTTGAAGACTGGAGTAGGTTGTTTATAACCGAACCAGTATAAAAATCTCGGTGCAATTTACTTTCAGCATTTACTTTTCAGTTTCTGCACTGTTTACTCATCTTGTTCACGTTCGTAAAAATAGTAAACGATTTCCAAAAATTATAAAAACTTCCAGAAACATACATAAACGTTCTAGGGTTAATTTGGCACAAGTTTCAACCCTTTTGGACAAGTATAGGTCAGTCAAACATCAAAAGTTCTGAGACTAGTGCAGTCTGATTTTCAGACTTGCAAAGGTTGAGACTTTGGTTGTATTTGACCTACTTTCCAATGGAATTTTCAAAAACTGTTTCAACCCATTTAAATATAGTGTGTGAGGAGTTATTGGTCAAATTTTCAGATCATTTGGACATTCACACAAATAGGAATTAATTTTTCAAAACCATCTACCGTTTCTGGCAGATTTGCACAATCTGAGTACCAACGGTTTTTGAAGGGGTTAAAGGTTGAATTTTGATTTGAAATTTTTAGGGGACCCTCATAACATCTGAGGCTAAGTTATCTCAAAATTGCATAATTTTTTGAGACCTCTAACCTAGTTTTAAAAAAGTTTTAAAACTGGTCCTGAAAACAGAAACTGTTTTCAGAACTTGAATTGTTCAAGTGTAAAGAAATTTTAAAAACCACATTTTCCGCACCCACTATTCAACCCCCCTGCTTCTAGTGGTGCCTTGCAGATCCTACATATTCCACTGTCGTAAGTCCATACGTAAAAGAGATAACTTACAATTGAAACCCCACATTCCGCCTACTGTTGAGTATGATTGCCATCAATGTGTAACAAATTCATCAAAATCCGCATGTGTTGCCCACACATCTAAATAGCGAAAAAGAGATGGTGCTCGCGGGACATCCGAATCACATGTTAAAAGTAATGGCGCATGATCCGAAGTGGCTCGGGACAGATGTTGAACTTGCAAAATGGAAAGATATCAACCAATGAAGTGGAACTCAAAAAACAATCAAGACGATGCCATACACGTCCTAGACCTCGACCATCAGACCATGTGAAACATGAACCTTGAAACTGGATTTCCTGTAACTGACAATGCTGAATAAAATCGTTGTCCACACTGTTCCTCTTCCAAAGTGAGAAGCGAATCCTTCCAAAAAAACATATTTGATCATTACAAATGGATAGAGCTTTAGAGAAACCAAATTATAATTGGTATGATTGTAAAGCAGTTGGTCTTAGCTTTGGTTCAATAACAATGAGAAGATATACTTTATGCTTCCGAACTAGTGAGAGTAATCTATTAAAAGAGTTGCGAATTCCACGCACATTCCACAAGAGAATCTTCATTGAGATAAAGCATCAAAAGAATTTGAGAGGTGCGCTGCAGGTAACCTGGTTAGGCGGGGAGACGTGGGTTGAGTCCGTCTTAATATACGGGGCCCCTGGCTCAGATTGTTGTCAGGAGGTTCAACTTCTGTTTGTTCAGCAGAGTTTGTGTCTACGTTTTTGGCCTCTATTATGCTGGTAATATTGTCAACGGGGGGGGGGGGGGGGGGGGGTCCCAGCTGGATGTTCATTGGAGTGTGTGTCAACATAAGTGGCTTCAATCATCTTGGTGATGTTCTCTGCACAACTATGATCCAGCTCGTCAATTCGTGGGTCTACTTCCGTATCCGAGTGGGAGTCAATCCATATAGCTTCTGGGATTTCCCGTATTATGCTATCGTCAACACCTTTTAAACGTGAAATATCCTGAATATTAGATACTGCATTGGCTGCGGCCATGTCAGGCGAAGGGGGTATCAGAAAGGCCTGTGCATCGTTCATGGTCTGATATTGAGGCAAATCATCTGCATGGGGATCATCTGTTGCCGCTTGCGAATTTGCAGTCAAAGATCCCTTTTTCCGGGGTCCAGCGTTGTTTCTTTGAGGGATTTGTTGATATTGACCTTGGAATCTCCATTGGCTTGTCTTCTGTCATCTACGGCTGGGTAGGGTTTTCTTTGCCACAGTCGAATGTGACGTGTCCGAGCTTATAGCATGATGAGAAGTATTTCGGCAGATCTTCATATTCAACGGTTTGCATGATCACTCTAGATGATGTCTGGATGAATACCTGTTGAGGTAGTTCTTTTGAGACGTCCAACTCAATACACACTGGCGCTACTGATGGACGGTTCATCGTTGCTGTCGCTGTATCCAATTTAAGCGGCTCACCTAGCATTGCTGCAACTTGAAAGAGTGTGTCTTTTCGATGCATGTGGATCGGTGGACAATCGGCACTTCCACCGCAGGATCATAATCTGGTGTCCATTTAGTGATTCTCATTTGTTTACCGGAAATGATCCATCCTCTTCTTGAAAAGCACCTTATGTAATCTTGTTCTTGATCAAAGTGAAGAATGACGTGGGTGGGATCCAAAAGTCCCACCTTTACCGCCCCAATGAATCCAATACGATCAATGGCTGAACGGATCGTTGCTAACAGTGGACGGCCGTACCAAAAATTGCCTACCAATGTGAACCGGTACGGGGCTGCCAAAGAGATGATTTCTTCATCCGTGAAGGAGATCATTGGGCTGCCCTTGTATTTCTGAATTGCTTTCGGTTGAACGTGGGTTGTGGATGCAAAAATCAAGGTGAAAGATCTTGTGGGTTAACTGGTTTGGCCGCAACAGCGGCAGACGGTGCAGCTATATGGCGACGATTGTTGGATGTGGGTTGATCGCGATGGGAGCAGCGATAGCAAGCTATGGGAGTGAACGAGGAAGGTGGCGGCGGCGGCTACGCCGCCAGCCATGGGCGAGAGCATGCAGAGGGCAGCATTCGAAAATCCATATACGTATTATAAATCCTCAGTACCTATATATATATATATATTCAATTTTATAATATATATATATATATGTATATATATATATCTATATATATGTATATATATATAAAGAAAAAACGGAAAATGCTCTCTGATGAAGGCGATCTCCGGCAGCTAGCGTAACTGCCGCTACGGCTGTCACTCTCTGGTCATCTTCTCAACACCTCTCTTTCACTGTTCTATTCTTCTTGTTTTTATTGCTTTGTCGATCACTTCACGTTTGCGATCGCAATGGAACCCATATCACAGCCGCCATCGAGGAAGCCTACAGGTTCGACTCCATCCCGCTCTTTTGCGTCTCTCTTCCAATCTTTGTCTGCCCCTTCCATTGCACCAAAAACCATTCAGAAATATAAGGGCAGTCCAATGATAACATTTACGGACAAAAAGATCACTACTCTGCCCGAGCCATACAAGTTTTCATTGGTTGGCACTTTTTGGTATGGTCGGCCGCCAATGGCTATGATTTGCTTAACTGTCGACCGTATGGGATGTCAGGCACGGTATGTATTGGTCTCCTTGATTCGACTCACGTTATGCTATGTTTTACACAAGATCAGGATTATATGAGATGCTTTGTGAGGCAAAGCTGGACTATCGTATGGAAATATATGCGAGTTACCAAATGGACACCAACATATGACCCCAAAGTTGATGTTCCAATAGTTCCAATTTGGATTTTGCTGCCGGACTACCTGTCCATTTTCATCAGCATGCAGCATTGCACCAGATTGGGTGTATGTTGGGTACGCCGATGAAGTTAGACAATGCTACATCTGAGGTTCTTTGGCCATTTGTCGCTCGTTTATGTGTGGAGATTGGCTTTTCATTTCCAATGAAGTCAATGACATCTTTTCCTTGACTTTGGAATATGATAGAATAAAACAAAATGACTCACTAAATTGGCTGCGCTTCTTATATTGTGAAGCAGTAGTTGATCGACACATAATTTTTATTTTGGGTCATCGGGAAACAACCTCCATGTGTTTCTCATACATGGGTATGGTTGCGTACATCCGACCCCCCATATCCCATCATAGACGGGAGCCGTTAAGGCACTGTGGTAATGTTGTTGTTGTTGTTGCTATGTGTGGAGATTGACGTCTCACAAGAGCTTCAGACACGTGTTTTTATTCAGGCCTCCAATCGTATGATTTCTCAGCAGGTAATTTATGAAGACCTTCCATTGTATTGTACCTCTTGCTATCGTTTTGCACACAAGACAGCAAATTGTGGAACGATCGACACAACCAAACACTCAGCCAATACCAACACACTCGAAGAGAAGCAGCCGCAGTCAAAGGCGGCACCTACACAACGTTGGACTCCAAAGAAATTGCATCCTGATCATATTCATGAGGGTGCACAACTGGAACCTGTTCTGCCCACGACATCGCATCCATCGGTACTATTTTCTCTTGAATTGGTTCCGAATCCTACTGTCTCATATGCACAAGATATCTCCAGGTTACAGGGAGTCGATGATAGTATTCAAAATGAATGTCCTGCTAACCCTAATTTCTTTTCAATTTCGGATAGTGAAGTTGATATTAATCCATGTCACGATCAAATCATTACAGCATCTTCAGATGATACTATTGCTTCTTTTATCTGTGACATCGTCCATGCAGTAATTATTGATGAGACACATCGTATTACTCGTGAAGATCCACAGGGCCACCTAGCATGCCACCAGAGTTAAGCAACCAACATAGAAACATGTAGCCGCTTTCTCCGCCATATACACGGTCTTGGACAGCTCTCTCTAACTCCTTTGACAGTTTATCGTCCCAATGAAGATTATGGTTTGGAATGTTAGAGGTATTCGTACCTCTGTTGATCATCTCCTTTCATTAGTTTGTTGATATCACTTGCATGTATTGGTTATTATTGAGCCTAAGGCTAGGATTTCATCGTTGGTCTCCTATCGTCTTAAACTTGGATTTTCTCAAGCAGTGTCAGTTTGTAATGAGCATATTTAGATATTCTGGTGAGATGCAGTCTTTTGACTGGAAGGGGAGCGTTCAAGTATTCAAAATCATTCTATACGGTTTTGTTGGTTGCCTCAGGGGTTTCATTTTGGTGCACTTTTTTCTATAGATTTCACTCCATTGCAGCTCATCGCCCACTTTTGGGCAGACACTTCTTCTATTCAGGCATCTATTGATTTACCATGGCTTATTGGTGGCGACTATAATACTTTTTTGACACTTGATGAGCACAAGGGCCGATCTGCTCCTCCCCTTCATACTTTATAGGATTTTGATGACTGCATCTCTGCTTGCTCCCTCCAATCGCTTAAATATCAAGGGTCCCCTTATACTTGATGTGATGGTCGGGGATTGGGCAGAGTTTGGCATCATTTGGTTCATTTTCTTTGCTCTTCTGGCTTCTTTGATTTATTCTCGGTGGTTTCTTATGAACATCTTAATCGCACTACATCAGATCACTGTCCGTTTTATCTAGAGTGTTCAGCTGATATCTCTTCTACAGCGGCCGCTTTCAGATACTTGGATGTTTGGGCAACACATTTTGATTTTGATAGTTTTGTCAGACATCACTGGTAGTCATACAGGACGGTTGGCGGTATATGCAGACTTTACTCCAAGTTACGCCAACTCAAGCACCATTTACGACATTGGAACAAGGATGTATTTGGAAATATTTTTGATGCGGTGGAAGCTGCAGAGACTGAGGCAATAAGATGTGAAAGAGAGTTTGATTCTAAACCATCGGATGACACGCAGATGCATATCATCGGAGCATGGCTAGTTTGCATCTTGCACAATCTCGGTCCCTATTGTTTTGGAAGCAAAAGGCAAATTCAAATGGATGAAAGACGGCAATGCCAACACTCCATTTTTTCATCAGACGATAAAGGACAAACGACGTAAGCAGGCTATTCGTAGAATAATACGAGAGGATGGGGTAGAGAGTAGCACTATTCAGGATATTGAACAAGAGGCGATACAATATTATTAGACATAGTTTTCGCTGCTCCAACTTCCGCATCAGACTCTCTCCTTCAATATATTCCCACTATATTATCGGCTGAGGACAATCACGCACTTTTAGCTTTGCCGGATTTACAGGAAGTTAAGCAAGCCGTTGGGGATCTTAGTCCCACGAGTGCAGCTGGTCCAAATGGTTTTCCGAGTTTGTTTTATTGGCATTTTTGGCCTATTACCACAGATAAGACACACTAAGCCTGATCACCATGTGCCTGCTGAAGAATCAAGAAGTGAATCATGTATCTTCAGAGAAATTATTTCAGTAGATGATAGACCAATTGCCATCAGAAAAGGAGTCAGGACATGTGTGAAGAAACTGTATTCGATTGGCAACTATGTATCATATGATTGTTTGCAGGGAAATAACAAAGTATTTGTCTCTTCTCTTGATAAGCTGCAGGTCCCAAAATCATTCAATAAGCTTTGGCTAAACCAGAATGGAAGAAAGCTATGTCTGAGGAGATGGATGCTCTAACAAGAATCATACATAGGATTTGGTACCTGTTAAGGATGGGATAAAACTAATAGGATAAGCCACACTGAGCTTGATCACCATGTGTCTGCTGAAGAATCAATAAGTGAATCATCTACCTTCAGAGAAATTATTCCAATAGATGATAGACCAATTGCCATCAGAAAAGGAGTCCGGACATGTGTGAAAAAACTATATCCGATTGGCAAGTATGTATCATATGATTGCCCACAGGGAAACAACAAAATATTTGTCTCTTCTCTTGATAATGTGCAGATCCCAAAAGCCATTCAGGAAGCTTTGGCTAAACCAGAATGGAATAAATCTGTGTCTGAGGAGTTGGATGCTCTAATCAAGAATGATACATGAGATGTGGTACCTGTTAAGGATGGGATAAAACCAGTATGATATAAATGGATCTTCTCCATCAAATACAATTTAGATGGATCTATCAATAGGTACAAGGAAAGGCTGGTTGCCAAGGGTTTCACTTAAACCTTTGGAATTGACTATGAAGAAACATTTGCCCAGTTGCAAAACTAAACACTGTAAGAATTCTATTTTCCCTTGCTGTTAACTTAGACTGGCCAATCTTCCTACTAGATATTAAGAATGCATTTCTTAATGGTGACTCGGAAGAGGAGGTTCACATGCACATCCCTCCTGGATTCACTTCCAATTCCAATAAAAATATGGTATATAAACTGAAAAAATCTTTCTGTGGATTAAAATAGTCCCCACGATCATGGTTCAAACGGTTTAACTCAACTGTCTCTTCCCTTGGCTTCTCTCAGTGTCTAAGTGATCACACCTTATTTATTATGTCTGTTGATACTGTTAACTATATCAATATTCTTGTATATGTTGATGATACCATTCTTACTGGAAATCACTACAATGGCATATTAGAAACTAAGAAACTATTATCACTGTCATTTGAGGTGAAAGACTTAGGGCAGATCAGGTACTTCCTAGGTATTGAGGTACTTAGATGATTTAGTGGTATATATATTTCCTAAAGGAAGTTTGTACTAGACATGCTTCAGGACACAAGGATGATCAACCGTAAACCTGCAAGCATCCCAGTTGTACCAGGATTCAGACCAAAAGAGATAGTGGACTTAGGCTATAATGACAAACAAAGGTATCAGAGGTTAACAGTTGAGTGAATATATCTTTCACATACCAGACCAGACATATGTTATGGGGCAACTTTTATTAACCAATTTATACATAATATTACTGTTGAGCATTACAATTATGCTTTAAGAATGCTAAGGTATTTGAAGTATTCCCTGTCCAAGGACTATTTTTCAAAAGGAATCAAGATAGAGACATCAAGGTGTACATTCATGCTGATTGGGCTGGATTAAAATTAGATATGAGGTCAACTCTTGCTATGCCTCCTATTTATGGAGAAATTTGGTTACATGGAGAAGCAAAAAGCAGCATGTTGTAACCAGGAGCAGTGCTGAGGCTGAATTAAGGGCGATGTCTCTTGGTGTATGTAAGGGTATATGGATAACAGAGTAATGAAAGACTTGAAGATTGATGTCTAGCTGCCTATACATGTATATTATGACAACATATCTGCTATTGATATGACTGAAAATCTATTGTAGCATGACAAATCCAAATACATTGAGATTGACATGCACTTCTTAAGGGAGAAATTGGAAGACAAACTGCTCAAATGACACTTCATCTGATCAAATGATCAGGTTGTTGATGTACTGACCAAACCTATAAGTGTTCAGATATTCGAAACTTTACTAGAAAAGATAGGTTGTATCAATATCTACAACTCTAGCTTGAGGAATAGTGTTGGAATACAAAGCATATCAGATAAAGAATCAGAACAGGAATAAATAGGGAAAGCAAGTGTGGCTAGCTGCTCCGTTCTTCTTTTAGGCATTTCATCGAGCAGTTTTGTTAAAGCGTCAAACACCTCTTCATCAGCCTATATCTTCTCTTATTTCAGTCAAGATCAATAGTTGATTGTAATAATTGTTATTCAATCATAGGACTGCAGGATAATCATCACGTCGGTGAGTAAAGGTAAGATTACACGTTAGTTTTTACCCAGACAAAACTAGCCATTGGTTGTCATTGTCATGGCTTATCTAGCTGTTGCTCAGACTTTGTATATATGTATGTCTTGCTGAGAAATAAATGCTAAGTGATGGTTTCTTCATTTTCATGTGTTATACAAGTGCTTTGTGTTGTATTTTCTCTATATGGCTCACCTCATTTCTCTTGGAGACTTTTCTATCACTCATGTTCCTAGGCAAGCATTTGGCCAAATTAGGACAGCTTCACAATTATTTCTCTTTTTCCAAAATCATGAATCGTTACCCTGGAATTGCTAAAGGTTGTGTGTGCACGGATGTGGAGCTTTCCAATATTCGCACATAAGCTTGTTGCACTCGGTATTGCGAGTATCATAATATGATGCTGGCGACCTGGCATGACATACGCCAGATGGACTCAGCAGGAGGATGGGAGTTTGTGGTCGACTCATATGCGCTGCACTTTGGACACTCCTATGGCTTGAATGCCTTGTTGTTTCCTGTATTAATTTCACGATACAGACAACCCGGGTATTTACACTCTCCTATTTAATCTGATTCACAGCATGATCTTCACATGTGTTTTCCAGTGATCCTCTTTTATATTTATGTTTTTGCATATTTGAACATGATGAGACTGTTGCAATATTGGAGTCAACAACATCTTTGGCAGAAATATTTCAACAAACTCAATATGAGGATGATTCAACCAGCTCCTCTGATTCATCTACTTCTGCAACAACATGACTACAAGATACAACACAGTCGATCTTCATTGTTTAGGCATGCATAAAATTCACACAGAAAACATACCGAAGGCATAATTATGTACCCTTTTCCTTCGACCAAGTTTTTATTCATAAAGATGGTTTTTTGACAAGGTTTTAATGCGGCATATCGTACACAATCGGTTGTTGCCCTCCCCTATAGGCTACGTCAAATAGAAGTCCTGCATATGGGCGTCTTTAACTTTAGACCGTGTAGTAGCTTTTTATTGGAGAAATTGAAATGGGTGAATGAGAAGTTAATGCTCAAAGTGGATGGAAAACGCGGTTGCGCGGTTACGTTTAAACAAAACGCGGTTAAGTTTGATAAGGCATTCGGTTATGGTTTAAATCGAACGGTTGTTTAAATCTGATTCAAACGGTACCCTTCGATATACGATATGATCAATCGGTTTTGATCTAATGGTGGTGGTAAAGTCAGCTTTGATCCAACGGCTGAGATTCAAAGTGACCTAACCGCCCAACCGAATGTGGTTTTGATCTAACGCTCCAGGTTTAATCCTGTGAATCAGTTTTCCATCTAACGGCTGTAATTTAAACCTTCCATAACCGCCAGGAGGTTTTAATCTAACGGATCGATCTACGGTTATGATCTGATGGTCACGATTCTATCTGCATTACCGATTCTCCAACCGACTCCCCTATATAAACAAGACAAGGGATGCATTCTATTCACACACTTGCTCTCTGCATTCATAGCATACAACATTCATAGCATTCGAGTTTTGCATCACGTCAAAGAGAAGTCAGGACACTCGAAGGTTCGCAGCAGTTCAAGTTCAGCAGTGCCGCTCAACTGAATAGGTACCCGTTGTATCCTGGGAGACGGTTGCTAATGCCGGTTAGGCACAGTATACCGGAGCAATACGTCTTAAGGACAGAGTCCTCGACTCGCCCCGGGTTTGCATTATTTTATTTTCATACGCACACATCAAACGACTGCGTCTTAGTACAGGAGTGATTGTCTCCAACAATCTTAAGACGTATTATTTGTTCAATTACTTCTGTATTGTTTTTTATTTGCGCAAACCAGTATTCATACTGATTTGCAGTCTACTTCTACTCATTTCTTAAATCTGGTTCTGTTCTGATTTGTACGTTTTGATCGAACTAAACAGGAATGGAGAACGAAAGCTCGAACTCTGTTCAAGGCTTTAATGGTGCTCACTCCGTGTCCGCACCTGATGAGGCAAACAATGTTGCTGCGGGAGCTCCGTTCAATACGGTTCCGTTGGCACCTACTGGAGGGCCTCAAATGAATCTGGCTGCCACAGCTACTCACGTGGAGAAGCCGGAAAAGTTTGCTGGAAGTTTCTTTAAGAGATGGCAACAGAAGATGCTGTTCTATCTCACAGCGCTGGGATTGGCCAGGATGCTGAGTGAGGATCCACCTATGGTTGAACCTGTGGAGGATCAACAACAAAACATGCAGAATGCCTTGGGGGCTGAAGGCTGGGCATATACAAATTTTTGTTGTTTAAATTTGATTCTGAGTTGACTAGATAATACGATCTATGGCGTGTTTTGTACATATAAAACTGCAAAAGCTTTGTGGTCGGCTTTAGACAAAAAGTATCGCACAGAAGATGCTGGCACGAAAAAAATTAATAGTTGGGAAATTTCTTGACTATAAAATGCTAGATTCCAAAACTGTCATTTCGCAGGTTGAGGAAATACAGATGTTGGTATCTGAGATGGAAGAGGAGGGCATGACGCTCAGTGAATCTTTCCAGGTTGCGGCTGTGATTGAGAAGCTGCCTCCTTCGTTGAGGGAATTTAAGAGCTATCTCAAACACAAACGAAAGGAAATGAAGATGGAGGATTTGATTGTCCGTCTTTGTATTGAGGAGGACAATCGTCGTGCCGAAAGGAAGCCATCCACATCGTCTGGTCAAGCCAAGGCTCATGTTGCTGAGGCAAAGAACAAGAAAAAGAACAACACTTTGGACGTGAACATCAAGGGCAAGGAGATTGCAAAGAAGTTCACGGGTAAGTGTTATAACTATGGTAAACCGGGGCACCGTAGCAGTGACTGTCGAAAGCCCAAAAAGAATCAGAATCAAAACAAAGCAAACGTGAATTTGGTCGGCGCAATGGAAGATCTGAATCTTTGTATAGTGGTGACAGAATGCAACGCAGTGGGGGAACCCGCGTGAATGGTGGGTGGATACAAGGGCCACTCGACATGTTTGTGCGAACAGGGCCATGTTCCGAGAATATGTACCCACGACAAACAACGAACAAATTTTCATGGGAAACTCCAACAGCTTAAAGATCGAAGGATCGGGCAAGGTGATCCTGAAATTGACCTCAGGAAGGGAGCTGACCCTGCAGAATGTGTTGCATGTTCCTGATATAAGGAAAAATCTGGTTTCTGGTGCACTGCTTGTCACTCATGGATTCAAGCTTGTTTTTGAGGCGAACAAATTTACACTTTCTAAGAATGGGGTGTATTTGGGAAAGGGGTACCTTACTGATAACATGTTCAAGTTAAATGTTATGACAATTGTACCCAAGAAAGTTGCACCCGTTGAGGCTAGTAAATTGTTTCCTCTTCTGCTTACATGCTTGAGTCTTCTTGTTTATGGCATTTTTGTTTGGGACATGTTAATTACAAGTCAATACAAAGAATGATTAATCTTGACTTATTGCACAAACTGGACTTTAATAATAAAGAAAAATGACAAGTATGTGTTGAAGCAAAATTGACAAAAGCGCCATTTCCTTCAATAGAACGAAACACTGAATCATTGGATTTAATTCATACAGACTTGTGTGATTTAAAGTTTGTGCAAACAAGAGGAGGTAAAAAGTACTTTGTAACTTTTATCGACGATTGCACTAGATACTGTTATGTTTATTTGCTAAGTAGCAAAGATGAGGCCATTGATGCTTTCAAAGATTATAAGAATGAAGTTGAGAATCAACTTAGCAAACGAATTAAAATAATTCGAAGTGATAGAGGTGGAGAATATGATGCATCGTTTAATGAATTTTGTTCAGAACATTGCATTATTCATCAAACAACTGCGCCATATTCACCTCAATCTAATGGTATTGCAGAACGCAAAAACCGTACTCTAAAGGAGATGATGAATGCTATGTTGATAAGTTCGGGTTTACCTCAGAACTTGTGGGGGGAAGCAATTCTCTCTGCCAACGTCATTTTAAATAGAATTCCGTCTAAGAAAACGGATAAAACCCCATATGAACTTTGGAAAGGCTATAAGTTAGTTATAAATACTTGAAAGTGTGGGGGTGTCTGGCGAAGGTTGCAGTTGTAGCGCCCCGCACCCGGGCCTCGTCCGGATACGGTGCACCCGCCGTACTTCACTAAGGAGAGTACAAAGCGTCATGCGTAACATACGAAAATCCATATTATAAGTCATGGATTCCCATGTTAACGTTTAACATGACAGTAAAATTTAGGCAGAATTAAAACTTTCCAAATTAAACATGCATTACGAAATAACTAAGTCCCCAAAGTGGCAGTACCACAAAATAACATAACCGACAATCCAGAGAGTGTAGACATAATCATAATACAATTCGTCTTGGCAGCACAAAAGTCCTTAAGCTTAGCCCTCTTCATATCTCCTCGCCTATGGATATGGTACCCTCGGCTCATCTTCGATCCAATTTATCTTGGCATTATCTGGGGGGAAAAATAAAGTGTGAGTGATAAAAATCACCCAGCAAGAATACAATAAACGACCATGAAATACATAAAGGGTCATAACATGAATGTAATACCCCCAGAAACCCCACATAATCGTAATTCGTACCTGATCTTAAATCCTGAGCTTGCTTAACGAATAAACGACCATGAAATACATAAAGAGTCATAATATGGATGTATTACCCCAAAAACCTCGAATAATCGTAATTCATACCTGATCTTAAATCCTGAGCTTGCATGAGGTCAGCTTAAGCATGTTTTTAGGTAACGCTATACCAATAGTAACTTATAAACATTAACTGTAACATGCAACATGTCTTCATGATCGTGAGTTATGCAATATGCAATGCATGATGTCATGTCATGCCATGTCAAAACATCATTTTGGTCCCATACAATAACATGTCATAAAAACAGAGTGTCAGATCAATTAACCCCGGATCTGAGCGGGTCCAGAACAGATATCAGATCAATTAACCCCGGATCTGAGCGGGTCCAGAACAGATATCAGATCAATTAACCCCGGATCTGAGCGGGTCCAGAACAGATATCAGATCAATTAACTCCGGATCTGAGCGGGTCCAGAACAGATATCATGTCATCAGACCAATTAACCCCGGGTCTGGAGTCGGGTTAGTCGCATGCTTGGCCGGCAAAGGAATCGTGAAGCTTTCTTTAAAAAACATGGGACCGTAAAAACTTTTCATGCATAACGAAAAGATAATCACTTGTAAAACTTGCTTGCATCATAAAATCCATGAAAATCAAGTTCATGATCATGCATGATACATGCCGTGATATGAGATGCAAGCCATGACATAAATGCTCATATGCATTCCTTATAACATGTCAACGTACATGAGTTTGGAAGAATATTTCCAAGTTTTGTACTTCATTTACATAGGACGGTTAGGCTAACCATTTAGGTCCATTTATGCGACTCTTTCGTCACAAGTACGTTAGGTGAAATCATAGATACAAGTCGTAGAATTGAGAATTATTTTAAATAACCATAAAGGGCTTACTTACTTACTTACGATCCATCTTAATTGCTGAGGCTGAGCTGACAGATTTTACTAAAAATTCAATTGTGGCAAATCCGTAATGCGGTTTCCAGAAATTCCAACTCGTATACGTCATAAACATATGGGACTAGTATCATACCGAAATTCAGCCCATTTGCATGTCTCTAAGTCCCTTTTCTAAGCCTGGAAAGTCGTTACAAATTTCAGGGTGTTTCCAGTAATTGCTATTGAGCAGTTTTACCAAATAATTCATTAAAAATAATCTAGAACTTGTTTTGCTGAAATTCCAACTGGCATGTCTTCTAGACTCATAGAGTTATTATCATGCCAAAAACCAGCTTTATTGGTTATTCACAAGGTCCCTTTTCAAGTTAGTGAAAAGAAGTCACTATTCTGCTCAATTCCCGTTTTCAGGTCTGACCAGTCTTACCAAAATATTTATTAAAAATAAACCATAACTCCTTTTACCAAAATTCCAGCTGGCATCTCTACTATACTCATGGGGCTAGGTTTGTGCCAAAAATCAGAGTTATTGAAGGTCCAAAAAGTCCTCTTTGAATTCGTTGAAGTCAATGGTCAATTCTGCCTAGCTCCAGAATTTTCTGCTGGAGCGGTTTTACCGCGTAATTTCTTAAAATTAATTCTTAACTTATTTTAACATAATTCCAACTCATACATATCATAAACTTGTAATAATAGCATCCTACCGAAAATTAACTCATTTTCATGTCCCTAAGATTCGTTTTTGAGTCCACTAACTTGTTACTTAATTTCTGCTCTGTCCCAGCACTTCTCATTGGGCAGTGTTACCAATTAAATCATTAAAATTAATCCACAACTTGTTTTGCCATGATTCCAGCTGGGGTATTCACAGCACACCTGGTATTAGCATCCTGCCAAAAATCAGATTTATTGAGCCACTACAAGGTCCTTTTTCATGTCAGTCAAAAAGAGATGCAGTTCTGCTCAGTTCCAGGCTTTTCAGTCTGAGCAGCTTTACCAAATTTTTTATTAAAAATATTCTACAACTACTTTTTCAAAAATTCCAACTTGCACATTTCCTATACACATAATGGAGTCATCAAACCGAAAATTAGCCTTTTTGAACATCTTCAAGATCCCTTTTCATGCCATGCAAAACGTTACATCATTCAGTCATGTTCCAGAATTTACAGCCTGAGCAGTCTCACCATTTATTTTATGAAAATTAAACCATAACTTATTTTACCAAAATTCCAACTCTCAGCTCTTATATACACATGGGGCTAGATCTGTGCCAAAAACCAGATTTATTGAAGGTTCAAAAGACCCTTTTTAAATTCGTTAAACATAGTGGTCAATTCTGCCCTGCTCCAGAATTTTCTGCTGGAGCAGTTCTACTAAATATTTTATTAAAAATAATCTATAACTTATTTTGACAAAATTCCAACTCTCACTTGTGCTACACTCATATGGCTAGCTTGGTACCGAAAATTAGCATCATTGAAGGTCTGTAAGGTTGGTTCTCAGGCCGTTGAAGATGCCATCCTGTTCTGCCTAGCTCCAGTAGTTTGAGATTTTGTCATTGGTTCAAGTCAAAGGTCCACCCTTTCATCTTGTTTTTGCAAGATATATTACTAATCACTACTTAAACCTTAAATCATCTCAAAACAGCCTTGTAACTAGATGCATGTCATAAAAGACTCCATCTTTGAGAGAATAAGCCACATGCAATGCATTGTTCTTAAGAAATCTATAAGATATAATCTCAATCTTAAAATATTCAACTAAAGATTGAATCTTAAGAACTTCTAAGCATTCAAGTCACAAACTCTTTACATAAATCATGAGAGATCATTGTAAACTTGCCTCTTCAAGCCAAAGTTTTTGCCTTTGCTTGGTTTGGAGTGAGTTGAGTTGGAAACCTTCTCCTCCTACCCCCCTTGTATACACGGTTTTGAAGAAGAGGGAGGAAAAAGATTAGTCTTCCTTACTTAGTGAAAAATAGAGTTTTATTTGGAGCCAAAACATCTTACCAAAGTTGTCTTGGGATGGAGCTTCAAGTGTAGCTAGATAGCTTCACCTAAGAGTGTTGAAGATCTTCACCCCTTGAGCATGGAGGCCACGGTTTGGAGAGGAAAATAATACCCATGTGAGCTTCACTATTTTGTATGAAAAATCTACTTAAGAACTTTGAAATGAGTCTTACCTAGAAGATTCTTGAGCTTGAAGAAGAAGATGGAGTTGGGCCTCTTGTCCTTGGGGTGGCCGAATGTTTCCTTGATGATGGAGGGATGGAACTTTTGCTAAGTGTAGTCTAGGTCTTTGCTTGAGAGAAGATTCAAGATGGAATGAAATGTGGTAGGTTGCAATATTTAAAAGGAATCTAGAGGTCATGTGAGGGGAAATTTCGGCATTATGGTCAAGAGAGGGAGGGGAACATGCTTTGTGAAAAGTGGAGAAAGGAAGTGTTGGGTTTTGTAGCTTGTCTTGCATGCATGCACTCTTTTCTTTATTTTATTATTTTGTTCTTTGCATGCTCTTGTTTTATTCTTATTTTATTAGCCTAGGTTTAGCATGCTAGTTATTTTAGTCATTAAGTATTATTTAGTTAATTTGTAGTGGTTTCTAGAAGCCTAGAGAAGGCTTTGGCCGATTTTTAGGGGGCTTCTTGGGCAATTTGATATTTCTTGTAATTTTAATTCATGTACTATATTGTTTGCTTTATTTTATTGCATTCCAAGATTTTCATATATATTTGTATATAATAGGATGTACAAGGTGCATATCACCTAAAACATATATTAGTGTACATGTATCCACATATACACATGTATGCACGCCTATATGTACTTTATACACATATACATATGTATCTTTTTATATATATATATATGTGTGTGTGTGTGTACGTGTTCATGACAATATATACATGCGCCCATATGTGTTTATGTTGTATATATATATTTACCTATATTTTCCTATATACACGCATATAGGTACGTATACATTTCCTACGCGTATATCATATACGCGCACATACCTATATATATTGGTATGTGTTGTTCATATAACTATATTCCTCATGTATCACTTTTCTTGAAAACCCCTTATTTAATTATCATCTCAGAAGTAAATAGGGTTAAGCTAGCTTAAGTAACACGCGCTTAAAGAAATTATCGCTTTCATTCAGTCACTTATTCATAGTTCCATGTACATGTTTGTTGGGGTACAACATCCTCCCCCCCTTATCATAAGTTTCGTCCTCGAAACTTCAGAACTAGTCGAATAGAGTGGAATATCTACTCCTCACATAGTCCTCCGTTTCCCATGTGGCTTTTTCTTTAGGTTAATGAGATCGCATAAAGCGTCCATTTAGTTTCCTCAGAACAGCTTTGTTCCTTTCATCTTAGAGGTCTCATCAGAACTTGTTCTAATTCTCGAAAGGTGTTGTCGTAACCTATCCCATATCAAGCACTCGCAACCTCGATACTATGTACTTGCTAATGAAATCCATTCCGTGTAATCATGACCGTAGCAGGCTTATAATTTCCTAAGAAATGATCAACTAGGCATAGATCATTAACTCTGGGGTATAGACTATTCGCTCTTTTCTATAAACATCCTTTCAGTGATCATGTAACTGTCATCCTATTTACGAAATAGCTTCCAAAGACACCCGGGATAATTCCCATAAGGTACACAAACCAAGATCTTCGTAAAGTATGTCCCGTATCCATCTGTCTTGCTGTTTGTCGTCCTAACTCTTACCCCTTTTTGCGATCATCTCATAGCATCGAACTAGAAGTTGTGGGTTCTCCTTTGGAACTCATGTTCCCTTTATAACATTTCAATCATCCTAAGGTGGCCCGTTCTCTTAAGACATGGTTTTCTTAGTCATGACCCACTTCCCTTCATAGTACAATAAAACGGGTACAAGTGCTAATAGTGACGCGTCATGACGAGGACCTCATACACAGTGTCATACTTAGTAATGTTATCACTAGCAACCTTACCTACTTGCTTGTGGTCTACTAGTCATAACCCAAGGAACTATCATAATCACTCTTACTTGGTTAATAGGAAATAGAGCAGAGAACATAGGTATCTTATACTTATTAGGCATACCTTGGTTGTTTCCTTCTTTTCATGACAGAAGTCCTTAAGTCCTGATTGTGATCCATACGCTTTCTTTCGATAAACATCCTTCTGTTGGCCATAAAAGCGGTTCCATCGGTGTTAGAAATTTCTTCCCTAAGATTACATATGTGATGACTCGTACCTTACTCTGAGATTGGACTCTTATAGAATGGTGAAGCCCCAATCTCTCGCCAAGTCCTACTTGACTCATCCGTTTCGTCGACACGCCGAATCCGTAATAACCGAGCCTAGGGTCGAAGTCCTTCCTGGGAATTTATGTCGTTTCGTGGTGTTCTTGTTCCTTACAGACTCTATGTTTTCCCAAAGTGGTCAACAAATCCTTGATCCTAGGCAAATGGTATTTATCCTCCATGGACACCTTCTTGAGCTCCGACTATTATGGTAATAATCCAATCTTTACGAGCAATTTGATACTTATCCTAGTTTTTTACACTTCATTTGAGTTACCTTATCGCATTGCTCTAATGACCGTTTATACCTGGCTAAAAAAACATAGGTACTTCAGATTTAAATTAAGCAGTCGGGAGTACCTGTTACGATTTGAGGTCTCAGGCATTGCTGATTCAGACACTCTTTCACCCAGGTTAGCGTTCTCGGTTATCTCTTTATTATCTCTCAGTGGACGTGGTCGCCACCTCCCGTTTCGTTCCTTAAGTCCTTTATTTTGTCCTTCCATTAGTTTAATATCGTGTTCCGCTCTGTAGCAGTCCTCCAGTAATTCTTCGAAAGTGCTAGAGTATGCATTAGCTAGCCGGATCTTGATCCGGAAGTCTAGACCTCGCATGAATCTAATTACCTTGTTCTCTCTGTCTCCCATGATCGAGGGAACATAGCGGCCCAATGTAGTGAACCGACGAGCATACTCGGAGACAGTGATACCTGGTTCTTGTCTTAAGGTGTCAAATTCCTCAACCCTCGCCATGATTAGTTCTGTAGAGAGGAAAAACTCGCAAAACTCCTCTAGAAACCTTGTCCAAGTCACCGGTCGGGGTAATGGCTGGATACAAGTTCTCCACCACCGGCTGGCCTTGCCAATCAAAAATGGCCGGACAATTGGTGTTTTTACCTTCTCAGGTACTCGTATCAGAAAGAAGGTACTTTCGACTTCATCAAGCCATCTTTCCGCTTCCTCGGGACTAGATTCTCCGCCAAATTCTGGGATATGTGCTCTTACTAGCTGCCGGTAATAAAACCCAGCGCTGCCCGGGGGTGAAAATGGCAATGCTTGTTCGTTAGTTTGTAATGCCATCTGCACTTATAGTTTTAAGGGTCCATTTAGAATATCGGAATTAAAATTAATTGAATTCGACTAAGGACCAAAATCGAAAATTCTCACGTAAAGAAGATAAAGGATACGCCTTATGTCATAGACTTGGCTTTCATAGTTTAGGATTAGTTATTACATCATATCCTAAACCCGGTCTAAGTGGTCCTATTCTAAGGTCGCCACACATCTAAGATCACAACTTAGGTCTACGATCAAACTTAGATTGCTAAGATCATAACTTAGTCCTACGTTCTGCCCGTAATCTAGAGCCTGGGCTCTGATACCACCTGTAGCGCCCCGCACCCGGGCCTCGTCCGGATACGGTGCACCCGCCGTACTTCACTAAGGAGAGTACAAAGCGTCATGCGTAACATACGAAAATCCATATTATAAGTCATGGATTCCCATGTTAACGTTTAACATGACAGTAAAATTTAGGCAGAATTAAAACTTTCCAAATTAAACATGCATTACGAAATAACTAAGTCCCCAAAGTGGCAGTACCACAAAATAACATAACCGACAATCCAGAGAGTGTAGACATAATCATAATACAATTCGTCTTGGCAGCACAAAAGTCCTTAAGCTTAGCCCTCTTCATATCTCCTCGCCTATGGATATGGTACCCTCGGCTCATCTTCGATCCAATTTATCTTGGCATTATCTGGGGGGAAAAATAAAGTGTGAGTGATAAAAATCACCCAGCAAGAATACAATAAACGACCATGAAATACATAAAGGGTCATAACATGAATGTAATACCCCCAGAAACCCCACATAATCGTAATTCGTACCTGATCTTAAATCCTGAGCTTGCTTAACGAATAAACGACCATGAAATACATAAAGAGTCATAATATGGATGTATTACCCCAAAAACCTCGAATAATCGTAATTCATACCTGATCTTAAATCCTGAGCTTGCATGAGGTCAGCTTAAGCATGTTTTTAGGTAACGCTATACCAATAGTAACTTATAAACATTAACTGTAACATGCAACATGTCTTCATGATCGTGAGTTATGCAATATGCAATGCATGATGTCATGTCATGCCATGTCAAAACATCATTTTGGTCCCATACAATAACATGTCATAAAAACAGAGTGTCAGATCAATTAACCCCGGATCTGAGCGGGTCCAGAACAGATATCAGATCAATTAACCCCGGATCTGAGCGGGTCCAGAACAGATATCAGATCAATTAACCCCGGATCTGAGCGGGTCCAGAACAGATATCAGATCAATTAACCCCGGATCTGAGCGGGTCCAGAACAGATATCATGTCATCAGACCAATTAACCCCGGGTCTGGAGTCGGGTTAGTCGCATGCTTGGCCGGCAAAGGAATCATGAAGCTTTCTTTAAAAAACATGGGACCGTAAAAACTTTTCATGCATAACGAAAAGATAATCACTTGTAAAACTTGCTTGCATCATAAAATCCATGAAAATCAAGTTCATGATCATGCATGATACATGCCGTGATATGAGATGCAAGCCATGACATAAATGCTCTTATGCATTCCTTATAACATGTCAACGTACATGAGTTTGGAAGAATATTTCCAAGTTTTGTACTTCATTTACATAGGACGGTTAGGCTAACCATTTAGGTCCATTTATGCGACTCTTTCGTCACAAGTACGTTAGGTGAAATCATAGATACAAGTCGTAGAATTGAGAATTATTTTAAATAACCATAAAGGGCTTACTTACTTACTTTACGATCCATCTTAATTGCTGAGGCTGAGCTGACAGATTTTACTAAAAATTCAATTGTGGCAAATCCGTAATGCGGTTTCCAGAAATTCCAACTCGTATACGTCATAAACATATGGGACTAGTATCATACCGAAATTCAGCCCATTTGCATGTCTCTAAGTCCCTTTTCTAAGCCTGGAAAGTCGTTACAAATTTCAGGGTGTTTCCAGTAATTGCTATTGAGCAGTTTTACCAAATAATTCATTAAAAATAATCTAGAACTTGTTTTGCTGAAATTCCAACTGGCATGTCTTCTAGACTCATAGAGTTATTATCATGCCAAAAACCAGCTTTATTGGTTATTCACAAGGTCCCTTTTCAAGTTAGTGAAAAGAAGTCACTATTCTGCTCAATTCCCGTTTTCAGGTCTGACCAGTCTTACCAAAATATTTATTAAAAATAAACCATAACTCCTTTTACCAAAATTCCAGCTGGCATCTCTACTATACTCATGGGGCTAGGTTTTTGCCAAAAATCAGAGTTATTGAAGGTCCAAAAAGTCCTCTTTGAATTCGTTGAAGTCAATGGTCAATTCTGCCTAGCTCCAGAATTTTCTGCTGGAGCGGTTTTACCGCGTAATTTCTTAAAATTAATTCTTAACTTATTTTAACATAATTCCAACTCATACATATCATAAACTTGTAATAATAGCATCCTACCGAAAATTAACTCATTTTCATGTCCCTAAGATTCGTTTTTGAGTCCACTAACTTGTTACTTAGTTTCTGCTCTGTCCCAGCACTTCTCATTGGGCAGTGTTACCAATTAAATCATTAAAATTAATCCACAACTTGTTTTGCCATGATTCCAGCTGGGGTATTCACAGCACACCTGGTATTAGCATCCTGCCAAAAATCAGATTTATTGAGCCACTACAAGGTCCTTTTTCATGTCAGTCAAAAAGAGATGCAGTTCTGCTCAGTTCCAGGCTTTTCAGTCTGAGCAGCTTTACCAAATTTTTTATTAAAAATATTCTACAACTCCTTTTTCAAAAATTCCAACTTGCACATTTCCTATACACATAATGGAGTCATCAAACCGAAAATTAGCCTTTTTGAACATCTTCAAGATCCCTTTTCATGCCATGCAAAACGTTACATCATTCAGTCATGTTCCAGAATTTACAGCCTGAGCAGTCTCACCATTTATTTTATGAAAATTAAACCATAACTTATTTTACCAAAATTCCAACTCTCAGCTCTTCTATACACATGGGGCTAGATCTGTGCCAAAAACCAGATTTATTGAAGGTTCAAAAGACCCTTTTTAAATTCGTTAAACATAGTGGTCAATTCTGCCCTGCTCCAGAATTTTCTGCTGGAGCAGTTCTACTAAATATTTTATTAAAAATAATCTATAACTTATTTTGACAAAATTCCAACTCTCACTTGTGCTACACTCATATGGCTAGCTTGGTACCGAAAATTAGCATCATTGAAGGTCTGTAAGGTTGGTTCTCAGGCCGTTGAAGATGCCATCCTGTTCTGCCTAGCTCCAGTAGTTTGAGATTTTGTCATTGGTTCAAGTCAAAGGTCCACCCTTTCATCTTGTTTTTGCAAGATATATTACTAATCACTACTTAAACCTTAAATCATCTCAAAACAGCCTTGTAACTAGATGCATGTCATAAAAGACTCCATCTTTGAGAGAATAAGCCACATGCAATGCATTGTTCTTAAGAAATCTATAAGATATAATCTCAATCTTAAAATATTCAACTAAAGATTGAATCTTAAGAACTTCTAAGCATTCAAGTCACAAACTCTTTACATAAATCATGAGAGATCATTGTAAACTTGCCTCTTCAAGCCAAAGTTTTTGCCTTTGCTTGGTTTGGAGTGAGTTGAGTTGGAAACCTTCTCCTCCTACCCCCTTGTATACACGGTTTTGAAGAAGAGGGAGGAAAAAGATTAGTCTTCCTTACTTAGTGAAAAATAGAGTTTTATTTGGAGCCAAAACATCTTACCAAAGTTGTCTTGGGATGGAGCTTCAAGTGTAGCTAGATAGCTTCACCTAAGAGTGTTGAAGATCTTCACCCCTTGAGCATGGAGGCCACGGTTTGGAGAGGAAAATAATACCCATGTGAGCTTCACTATTTTGTATGAAAAATCTACTTAAGAACTTTGAAATGAGTCTTACCTAGAAGATTCTTGAGCTTGAAGAAGAAGATGGAGTTGGGCCTCTTGTCCTTGGGGTGGCCGAATGTTTCCTTGATGATGGAGGGATGGAACTTTTGCTAAGTGTAGTCTAGGTCTTTGCTTGAGAGAAGATTCAAGATGGAATGAAATGTGGTAGGTTGCAATATTTAAAAGGAATCTAGAGGTCATGTGAGGGGAAATTTCGGCATTATGGTCAAGAGAGGGAGGGGAACATGCTTTGTGAAAAGTGGAGAAAGGAAGTGTTGGGTTTTGTAGCTTGTCTTGCATGCATGCACTCTTTTCTTTATTTTATTATTTTGTTCTTTGCATGCTCTTGTTTTATTCTTATTTTATTAGCCTAGGTTTAGCATGCTAGTTATTTTAGTCATTAAGTATTATTTAGTTAATTTGTAGTGGTTTCTAGAAGCCTAGAGAAGGCTTTGGCCGATTTTTAGGGGGCTTCTTGGGCAATTTGATATTTCTTGTAATTTTAATTCATGTACTATATTGTTTGCTTTATTTTATTGCATTCCAAGATTTGCATATATATTTGTATATAATAGGATGTACAAGGTGCATATCACCTAAAACATATATTAGTGTACATGTATCCACATATACACATGTATGCACGCCTATATGTACTTTATACACATATACATATGTATCTTTTTATATATATATATATATGTGTGTGTGTGTGTGTACGTGTTCATGACAATATATACATGCGCCCATATGTGTTTATGTTGTATATATATATTTACCTATATTTTCCTATATACACGCATATAGGTACGTATACATTTCCTACGCGTATATCATATACGCGCACATACCTATATATATTGGTATGTGTTGTTCATATAACTATATTCCTCATGTATCACTTTTCTTGAAAACCCCTTATTTAATTATCATCTCAGAAGTAAATAGGGTTAAGCTAGCTTAAGTAACACGCGCTTAAAGAAATTATCGCTTTCATTCAGTCACTTATTCATAGTTCCATGTACATGTTTGTTGGGGTACAACATCAGTACCTAAACCAAGACAAATAAGAATCGGGCCTAAGACAATTGATTGCATATTTATTGGCTATGCAACGAACAGTAGTGTATATCGTTTCTTAGTGCACAAATCAGACATTTCCCAGATACATGAAAATGTTGTCATGGAATCGAGGAATGCAGTGTTTTTTGAAAATGTCTTTCCAAAGAAAGACATAGACAGTAAAGAAGCTAGCACTAGTAAGCGAGTGCATGAGACGACTCCTCAAGAGACTGAGGAACCTCGTCAAAGCAAACGAGCCAAAATATCGACGTCTTTTGGACCAGATTTTCTATCCTATATGGTAGATAATGAGCCAAGGAATTTTTTCGAGACTATGTCAACTCCAGAAGCTCCATTCTGGAAAGAGGCAATTAACAGTGAGATAGATTCGATTCTTCAAAATCACACTTGGGAGTTGGTTGATCTTCCTCCTGGGAGTAAACCACTTGGTTGCTAGTGGATTTTCAAGAAGAAACTTAAAGAGGATGGGTCTATTGGAAAGTATAAAGCCAGGTTAGTAGCCAAGGGCTACAGGCAGAAAGGAGGCTTTGACTTCTTTGACACCTACTCACCAGTGACTAGGATCACTTCCATAAGGATGCTAGTTGCCATTGCTGCAGTCTATGATCTAGAAATCCATCAAATGGATGTGAAGACTGCCTTTCTTAATGGTGAGTTAGAGGAAGAAATTTATATGGAACAACCCGAGGGGTTTGTCGTTCCAGGACAAGAAAGGAAAGTGTGCAGACTTGTTAAGTCTCTGTACGGACTTAAACAAGCACCCAAGCAATGGCATTTAAAGTTTGATCAGGTAATGATGTCAAACAACTTTAGGATCAACGAGTGTGACAAGTGTGTATACATCAAGAGCACACCAAATGCCTATGTAATAGTATGTCTCTATGTAGACGACATGCTAATCATGGGCAGTACTCATGATATCATCTTGAGTACAAAGAAGATGTTAACACGAAATTTTGATATGAAGGACATAGGGGTTGCCAATGTTATTCTAGGAATTAAAATTTCTCGGATGGCTGATGGTCTTGTTATGTCACAAACTCATTATATTGAATCTGTTCTCAAACGCTTCAATATGTTTGAAACAAAACCACTAAAGACCCCACTTGACTTAAGTATACACTTAAGGAAAAACCGAGGCGAACCTGTAGCTCAATTAAAGTACTCTCAGGTGATCGGGAGTCTGATGTACATAACGAATTGTACAAGACCAGACTTAGCTTGTTCAGTAAACAAATTGAGCAGGTTTACCAGTAATCCAAGTGATGATCATTGGAAAGCTCTTAACAGAGTGATGAGGTTTCTGAATTACACAATGAATCTTGGATTACATTACACAAGATATCAAACAGTATTAGAAGGATATTGCGATGCAAATTGGATATCAGATTGTACAGACTCAAAGTCCACCAGTGGATACGTGTTCACTGTTGGTGGTGCTGCTGTGTCGTGGAAATCCACAAAACAAACATGTATAGCTCGGTCTACTATGGAGGCTGAGTTCATAGCGCTGGATAAAGCTGGGGAAGAGGCTGAGTGGCTTCGGAATTTCCTAGAAGATATTCCGTGCTGGCCTAAACCAATTGCTCATATTAGCATACATTGTGATAGTCAGTCAGCTATAGGACGTGTTCAAAGCAGCATCTACAATGGTAAGTCACGACACATACGTCGGAGACATAACACCATTAAACAGTTGATCTCTAATGGCGTGATTTCCATTGATTATGTAAAATCAATGGAGAATTTTACGGATCTGCTTACAAAAGGCTTGCCTAGAGATCAGATGTCAAGATTGACAAATGGAACGGGACTAAAGCCTATAATGCAAGAATCTTTGTAATGGTAACCCAACCTTGTTGACTGGAGATCCCAGAATCTTGGTTCAATGGGACAACTAAGTTATGAAGCTTCAGTTTAGCACTTACTCATTCCGTCACATAAAAGTGCTGTCTGTAGAGAATATCTAGGGTAAGCTAAAGCTTTCAATGATGTCCTATATCTTGATACATCAAGTGGAGTATGGCAGAATACTCTTGATAGGAATCACCTATGTAAGTGTGAAGTGGGGCCGCTTCTATGAGAAGTCTGGAAGGCAAGATTTCTCTAAAACACTTTCTGAAACCAGGTTGTTCATGGTCAAAACGAACACAACCATGAAAACCAAAAGGATGTTAAATGAAATATTGTGTGAGTATCGTTGTCTAGGTTCACAACAAAGGCTAACTGGTTCAAGACATCAACTCACTAATTAGCCGAGTGAATCCGATGGTACATCACTATGAAAGGTTCAAAGCCAGAAGCTACCTCTTCTGATGTAATATTTTCTTTTCTGACTTCTCGGTAGAGTCTGTATAAAAACTTTCATTATTTCCCATTCATGTGGGGGATTGTTGGAGAAATTGAAATGGGTGAATGAGAAGTTAATGCTCAAAGTGGATGGAAAACGCGGTTGTGCAGTTACGTTTAAACAAAACGCGGTTAAGTTTGATAAGGCGTTCGGTTATGGTTTAAATCGAACGGTTGTTTAAATCTGATTCAAACGGTACCCTTCGATATACGATAAGATCAATCGGTTTTGATCTAATGGTGGTGGTAAAGTCAGCTTTGATCCAACGGCTGAGATTCAAAGTGACCTAACACCCCAACCGAATGTGGTTTTGATCTAACGCTCCAGGTTTAATTCTGTGAATCGGTTTTCCATCTAACAGCTGTAATTTAAACCTTCCATAACCGCCAGGAGGTTTTAATCTAACAGCTCTAATCGATCTACGGTTATGATCTAACGGTCACGATTCCATCTGTATAACCGATTCTCCAACCGACTCCCCTATATAAACAAGGCAAGGGATGCATTCTATTCACACACTTGCTCTCTGCATTCATAGCATACAACATTCATAGCATTCGAGTTTTGCATCACGTCCAAGAGAAGTCAGGACACTCGAAGGTTCACAGCAGTTCAAGTTCAGCAGTGCCGCTCAACTGAATAGGTACCTGTTGTATCCTGGGAGACGGTTGCTAACCGCCCAACCGAATGTGGTTTTGATCTAACGCTCCAGGTTTAATCCTGTGAATCGGTTTTCCATCTAACGGCTGTAATTTAAACCTTCCTTAACCGCCAGGAGGTTTTAATCTAATGGCTCTAATCGATCTACGGTTATGATCTGACGGTCACGATTCCATCTGCATAACCGATTCTCCAACCGACTCTCCTATATAAACATGCAAGGGATGCATTCTATTCACACACTTGCTCTCTGCATTCATAGCATACAACATTCGTAGCATTCGAGTTTTGCATCACGTCCAAGAGAAGTCAGGACACTCGAAGGTTCGCAGCAGTTCAAGTTCAGCAGTGCCGCTCAACTGAATAGGTACCCGTTGTATCCTGGGAGACGGTTGCTAACGCCGGTTAGGCATAGTATACCGGAGCAATACATCTTAAGGACAGAGTCCTCGACTCGCCCCGGGTTTGCATTATTTTATTTCCATACGTACACATCAAACGACTGCGTCTTAGTACAGGAGTGATTGTCTCCAACACTTTTTACATTTGATGTATGCATTAGTTTGTAATATGTTCTCTCCGCCGGAGGCCCATTAATAGAATTATCTCCTTTTCTGTCAATATATATATATATATATATATATATATATATATATATATATATATATATATTTTAACGAAAAAATTATTTTATTAAAGAAAAGACCTCACTTCGGGCGGAGGAAAACCTTAGTACAAAAGATGTAGAGTATAACGCGCAAAGTAAATGAGTGGTATCCGCATTCAAACCATATACGATATGCCGCATTAAAACCTTGCCAAGTAAAACCACCCTTGTGGATAAAACCTTGGCGAAGGAAAAAGCGTACATATTTATATGATTGAAGTGTGGATAGTCGTTACAATGCAGTAAAATAAATACAGTAAACCACATATGATACAGATGGGACGAATGATGGCAATGCCGCAGAAAACCCCGAGCGTGATGGTGTAGGTAAACGTCGTAAGAACAAACGAGGGCGTCAGTGAAAGGAAGATGTTGAAACTGCGATGCTCCAGCGTGAACCTCAGCATTAATGATAGCGGAGGCCAGAGAGAAATAGGATCCCGTCCATGCACAATAGCAAAATAAAAGTGAGTATACCTGATACAGCTGTCTTGTAGAAAAGTTGAGGGATGACGAGAACATACCGGGTCTGCCGGAACCTATTAAGGGACCGATAGAAACAGTGAATGAATGCCAATCCACGTGGAAGACACGCAACACCAGTGGAATGTGCGGTTAAATGGTTGAAGCTTGCACCGTCATATAATAATATTTTTTAGCATCGTGGTCCGTCAAGCAAAGGTAAACGTCATTCCATGCAGAATACATCGGAATCACAATGTGAGTAATGCAAATAAAACAGGTTAGGCGCTTTATGTTAGAGTAAAAGCGCAACATACTGAGACTGCCTGCCTCAACTAGGGGACAGGCAGGAAGAACGAGTGATAGCCAATCCCTTTGGAAGACCGAAGGGGGATGTATGTGAAATCCCAGCAAGTTGAAATAGCCAAAAGACAATGTAGCCATATGGATCCTACTCCCTTGCAGCATGACATCCAAAGTCCACTCGACCATGATATGAAAATGGCCAAACCACACAGAAAGACAGAAAACAACAATGTCATCAACTACCCGCCAGCAATCATAAAGAAAAGAAATCAGCAGGCAAAATAACGTACCCGACTTGCCTGAACCTAGAGAGGTGCAGGCAGGGAAAATAATCTCATGCCAATCCATTAGGAAGACTTAGTATCAAGGTACGCGTAAATGTATTGACGAGAGATCCAATGAGACTGAACTGCGCACTAGTGGCGGAAGTGTAAGAGAGTTGTATATTTGGGTCCTTGGATGTACAATAGCATGCTGTGCAAGATAATGCGCTGCCATGTTCGCCTCCCGATAGCTGTGATGGTAGTCCAGATGATGCTGACGCACTAACGTGTGCAGTAAATGGAGACAATAATTTCCATGAACCAGTTGTGGGCGTGACAATCTTGTGATAAGCGAGGCACAATCTGATTCTAATATAATTGAACGATACAGTGGCAGAAAGAATAATAAACCAAAAATGGCTGCCTGTATCTCAGCGTTAATGGGTGTACTTGGAGGTAAGCGAAAAGAAATAGCACCAAGGCATGCTCCACAATGGTCACGTAATATGGCACCACCTGCAGCATAGTGCCTGCTAACCGCAGCATCTGTATTTAACTTGAAACGCCCAGATGGAGGCAACCTCCATCGGATGAGTATCGGGCGTGGGCGTTGAAATGGTGGGATCCATGGAAAAGGTGGACACGCATCAGTCAACAATTTTGAGCCAGCTAGGGATTTACACCACATTTTGACGTCATACTGTATGATGGAGTTTAAAGATAATGCTAAGAAAGTGGATTGGTCACCATATACAAGCGAAGCATAAGTACGCCACACATTATAAGTGACAATTGCCGGGATAACAAGGCGGAACACACCAAGTAAAGATGAGGACGTAGAACGATACCACCAAGATAGCAAGTATTGGCAGATCGTCAAAGATGCTGGAAGCGGACAATGTAACTCACTGGCAAAATATGTCCATATCGATCGTATTCCCAAACAGCGTAAGAATATATGATCCACTGTAGCTGAGTCCTGCTTACAAAAAAGGCATTGAGTTGGACATGTGTAGTAAAACTTCCGAGTGTTGTCCTCCAAAGGTAGCGCCAAGTGAAATATACGCCATAGAAATATCTGTGTGGGTGGCGAATGATGTTTAGCCCAAATAAATTTCGCCAAAAGTAGCATGGAACCGGGATGTCGACATATATCATATGCACTACGGAGAGAAAACTCTCCCGTTTGTGTTGGAGTCCATGTAAGATGGTCCGCCGCCCCAGTAGTGTGCGCTACACAGGTTGGGTGTATCCTGCAAATAAGTTTCCACACTGGCGAGTCAGGCAGCCTAGGTAGATAATCCCTGCGTCTTCCGTATTTGGCATACATGTATTTACTCCAAAGTGTGGTCTGATGTTGATATGACCACCAAATATGACAATGATATGCTCTCTGTAACACAGTGAGGTTCCGTAGGCCTAATCCACCCTCCTCTTGGGGCGTGGTAATCGATGCCCATGATACCCAATGATGCCTACTACCCCAATAAAACGTGGCCATTTTACGACATATTATGTGAATGACCGATTTGGGCAGACCCCCTGTAGCAAGAATATGTAATGGCAGAGAAGAAACCACTGAACGTAACAACACTAGTCGTCCGGCTGAAGACAATAATTTCGAATGCCAACCTTGAAGCCGATCATCTATGTGTTGAAGTAGTGAAACACAATATCTTGCTCGGTTGATACCTTTATGCAAATAAGATCCAAGATAGTGAAACGGGAGATTCGTGCTTCGCATGCCCGAGATAGCCTTAAAAACCCTGCGCTGGTGTGGGGTAACTGCAGCTGAGGAGATAAAGCTGCTTTTCTGAAAATTTACTTTTTGACCAGATGCATTTTCATACTGTGTTAAGAAAGATTGAAACCTGCTGAGATTGCGTTGAGTTCCACGTAAAAATATCAAGAGATCATCTGCATATGCTAAGTGAGTGACAGTAAAAGGAATCCTCCCAAGGCGGAAAGGTTGCAACAACCCCGATGATACTAACGATTTTAACCCTCTGCTAAAGCCTTCAGATGAAATAATAAAGAGCAGCGGAGATAGCAGATCGCCTTGTTTGACACCTCTGTATGGACGAAAAGAAGCTGTGGGCTGACCATTAACAAGCACTGACAATGTTGTAGCACGTAAATGATTCAATATGAGCCGAATGAAGAACTTCGAGAATCCTAAAGCCCTAAATAAACGCTCTAAATATTCCCAGCTGACTCTGTCAAAAGCCTTCATCATATCTAGCTTCAAACATAGTTGAGAGCCACCCTTATCCAGCATATGGATCATCTCTCTAGCCATGAGAACTTGAGTTGAAATATCTGAGCCCGGAAGAAAGCCAGTTTGTTCTGGCGAGATTATCTTGGGGAGCAAAGTATTAAGTCGGGTCGCAATTATTCACGTGCAGGCCTTCTTAAAAAATTGGTGAGACAGATTGGGCGAAAGTCACCAAATGTGTCGGGTGATGATTTTTTCGGGATCAAGGTGATAAGTGCACTAGCCATGACCGTTGGCTGAGGGATACCTAGAAAAAATTCCTGCACAACCTTAACCACATCAGAACCGATAATCGACCAACATGAACGATAAAATTTACCATTGAAACCGTCTGGACCCGCTGCGCTATGTGGGTCTAAATGCCATATTGATGTCTTGACTTCCTCTGCAGTGGGTATCTGAGTAAGCATCAAATTGTCTTTTGCTGTAATAAGAGATGGGATATTATTGAACACTGCAGCATGATCATGTGTTGGTTCGCTAGCAAATAGGGCTGTATAAAAGGCCACCGCTTCATCCTTGATAGACGCAGCCTCCGTACACAGTCTTCCGTCAGTTGTTCGTATTTGTTGTATGCGTAATTGAGTCCGCCTACCTTTTACGACGGAGTGAAAATATCGCGTATTTGCGTCCCCATCTTTCAACCATCGAACTCGTGCCTTTTGTTTCCAATAATGGAACTCATATAAGGATGCTTGGAGATATTACGCTTTAGCCTTATGATAAGCCTGTCGATGCGTCTCTGTGGGATTTGCTTCCCAAACACTCTCAGCAGTAGTCAAACATAATTCAGCAGTTTTAACAGCAGAGAATATGTTGCCAAAGATGTCTTTCTTCCAACGCTGAATATCTTTTCTCAATCGGTTCAATTTTTTATAAAAGCCGTATATACCTCCTGTTGTTGGATAAGAGGTCCATGCATTTTGAACATAAGCATGAAAATCAGGATGAAGTAACCAGGAATCTATAAACCTGAAGGATCTACGTCCCTCTGTATTACCCGAGTGACACGTAAATAATAAGGGTGTATGATCAGAAGATACCCGAGGGAGATGCAAAAGGCGGGTGTCATCAAAAAAATCTTGAAAAGAGGAGTTAAAAAATAACCAGTCTAGCCGACGACGTAGTCGGCCAAGGCCTCGACCATCAGACCATGTGTATCTCGTCCCGTGGTATTGTGGAGACATCAGAGAACAAATCTCAATACAATCATTGAAATCCTGCATGGATGAGATCGAAGGATGCGATCGGCCTGCATGATCATCCAAAGAACGAAATGTATTAAAATCACCTCCAACAAGCCATGGTAATGTATTGGACTCCGAGAAAGTAGATAAGGATTCCCATAAAGAGCGACGTAGAGAAACTGTATGACTGCCATAAACCACCGAAATGACAAACTGTTGTTGAAGCTGGCGATAAAGTAATGTAAAGTGAACTACTTGATTGTGATCCTGTGTACCCACCAAATGATAATATGTATCACGCCAAAGTAACCAAATACGTTCCGATAATGAAGCAAAATAATTTGAAAACCCTAAATCCATAGCAAAACGAACTAGCTGAGATGGGGAATGCTTCGGCTCAATCACAGCAAGTAAGTTTAAACGATGTTCACGTATCAAGTTATGCAATCGAGGCAAAGAGGCACGCATGCCTCGTATATTCCATATTAAAATATTCATTGAGACAGAGGAGGAGCACTTCCCTGAATTGCATGAGACGCACTTCTAGTCAAGATCGTGGAGGGCGGCAAAGGAGGAAGAGCTTTTTTTGCTCGACGCTTTCGACGAGGAACAACCATGATAAAATCTGTATTGTCAGTTGATTCCTTTAGACGTGATAATAAAGTATCGTCATCCGGTGAGGGAGGGATCAAATCCATACGTCTAAGCACATCATCGGGGACTGCAAAGACATCCGCCTGAAGAGCTTGTTCTGGCAGCTCATTGTCCGAACAGTGCCCAATGTCACCAGTGTTCGATCCATTTTGTGGGACTTCCGGCGTAACATCTGCAGTAGGATGGGCATCAAAATCCTGCGATGGGTTTGCGCTAGCTGGAGCAACAGGCAAGAGTTCATCTGATGAATGTGAAGAGATATTCCCTGGATCTTGAGGAATAGGTGTAGCTTCTGTGGGAAGGGTGTTGTCTTTGCGTTTGACAGGTGTCCAACATTGTGCTCAGCGACGTGGTGGCGGAGGCAGAGGCGGGGGCGGAGGCGGGACTGAAGCTTTCTTTGGTGGAGGACAATCCGATGCAGGATGGCCCAAGCGCCTGCATGTAGTGCAAAATTGTGGCAAATCTTCATATACCACAGACTGTAAGATCATGCGATTTTTTGCCTGCAAATATATTTTTTGTGGCAAATCTTGTGAGACATCCACTTCAAGACATACTCGGGCGACCGACGGCCGTAACCCATCCGTCGTCGCAACATCAAGCTTGATCGGGGTTCCAATAGTGCGAGCTATTTCAAATAAAGAATCTCGATGATGGAGATGAATTGGTAAAGCAGGAAACGCAACCCAAACCGGAACGATCGGGACATCAGCAGCAGGGTCAAAATCAACAGTCCATTTTGTAATGCGCATATGACAACCAGATATATGCCAAGAACGGCGATAAAAACATCGTAAATAATCTGCCTCATTGCGAAAATTCAGGAGGATATGCGATTGATCTATAAGAGTTATGCGCAAATCATGGTGAAAACCAATCTTTTCAAATACCTCTCGGATCACCTTTAATGGAGGACGCCCGTTCCAGAAAGTACCAACCAAAGAATGTCGAAATGGAGCAGCAAGAGCATCAATTTCCGAGTCGAGAAATGAAATCATGGGAATGCCCTTATACCGTGAAACGGTCTTAGGTGATATGTTAATGCGCTGAGAACCGGCACCTGCTACCACTTCGGTGAAAGATTACGGAGCCGACGTTGTGAATGCTCAAAAAGATGATAGCTTTATCGGATGAAAAGAAACGGGAAGATTAGAATTGAGATAAGGGCAGAGTGCTGAAACCATCGACGGCGAGGAAAGAGCAGAACTGCGGCGGTAGAGCCGCAGCGGCGGCGCGGGTTCCGAGATCACCGGAGTCCGAGAGATATATATGTATAATATATATATATATATATATATATATATATATATGTATGTATGTATGTATTCGACCATATACCAACATGTATATACATTCATCTATGCATGCACATATACTTATGTATGATCTATCATTTTACACAAAAATATAATTACAAATTTCACAAATTCATAATAAACACAGAAAGGATACTTACTTGGATATAAAATTACTATACCAAAATATTGCATTAGGGTTTTCGGTAGATTAAAATCCCTTCGTTCTTCTTCCTAATAGGGTTCACCGAATTCTCCTTTCTGTAGGGAAGGGGTGGCCGGCTGCAATTGGCATGAGATGGGTAGGGTTTGTTATCTGTGTATATATATACATATGTATAGGAAATTAATTTCCTAAGGGGTACATGAATTATCTATGCCTAGGATATTTGTTGGAAGAATTTCTTCTTCTTCCACCTACATGTGGTCGGCTATTCACTTGATGCAGAGGGGAGACAACTGCCGATTTTTGGAGAAAATAAGGTGCAGGTAGGGTTTTGTATTTTGTTTAGGGGATATATATAGATAGGTGTGGATATAATTTAGTAATTTTCCTATTAGGTTTAGGTATTCCATCTTTAAGGTAAATCTCTAACTTCAACTCTATTATATACATTTCCTATTCCTATCAAAATAATCCTAGAATAGATACTATGTATACGTATATGTATCTCTTTTCCTTTCCCTTTTATTTGTTTTTCTTTTATTTTCAATTGTTTTATTTTTTCTTTTTCCTTTGCAGGATGGGGCATAACATTCCTCTCCCCTTACAATAAGTTTCATTCTCGAAACTTGCGTATTACATAATCAACAACTTAGTATAGTTCTACTTAATTCATTCACCTAGATAATGACAAAGATAAATATCCATTACATATTCCGATATGCTAACCATTACACTTCCTCGACATAGGACTAAGGCCTCAAAATCATTCCTTGTATACCTACAAGGTAATTCCTAAGTCCATTGTTCTTTGTTTGTCAAATCATAACCTAATCTTTCTATAGTTCTTGAATCAACTTAATGGTATTATCCCCATACCGAGGGTTCCATAATCCAATCATCAGTCTATCTTGTACTTATATCTGCTTCCATGAGCAACCTTCTATAATCAATACTTATGTGTACTACAATCTTTACATCTTATTCACAACTAATCCCTTCAACCGTATTTACTTTCAAAACATGTTTTATTACAATACGATTCAACTTAAACGGTCATCAACCTAGCACTCTTAAGGCGTCCTAATCCCCCATGCTTCCGCGTGCCACTCTGATCTACCATATTTCTTTAATCATTTTTCTCAGCCGCTACTTTTAGCCCCAAATAAATCCCAAATGAATATCAACCACCACTTGTTCATGCTTACTCTATCTCAATTCAAGCCTACTAGATTCGACAATGGCTACTTGTTCCTTTATCCGTCTCAATTTTGTTGTCGATAGCGTGTCATCAACTTATCCTAATAATGCTATTACATCTTATCCACCATCTAAGCTTTTTGCGAATAATGTCATTTATCCTGACTATTTTCTTACTAGTATGATACCATCAAGTTTAAGGGTTCTAGTACAGAGTTACATAGGCACAGGCACAATCATTTAAAATTCAAATTAAAGGTACCTGTGAGCATGTCATGCAGACCCCTACAGCAGTTTCCGGAGCATTCTCCTTGGTTCAGGGCACTCCCTGTTCAAATGGCTCAACTTGCCGTAATTGAAGCATGCGCCTAACTTCTTCCAACATTCTCCACTGTGCTGGCAATTGCATACAAGGCATATAGGAGTCACCATCAGCAGGTTGCCCCTAGGCAGCTACTACTGCTGCTGCAACTGGTCTGTCTGCCCTCTCTTAGTGATGAGGTCCATAACCCTCATCTATGTCAAGATAATAAGAATACACATAATATTGTAAAAATACAAGATCAAGGACTCTTAACAAAAAGTAAAACTAAGAAACTAATGCATGAAGTAGGGGCCTTCCTATTTAAACATGTGCAAGATGAACCAAAGGAATTTATACATTGGGTTCACCTAATTGAACCTATAACATGATTTATAAGAGCTTTTAGAAGCATTTAAAATATCATTAAGTTAGAATGTGTTCTTTATTTTGCTTTTTAAATGTTTATGTTGTATTAGTTTAGGTCCACATTGGATTGTGAGTTTCTGCAGGACCAGTTTTGGTAGAATTGACGTATCTCTCTAACCACAAGGCCAAATTACGATTTGAAAGATGTTTTGGAAATCTCAGACAAATAGCTAAAACTTTTGTGTTTTGTACGTTTCCAAAATAGGTCGTCTTCATCGAGAAAAACAGTATGCAAATTGAAGTACTGTTTCTACCGAATTCTGTGACATACCTTAAGTAATTTGGATGTATCTTTTCAATAGTTGAGGAAAATGCAAAGAACTTTATATGCTTATTTCCTACACTCAATGGGCTACAATTCTCTTAAAGAAGGCAAGGCCTAGTTTGAATTGGAAGGTGTCCAAAAACAATCACAAGCAAGGAAAGATTTCAAGTTGAGGACAAATGCTTAAAGTCTTTCATGAATAGTACTTGAGGGACCTACTTTAAAAATTATCATTCAAGACTTGCAAGACTAGTTTTTATGGAGCCTACATGAATAAGTTTTAGAAGTGTGTAGTCTTTTCAATCATCATTTCAATTTAGTTTGTTGCTTTGTGTTATTTTTGCATATAAAAGGTACATAAGAGAAGCCTTGTGAAAACAAACATTCAATGAAAATTTCTTCTTCTTCAAGAGCAATTCTTGTGTATTTTCTTGGTTCATATTCAAAATCAAGGCTAGAATCTTTCAAGGTTTGAACATCCTTGTGAGATTTGTCCAATTCCAGAGAGGGAAACATCCAAGAGGGAAGTATCTTGCTTGGGTTATGTAGAACTCATTGGAGGACTTATGTTCAAAAGGTTTTCTTCAACTTATTTGGAAGCAAGGTGAAGCTATCTTCATTGTGCCTAAACCATATTTGGAGGAGAAGCTTTAGAGTTAAAGAAAGGTCTATTTTTGCACATATCACTTAGGCATCTTGATCCATCTTCCAGATTCACCATTAGTTACCTCGCTGGGCCGCTTGTCCCGATTCTCCTTATCACGTCTTTGAATGTCACTCTCAACACTGTAACATATATCGAGCAGTTTTCCGAAGTCCCTGGTGTTCGCATTCACTACTCCAGTGCGAATGAGTGAATGCAGTCCCCTCTCAAATTTGACCATCCTCGACTGCTTATCACCCATAACTGATGGCACAAATCTTCTTAAGGCGTTGAAATGGTTGGCATATTCTGCCACTGACATTCTGGGCCCGTGTCTCAGTGATTTAAAAGCTCCAATCTTTTGCAATGTCACCGCGGGTGGAATATAGAACTTGCAAAACTCCTCCTGAAAATGGGCCCAGCTCACCGGTTATGGTAGATCCATCACCACTGTGGTCCACCATTTATCCACTTCTCTAATCAGAAAGGGTCAGATCACCAATGTTTTTATATCCTCCAGCACGTGCAGTAGTGCGAAGTTGTTTTCAACCTCGCTCAACCAGTGCTTAGCTTTGTCCAAATCAGCACCCCCATCAAAAGTTGGGACATGAACCTGCTTCATCTCCCTATAATATTATCACGTCCCCTGTTGCTACGACTACGAGATCGCCTGACTAATGCCTACTCAATCTGTACCAGTGCGTCAACCAGCTGCTGGGGTAGGGCACTCTTGTTCTGGTTATGGCTACCATTTACATTGTCGTTTGCGTCTCTTCTTAATGGCATTCTGCTGTAACATTATAGTTTACATAATTTTAGTTACATATTAAATGGATCGGGCTTACAGGGATCGAATCTAGTTAATATGCAAAAGATCATAAGCAAATCTTAAATATGGCAAGTAAACAAAAACAGTATGGTTTACCCAAGGTATACGCATCCCTCACCCGATCATCGCTTAAGTCTAAGATCATGTGATGCGTGCTAACCATGGGCTGATCTACTCCTCGACCTCCAAACGTCCCTCACTATGGTTTAGGCACAAAGAAGAAGACTTCCCCTTGCTTCTTTAGTGATGAAAATGATTATTCAATCGAGCAAGAACCAAGACTTCAAGATGGTCGTTGATCAGAAAAACCTAATGGCCCTCCTGGACGACACCTTTGGCAATGGCAACATCCTCAAAATGCTTAACTTTGAAGGATATTGACCTTAATTTTTAATGCAAACCAAGAAAACAAAGTCTAACCAGATTGGATTGGCAAGTATTTCATAAAATGTATCTTCAATCTAAGTTATAAAGTTTCGGCCAAATGGCCTTATTTATGCATGCCATGAAACGTCTAAGAGGCTGAAAAGTAACTACAAATGGTTTCAAACATCTATCCTAAAAATCGTTCAAAAAATATTCATAATTTGAAATCTGGTTGAACTTTGAATTGGCTTGGAATCTTGACTTCAAATCTAAACTCTTGTCTTTGCTTGAGTCCAATCCATGCATATGGTGACCAATGGGGTGATTTGAGAGCTGATCTGATGTTGGAGGGTTGTTGGAGTTGAATTCAAAAGTTGATAAAAATTTGAATTCAAATTGAGTTTGAATTTGGAATTCAAGTTTGGATTGAATTTTGAGATGCAATCTGATCTCTTTTCCTTTAACATGGCCGTGTGTTTTGAAGACTCTAGAGATGATGGATGACTTGTCTTGCATCTAGAAGCCTAAGCCTCAAATCGGTTGTGATGTTTCAATTTAAGTTTGAATTCAAATTGAGCTTAATTTTGAACATACTTCGCCGGCCCCTTTGTGGATAATGTAGGATGAATTTGGCTTGAATTTGAACTTGAGATTCCATCCTATTTTGTCTTCAAAAATGCCAAAATTCCTTGGTGGAAAATTCCCTCAAGGCATTCCTTTGGATAACACATTTTCTTAAGACAAACATTCTTCAAGACAAACATTCCCTGGACAAAAGTTGTTTTAAAACATTCTCTAGAACATGCCTTTTTAAACCTCATCTTCAAAAACATTCTCTTTGACCTCCAATTGCCAACATTCCTTTTGCCTCCTTTTGGGGAACATGCCCTTAAAACTCGTTTTTTAGAACTTTGATGACCTGGAATTTGGCATGCACCTTTTTCCCTACCAGACAAGCATATAAAAACAAGGATCACTAGAATACGACATAAAAATCAAGATAAAAGCACACTCACACGCAAGGGACCTAAACATTCACATTGTGGGTTCGATAATGTGAACTCAATGAACCTCAGGTTCATCTTGCATGTGCCTATACAAGAAGGTTCCAACTTGATGTCCAAGTTCTCTAGCTCTTCTTCTTGTTATAGGACCAATGACCTCTTGATGGGATCTCTGATCCTCATCATCATGTCTTATTTCCAAAATCACGCTTAGTATATAATCATCGCTTATGACTAAAATCCGTATTTGGTATAATCATTACTTACGTCTGAGATCGTGACTTATGTTTAAGATCATCTCTTAATTCTAAGATCATAGCTTAAATCTACGTTTTCGCAGTGGATCTAGAGCCATACTCTGATACCACCTGAAGCAACCCGTCCCGAGCCATAGTACTCGAAATGGCTCACTCGCCGTATTTTGTTAAGAAAAAATACAAGGCATCAATACAAATTAATTACCATTGCCAAGTGACGCAAACCGATGTCAGTGGAAGTCATAGAATAATAATCCTCAAAAATAAGTATCATCGTTATTATAAATGTCTAGAAAAATCTAATTCGATACAAATGTCAAACATAGATATTAAATTCTAAGTCTCCAAAGTACATAAACCTCGAATATGAAAACATCTATCTCAACTAAGTCCTCCACGAGTCACATCCAAACATTATCGAACCTCAATATCTCCACTCCTGATCATCCTCGAGGTATGCTAACTCATATTCCTATTTGTCTGCAAAATAAGACTAGGTATAGTATGAGCGACAAAACATCGCTCAGTAGTAGCTTCACTGTACTTACCATGAAATCATACACGTGGAAACAAGTGTTATCAAATAAATATAAATATAAAAATAGCATGTTTCTATTTTCAAATAAGAATTACGATTATACCCTTATAACAATCAAACAATAAAGTTCAATAATTTCAAATCCACAAATTAACCAATCGATAACCAATCAAATATTAGTCCAATCAAAAACGATGATGCAATTTCAAATCAACGCAATGCAATTTTCAAAAGCCAATTTCGATTTCCAAATCCAATTTCCAAAATATCAATTTTGGAAGCGACGCTCAATACCATACGATATGATATTTTAATACGATACGATTCAATATTTCGATAAGATACGATGTTTTGATGTTCGATAAACGATACCAAATACGATTTCGATGCGATGGTCATGGCACTTTTTCTTACAAGTGACTTATATCACAAGACTTACGAATTGATCCTCCAATAGTCAAATGTGTCCAGGTGGCCTATCAAAATAGTCAAATGTGCTTAAATGGCCCAATTGACGGTCAAATGTGTCAGAGCAGCCTATCGAAATAGTGAAATGTGCTCGAATGGCCCGTTTGTTTGGAATTAGTCCAGCTTAACTATATATTTCACTGGTAAGGGTGAATTTCAAAATATGCGATGCACGATTTCAAAGCAATTTTCAAATATCGATATGATTTTCCAAATACGATTTTTAAAATTTCCAAATTTTTTGCAAGCAATCAATTTCGATCAAATCAAATACCAATCAATTCTGATCACAACTACACAAATATCAAATACGATCACATACAAAATTCTGATATCGATGTCCTCATCACCACTACTCACATGTATGTATATACATATACATGTCCACGCCCATACATGTGCATATACACGTATATACATGCATGCACCTCCCTCGGTCTAGTTTTCCCCTTCGGCCCACACTGCCCAGCACCACCAGAGCCGCTGCCAGCCCCCACTCCCTCAGCAACCTCTTCCCCACTCTCTCAAAACCTTAACTCCACTCAACCCACTTCCTAACCAACATTCTCTCTCCAAAACAGACATCACCCACATTTTCTCCGGCAACAAGCATAATTCATGCCTAACAGACTGTCCCAAAAATCAACATCGCACGCGCCGCTAAATGTGCGGCCACACATAGCCACTTGCTGACGCACAGGACCCATGCGCTGCCGCTGCCTGCCGGCGTCGACCACTTGAATTCTTCTTTTTTGATTTTCAACCTATTCCCACCATTAAATTATACAAAATCTTCTCTTACGCCACTACACAATTCATTTAAAACCGATACTAATTCACCCATTTCATAACACATAAAATTATACCCATTTTATTGTATACCACTCATATACTTATAAAAATTGTGTCATCTATGCCCCCAATGATTTGACAGAATGCTCAGCTCAGCCCCATCCATTGAATCGGCCATATACATATAAATCAGCATCCTTGATCACATATTTATATATATATATACACACACATAAATATACACGATATAAAATATGTTTTACCATATACATATAAAAATCGCAATTCCAATTACACTTTTCAAATTTTTGGCAGTCTCATGTCCAACACAACACTTGTGATTCCATAACACATACACATACAAATCGGCACTTATATATACATATGTGTATATATATACAAAAAATGCGAACGAGAGCGCGGCGTCGCCCTGTGATCGTCCAAGCATGAATTTCCATGCCATTGACTTCCAGTGCCGACAACATTGTTTTCGAATTCAGCAATTCATTGATTTCCTGCGCTGCCAAAAGATATGTATTTTTAAAGTGGATAACATCTTTGAGTTCTACGAGCTGAAATAAGGAGACTCCTGCAAATGTGTATTTTGGCCAGTTGAAACGGATTTGGCAATGATTCCCATAAACGGTCAAGTCAAGAGGCATATAAGATGTATAAAAGCATCACTGAAACCAAAAGAATCTTTAGATTCTTAGCTGTTTTGAACAAAGATTTTGATGGTGTTAGAAGACGGATCCTTGGCACCAAACCTCTCCCTTATATGAATAATGTGTTTTCTGAAATAAGACAATAAGAAAGCAGAACAAAACTCATGATGAGTTCCTTTTCTACTACGAATGCAAGTGCCTTATTGTTTTGCATGGTTTACTTACATTTTATGTTTCCGTTTATCGTTTTTTTGTCTTGGTGAAATTAATATCAGTTTAGAGCTGTGTCAAGATGGCTTATATAGGGTTTTGGAGGTTACTTAACCAGCAAGAAAGCTTGAAGAAATTGGCATCACCCATGCTGAAAAGTAGGATTTTAGATTGACATAGTCTCAGTATGTTGACTATATCTTTTCAACGGATGATTCAAATTACCTGATTCTAGCGCCAAATGACAGCTAAGAGATATGTTTACAACTCTTATTTCTAGCACTGTTCTCAAATTCGGTGTCTAAGATGCCCAAAATTCGTGATAAAGTTGAGTGTAGCTGAAACATTTATCTTGCTGACACCCGAATTTCAAACAGTCATATCTCCTTCAATAATTATATAAATCAAGTGATCTTGGGGGGCTAAATTCAAGGGAATTTTGTGATCTACAACTTTGAAGAAGGGTTCAAAAGATAGTTCAGTCCACATCAGAGACAAAAATCATATGCAAAATAAGGCTATACAAGAGAATAAGATTGTCATTATTTTTATTTTAGAATTTATCTTTATCTTTTCTTTCTCATTTCAGATTGTCGAAATTTGTAAACGTTAGGATTGTTATTTTATACTTTTAAAAGGCTGGACCGAAGATAGTTTTTTTTTTTTGATAATGGACCGAAGGTAGTTAGGCAGATGTTTTATTTTGTGAAAAAAATTTGTGATTCATTTTTTTCTTCACAAGAGAGTTTCTTCTGTCCTTTGGTTTCAATCCAAGGTTAGATCCATATCAAAGATTTTGATTCATTTTTTTCTTCACAAGAGAATTTCTTATGTCCTTTGGTTTCAATCCAAGGTTAGATCCATATCAAAGATTGAACATTCTTTGAGGGAGGATCGAACTTTTCAAGAACCGAACACGTCCCTAGGTGTTAATTCACCTAAGATCACGAACAAGTCGATTCTTGGAAAGCATTGCTCATTGAAGAACACGTTCTTGAGTGTCAATTCACCCGGTGTGACGAACAAGTCTTCTCCACACAAAGGTGTAAAGGAAGATCGGATCAAACTTGCGTCAAATTCGCATCAATTTGGTATCAAAGTGTAAAAGTTACCTTTTTAATCTTCTCATATCCCTCTTTCAATACTGTTCAAGTCAAAAAAAGAACAACTTTCGTTACATCTAAATTTTCCAGCCTCGTACTAGTAGCCTATTCCAGCTAATTAATGGGAAAGTGTTTTTGGCCCTTAGCTTTGTTGAGGTATTTTCCAATTGGATAGGAGCTTAGTCTATTTTTGTTTATCTTTTCACTTTTTGTCTTTCCTCTGTTAGATTCCCATCAGTAACGAAAAAGGATTTTCACAGTTTTTAATTGTGCTGCATGCATAATATTTTACTAATTTTAGTATAAGAATTATACAATACTTTTGGGATTTACAATGAGTCACTTGAAAAGTTCAAAATGTCATCCGTACAAGTGTATTTCACAACCGTCACAAGAATTTTAGAAAAGACAAAATTAGACTGCATTGCCGACTTACACGACGTCGAGTAAATTATATATTGATACATATGCCAGTTGGTTATATCTAAAAAAATAAAAAAAAAAAGCTTGGATTTAGGTTCGTTGTATTTTTCGTAGTATTATTCAGCTTTTACATATATTCTAGTCCATAGCCTAAAAAGCTCCCCTCTTTTATGTTAAATACTGTTGCTATTCGAAGCTCTTGACAAGTTTTTAGTCTTTGTGTTGTTTACTTGCATAAATTGTGTGTTTCTTGAATGCATTCTTGATTCCTACTGCCTCAAAACTGCCTGTTGGAGAAAAATTTGTAAATGGATTTGTCCAAAGTTGGTGAGTAACATACTTTAATCCTACGATCTAAATGGATTCTCATGACCACTATTTGTAGAGGGAATTCTTGGAGGTTACGGCAACCCACGATCACAATGATCGGCTAGTAACCCCTATGTTCACCACGTACCCCACGACTGCCTCAGATCAGCCATTAACCCACGACTGGTAGGAATCAGTCAGCGCTAATCTGAGCCGTTAGATCGTAATTAAATCATAACCGTAGGATCAAGTAAATTATTTTCTGAAAGTTGGTGAGTAACAGTAGTGCATATCGATTCTTGGTGCACAAGTCGGACATTCCTGACATACATGAGAATGTTGTCATGGAATCAAGAAATGCAGTGTTCTTTGAAGATGTCTTTCCAAAGATAGACAAAAACGACGAAGAAACAAGCACTAGTAAGCGAGTGCGTGAGACGACCCCTCAAGAAATTGAGGGACTGCGTCAAAGCAAACGAGCCAGAGTATAAACATCTTTTGGATCAGATTTTCTAACATACTTGGTAGAAAACGATCCAAGAACCTTTTCTGAGGCGATGTCAACTCCAGAAGCTCCCTTCTGGAAAGAGGCAGTAAATAGTAAGATAGAATCGATTCTTCAAAATCACACTTGGGAGCTGGTTGATCTTCGACCAGGAAGTAAACCACTCGGATGCAAGTGGATCTTTAAGAAAAAGATGAAAGAAGATAGGTCTATTGACAAATACAAGGCCCGGTTAGTAGCTAAAGGCTATCGACAAAAGAAAGGCTTTGACTTTTTTGATACCTATTCACCGGTAACTAGGATCACTTCAATAAGAATGTTAGTTGCTATCGCTGCAGTCTACGACTTAGAAATCCATCAGATGGATGTGAAGACTGCCTTCCTGAATGGTGAGTTAGAAGAAGAAATTTATATGGAGCAACCTGAAGGGTTTCCTGTACCAGGACAAGAGAAAAAGGTATGTAAACTTGTCAAGTCTTTGTACGGACTTAAACAAGCACCCAAACAGTGTCATTTGAAGTTTGATGAGGCAATGTTGTTAAATGGCTTCAGGATCAATGAGTGTAACAAGTGTATGTACATCAAGAACACACCAGACGCTTATGTGATAGTATGTCTATATGTAGACGACATGCTTATCATCGGTAATACTCGTGACATCATCTTGAATACCAAGAAGATGTTAACACGAAATTTTGATATGAAAGATATGGGGGTTGCCAATGTCATTCTAGGGATTAAAATTTCTCGGATAACTGAAGGTCTTGTTATGTCGCAAACTCATTATATTGAATCTGTTCTCAAACGATTCAACATGTTTGATAGAAAACCAATAAAGACCCCACTAGACTTAAGTATACACTTAAGAAAGAACCAAGGTGAACCTGTAGCTCAATTGAAGTACTCACAGGTAATAGGAAGTCTGATGTACATAACAAACTGTACAAGACCAGACTTAGCCTGTTCAGTAAACAAATTGAGCAGGTTTACGAGTAATCCAAGTGAAGATCATTGGAAAGCTCTAAATAGAGTGATGAGGTACTTGAAGTGCACAATGAACCTTGGATTACACTATACAAGATATCCAGCAGTATTGAAAGGATATTGTGATGCGAATTGGATATCAGATAGCAAGGACTCTAAGTCCACTAGTGGATACCTATTCACTGTTGGTGGAGGTGCTGTGTCATGGAAATCTACAAAACAAACGTGCATAGCTCGATCCACTATGGAAGCCGAGTTTATAGCACTAGATAAAGCTGGAGAAGAGGCTGAATGGCTTCCAAATTTCCTAGAAGATGTTCCATGTTGGCCTAAGCCAATCGCTCCTATCAGCATACACTGTGATAGTCAGTCTGCTATAGGACGAGTACAAAGCAGCATCTACAATGGTAAGTCTCGACACATACGTCGGAGACATAATACCATTAAGCAATTGATCTCTAATGGCGTGATTTCCATTGATTACATAAAATCAAAGGAGAATCTTGCGGATCTGCTTACACAAGGCTTGCCTAGAGATCAGATGTCAAAATTGACAAACAAAATGGGACTTAGCCTACTACGCGAGAGTCTTTGTAACGGTAACCCAACCTTGTTTGACTGGAGATCCCAGGATCTTGGTTCAATGGGACAACCAAGTTATGAAGGTTCAGTTTAGCACTTACTCATTCCGCTACATAAAAGTGCTGTCTGCAGAGAAAATTTAGGGTAAGCTAAAGCTTTTAATGATGTCCTATATATTGATTCATCAAGTAGGGCATGACAGAATGCTCCTGATAGGAATCACCTATGTAAGTGTGAAGTGGGGCCGCTTCTATGAGAATTATGTGAGGCAAAGAAATCTAATTAACACTTTCTGAAACCAGGTTGTTCATGGCCAAAACGAACACAACCATGAGAACCAAAAGTGTGTTAAAGGAAATGTTGTGTGAGTATTGTTGTCTAGGTTCACAGCAAAGGCTGACTAGTTCAAGACATCAAGTCACTACTTAGCCGAGTGAATCCGATGGTACATCACTACGAAAGGTTCAAAGCCAGAAGCTACCTCTTCTGATGCAACATTTTCTTGTCTGACTTCTCGTTAGAGTCTGCATCCGCATTTGCATTAATTTCCATTCATGTGGGGGATTGTTGGAGAAAAATTTGTAAATGGGTTTGTCCAAAATTGGTGAGTAACATACTTTGATCTTAATTGAGATTAGTTTTCGTTTATCAAAAATGAAAAATAATGAATCCTAAATTATCTACGCAATGAGTAGATGAGTTTAGGCCTTTGAATCACTCAATTTCGATACCGGGTGAATGAGAAATTAATGCTCAAAGTGAGAATAAAAATTGGTTGCAAATTGGAAAAATTTGTGATGTGGCTTCATGAGAAGAAGACACATCACCTTTTTGCAAATATGCCACATTAGCAAATTGAAGAGAAAATGCCACCAAATATAGTGCTAGGAGAGGCACTTTAGATGTGCCCTAAGGGCATGAGAAGTTTTTGACCAGAGGGAAGACCTAGAAAGTGCCACACGCGTGCACACGCGCGTGCGCGCCGCCCGTCCGCCCGTCCGGCCAGCTCGGCTCGGCTCGTGCTCAGGCTCGGGCTCATAGCTCGTGGCACGCCCGCCCGGTTCTTATCTTTTTGGATAAATTTTTTTTAAATTTTTCCAGAAAATAATTTACTTGATCCTACGGTTATGATTTAATCCTACGATCTAACGGCTCATATTAGCGCTGACTGATTCCTATCAGTCGTGGGTTAATGGCTGATCTGAGGCAGCCGTGGGGTACGTGGTGAACATGGGGGTTATTGGCCGATCATTGTGATCGTGGGTTGCCGTAACCTCCAAGAATTCCCTCTATAAATAGGGGCAGTGCACTGCTTCTGAACACACAGAAATTTTCCTTCTCTTCTCCTACTGCATAATCCATTGCTGCATACTGCATACACTGCTGCTGCATTTCATCCATTTGAGGAAGTCAGAACATTTGTCAGATTCGTGGAGTTCTTACGTAGTAGTGCCACTCGTATGAACTGTTAGCAGTTGTATCTTGGGAGACGTTTGCAAATTTTCGGTTGGGCAAAGTATACCGAAGCAATTCGTCTTAAGGACAGAGTCCTGGACTCGCCTCGGTCCCTATGTTGAGCTCATCCCTGTGTTGAGCTTGTCTTCGTGTTGAGCTCATCTATGTGTTAAGCTCTTCCCTATGTTGAGCTCATCGGTTCGGCTCATCACTGGGATGACCTTGGCATTTCATCTCGGTTCATCCCTGTGATGACACTTCGGCTCATCACTGGGATGACATCGGCCTTTCATCTCGGCTCATCCCTATGATGGCAATTGGACTCATCACTGGGATGACCTCGGCCTTTCATCTCGGCTCATCCCTGTGATGACACTTCGGCTCATCACTGGGATGACCTCGTCCTTTCATCTCGGCTCATCCCTGTGATGCCACTTCGGCTCATCACTGGGATGACCTCGGCCATTCATCTCGACTCATCCCGTGATGGCACTTCGGTTCATCACTGGAATGACCTCGGCTATTCATCTCGGCCCATCACTGTGATGGCACTTCGGCTCATCCTTGTGCTTTACAGAATGTCAGTTTCATTCTCTAATAAATCTGTGTTTTTGTACCTGAGACAACACCATTCTCTAATAAATCTGAGTTTTTGTACCTGAGACAACACTGCCACATACACAAGATAGGAACTTTTGACCTATAAAGCCTGATCTATTCATCTACACCCTTCATTTTCCACTCGTACACCAAGAACCCATATTGTATCCCAACGGAAACCAAAGGAATCGTAAAAAAAAGGCAGAAATTGTTCCAAAAAAAAAAGAGTCAAATTGTACACTTGTTTATGGTTTCACATAGTAGCAAAAATCTTCTACTCCTGCCTCTTTCTGAATCACGTTTCTAGAGGTCATCAATTATCTTGAACAAAGAGCAACCCTTCCTTGAGTTCCTCTATAGCAGAATTGCTGAGACGTTGTCTACATTTCAGAAGCCGAACCTTACCATCACGGCGTACACAAATTTCTGAATGAGCTCCTAGTGCGTCAGTGTGAACTGCAATGCGATGCCACTGAGCTCGTCTTGATAAATCCTTGGTATTAGAAAGTATCTGTTCAAAAATACCCCCAGTTCCAACAGTAGAGATTGTTACAGTTCGACCATTTCTTAAGGTCTTCTGGATTGGGGCCTGCCAACTTTGCAGAAATTAAAAAAAAAAAAGGTATAATTTGGCCCCTCAACATGAGGGCAATTTGATCATTTTGATTTATTGATTGGATTACACTACGTGTTTGGGAAAAAGGAATCATTTGTGGTTCGCCTTCAAGACTTACCTCAAACGGGTTGGGATCTTCTCACTCCAACTTTCCTCATCCTCTTTGTGACCACGCGACACGTGGCAGTAGGGGGTGATGAGGCTAGATGAGGGTTAGCCTCACCATCCCACCTTGCTGCCACGTGTCGCGCGGTCATGCGTCACCGCACCCCATTGTGGTGAGGTGATCCTATCCCACCTCAAACACCTAAACTTTTCAAAAAATTTCCAAAATTCCCTTGAGCCTAAAATCCTATATGCACACTTATTGGGACACTTGTTTGCAACTAGGACATACATACGTGCAATTAAATAGCATAAAACCTAAGATTAGTTAAGGATTACCCATGGCAACCCCTTAGCGTTTCTTTGGCTCAGCCTTCAACATCATGTTTGGTTTCTTATTGCTTTTTGATTCTTTAGTGTGTCCAAATTTTGTGTGTCAATTATATTGGTGTATACTCTGTTGTCGTGCTCTTTTGGTACCATTGAAGACTTGGCTACAAACTGGCTGTTGAAGACCCCGCATTGATTTTCTCTTGTTGATTGTCTCTAACTCAAGGTCTTGAGCCATAAACACAGGTGGTGAGATTGAATGACTATACACGAGAGGGTGAGGCATACATATATTGATTTTGTTTTCTACTAACGTAATGTGTCTCTTCCGTCTTTGTGTTAGTTTTCCTCTTTTTTCGTTTTAGTGTTTCGTTTTAGGCTCTAAGTACATAGCTAGATCACATAAGAGTCCTTCGAGATCTTCACCAGCATTGGAGAGAAGAGCGGTACCATATACTCGATGTCCCTACAAGAGCTGTTTGATAGACTTGATCAGTTTCAGAGGACATAAGACTGACTTATGACCACTGTAGACCAACTCCAGAGATCTCAACTAAGAACTGTGGATATAAGTGGACCCAAAACGCAGAATGATATTGCTCCACCTCCACCAGTTAGAGGACCCAGGGTACACATGGGAAGAGGGAGAGTGGCCCTACGACATGTCTCAATGCAACTTCTAGGTGATATGCATGATGAGTATGAGCCGAATCCTTACATTGAGCATGAAGATGTGTTTGGTTATGCGCTACCCCCCGAGCATGTCTACTTTGGCCAAAACCGAGGTCATCCTCCGTTTCGTCCCGATTATAATCAAAGATTCAACCAAGAAGATGAGACAAGCAGGATCAAGACGAAAATTCCTCTGTTTTATGGTAAGAGTGATGCTGAGACGTACTATGAGTGAGAGAGGAAAGTAGACTTGATCTTCTTGTAATAACATTTCAGAGATGTCTTAAGTTAATTTTGTTGTGTTTGAGTTTGCCGGTTATGCACTCATATGGTGGGACAAGATTAATAGTGATAGACGAAAATCCGGGGAGGGAAGGATAGATACATGGGAAGAATTGAAAAGGTGCATGAGAATTAGGTTTATTCCTACGTCCTATAAGAGAGACTTGCATGGGAAGCCTCAAAATCTTACACAAGGCACTAGAAGGGTCGATGTGTATCACAAAGAGATGGAGCTACTCTTAAGGAGGGCTGACATTGATGAAGATGAAGGATCCACTATGGCATGTTTTGTCCGTGGCTTAAACTGGAAAATTGCCAAAACTGTAGAGTTGCATCCCTATTATGACATGTCCTCCTTGGTCCATCTTGCTGAGAAAGTTGAAGCCCAGTTACAACAAAGAAATGCTCAGGCTCGACAGTTTTCATCTTCGACACAATTTAGAGAGACGAAAACCCCGCAGATGAGGCCGCGAGCTGCACATCCACAGCCTACACTATTGCCGCCCCATTCTATGTCGGCTTCAGATAAAGGTAAGGCGAAGGTTGGTGATGCAACCCCTCAACAAGGTAAGTTTTCTAATTCGACCTTTAGGACTAGGGATATTCAGTGTTTTCGTTGTAGAGGAATTGGTCATGTTTCTAGATATTGTCAGTCATGTTATTTGAGGAAACTAATGAGTATGTATCTGAAACCGATCATGATGAAATTAAGGAAGAAAGTGTTGAAGATTATGGCATTAACGAGGAAAAGGATGAATGTAGAGAGTTTCTAGTAGTTAGATCATGCCTTAATGCCCAAATGCAAATGAATGAACATGAACTCCAACGAACTAACATATTTCCCACATGTTGCATGATTGGTGGTAAGATATATACTATGATTATTGATACTAGGCCTTGCGCTAATGTAGCTAGTACTGAACTTGTTAGAAAGATTGGTTTATCTATGATTGATCACCGGTATCCCTTTGAGTTATCTTGGCGTAATGATGTTGGTGTCGTTGAAGTGACCAAGCAAGTTCTTGTTTCAGTTTCTATTGGTAGCTACAAGGATGAGATTCTTTTCGATGTTGCCCCTATCCATGATAGTCACATACTTTTCGGAAGACCATGCCAATATGATAAGCATGTTATGTATGATGGCTTTCTTAATAGATATTCTTTCAAGTTGAATGGCAAGTTATATAGGTTGAATGCATTATCTCCATAAGAGGTGATGGAAGATCATAGAAGGCAGCTTCAAAAGCATAATGATCCACTCGAAAGAGCAGCTGAGAAGAGGTTTTTGGAGTCTCTTAGACAAGAGGCCCACAGAGCAGATTCATGGGCTAAGGAGAAGGAATGAAACAGGGGAGAAAAACAGGTTTTACTGGTTGCACATGTTGCTGGGTCATTAGACGTGCCCCTTGATGCATTGCAGGTTGATTTACATTCTGATTTTCATATGCCTAATACTTGTGATGTTGGTGCGCTATTTGCTGAAATCGAAATGTCTAACCATGTTAGTCCATCTACAATTTTATGCCCCTTAGAATTGGAAATTGTTACACACCCTAATCTTGAGTTGGTTTCTAATGATGATGCTTTCATTGCTGAGTTTGATACTTTACTAGATAGGTGCACATTAGAAGCTAACTTTGATTGCCATGTTGATGTATGCATTAACTTTGCTAAGGTGTTTTACTATCAAGATCCTTTTGATATCTGATGCACTTACATTCCGCACATGCCCCTTTTGATGCCTTTTGGTCTAAGTGCAAGCAAATATGATTTGTGTCCTTTTCTATACTTAGATGACATTGGTTCATATGATGACTTGTATTCTCATTTCTCTTTTCACATTTTGATGGTCCATGATCCTTTTTGTCTTTGCGCTCTCTTGGTTTATGCTTTTCTTTGGACAATTTACATATTTGACCCAGGATCTAGGACTTGTGAGGGCATGGGAATGATTTTGGCTTTAAATTTGAGCGATAGTATGTTGTTTTGCACTCCTTTTATGCTACCATATATGGTTGACTGTCTCTTGTTGAATGCTTTTTCTTTGCCTCTTATATTGCACCCTAAGCATGTAAGGAAAGGCATGATGGTAGACGTCCTTTTCCTCTTTGGATTTCTTGATTCGAGGACGAATCCCTTTTAAGAGAGAGGGGATGATGCGACACTAAGTGCCCTAGTGCCTTGCATGTTTTACTTACATTTTATGTTTTCGTTTATCGCTTTTTTTGTCTTGGTGAAATTAACATCAGTTTAAGGTTGTGTCAAGATAGTATATACTGGTTTTTGGAGGTTACTTAACCAGCAAGAAAACTTGGAGACGTTGGCATCACTCATGCTGAAAAGTAGGATTTCAGCTTCATATAGTCTCAGAATATTGGCTATATCCTTTCAACGGATGATTTAAATTACATTATTCTAGCGCCAAATGACAGCTAAGAGATGTGTTTACAACTCTTATTTCTAGCACTTCTCTCAAATTCGGAGTCTAAGATGCCCAGAATTCGTGATAAAATTGAGCGTAGATGAAACTCTTATCTTACTGACACCTGAATTTCAAATAGTCATGTCTCTTTCAATAATTATTCAAATCAAGTGATCTTGGTGGCTAAATTCAAGGGAATTTCCTGCTCTACAACTTGTAAGAAGTCTTCAAGAGCTAATTCGATCCATATCAGACAAAAATCATGTGCAAGATAAAGTTGTACAAGAGAACAAGATTGTCATTATCTATTTTAGAATTTATCTTATCTTTTCTTTCTCATTTCAGATTGTCGAAATTTGTAAACATTAGGATTTTTATTTTATACTTTTAAAAGGCTGGATCGAAGGTAGTTAAGCAGACATTTTATTTTGATAAGAAAAAACTATGATTAATTTTTTCTTCACAAGAGAGTTTCTTGTGTTTTTTTGGTTTCAATCCAAGGTTAGATCCATATCAAAGATTGAACATTCTTTAAGGGAGGACGAAATTTTCAAGAAGCGAACACGTCCGTAGGTGTTAATTCACCTAAGATCACGAACAAGTCGATTCTTAGAAACCATTTCTCATTGAAGAACACGTTCTTGAGTGTTAATTCACTCGGTGTGATGAACAAGTCTTCTCCACAAGAAGGTTGAAAGAAAGATCAGGCCAAATTCGCGTCAGATTCACATCAACTACTGAAAGATAGCAACGGCTGTGTCTGTACCTAAGCTTCCCAAAAGTGATCAGGCTACTGCTAATATAGCTACTAGGAGATATGTTCCTCTATCTTAGAATGATCACAGGAGGAGTAATGACTCTAGACCCTTCTATAACTTTTGCAAGAAAACAGGTCACACAGAGGAAAGATGCTTTGCAAAACAGGTAGGCCCCCAACCAGATTCAATGAGCAGTGGAAGAACACTGAGCCTTGGAGGTCTTAAGGTTCTACCAATAATACCTGAACAGGATCCAACCCAAATGTTTCCAGAAATTATGTTACTGGACCTCTGATGTTCCAATCTAGAGTCAATTTGATGCTATTCTCTAGTTTATGAAGCAACATCAAACCCAACACAACATCTGGATATAAACTAGGAAGCTATTTAGGTCACTGTGGCTGGCTATGGTAAAGATTCTAAACTCATGCTTACTTGGATTGTTGATTCTGGTGTCACATATCATATGACTTGGAATAAGAAAAAACTAACTGATTTTGTGTCATTTAATACCCCTACAAGAGTTAATGTTGCTAATGGTGCTGGAATCAGTATAGTTGGATGTGGAAAGATTAAGTTAACAGAGGATTTGAAACTAAAAAATGTATTGTTTATACTTGAGTTAAGTTTTAATTTGATATCTGTAGGGAAAATCGTTCAAGATAATATATGTTAAGTAAGGTTCTCACCATCTAAATGTTATTTTCAGGAGATCTTCTCCAAGAAAATGATTGGCAGTGCTAACAAGGTCAATAGACTCTTCATTTTTCAAGTTGAAGAGTCAAATCCTCTCAGTAATCAAACTAGTATAGAATCTTGTATGATTTCTAGTAGGAATAATGAGAGTATTTTTTTATGGCATAAGAGATTAGGACATCCTAACTTCTTGTACCTCAGACGTCTCAGGCCAGACTCGTTCACTAATGTCAAACAATCTGATTTATTTTGTGAAGAGTGTCTGTTTACAAAACGTTGAAGAACCAGTTATCCAAAAAAAGACTATAGGTGCAGTGTGTAGGATCTGCAAGGCACCACTAGAAGGAGGGGGTTGAATAGTTGGTACGGAAAGTGTGGTTTTTAAAATTAGTTTAAAACAAAAACTCAACTTCTGAAAACAGTTTCTGTTTTCAGGACCAGTTTTAAAACGTTTTTAAAACCAGGTTGTAGGTCTTCACAAATTTTGAAATTTTGAGAGAACTTAGGCTCAGATGTTATAGTGTCTCCTAAAAATTTCAGATTTAAATTCAACCTGTAACCCCTTCAAAAATTGTTGGTGGTCAGATAACGTGAATCTGCCAGAAACAGTAGACTGTTTTGAAAACTTTATTCCTATTTGTACTTAACTCCAAATGCTCTGACATTTTAACCACTAACCCCTTATATGTTGCATTTAAATTGGTTGAAACAGTTTTGAAAAATTCTTTTGGGAAGTTAGTCAAAAACTATCAAAGTCTCAACCTTTGCAAGCCTGAAAATCAGTCTGCACTAGTCTCAGAACTTTGAATGTTTGGTGACTTATACTTGTCCAAAAGGGTTGAAACTTGGGCCAAATTAACCCTAAGATGTTTGGATATGATTCTGGAAAGTTTTGTAATTTTTGAAAAACTTTTACTATTTTTATAAACGTAAACAAAACGGATAAACAGTGCTGAAAGTAAATGACACCGAGAATATTATAATGGTTCGGTTATAAACAACCTACTCCAGTCTTTGAGGAACACATTCCTTGGTTCACACTAATCACACAACACAAATACACCTTACCACAGAGTTGATGGAGTTACACATCAACTCCAACCCTTTACAAATCTTGTATGATGAATACAATTGCGCACGAACACCACCACCTTACAAGATTGAAGATTGATTACACCTTGATCAATCTTTTACAAATATAAAGAATGTGTGGTGGTCTAAGATAAGCCTATTTAAGAATATGAATATAAGTACAACAGGCTTTTAGGAAGAAGAAAGAAATAGAGTGTAGAAGAAGAAGGCTAGAACGTTTTTGATGCTTCAAGAATGTAATGCTTGTTCTTGTCTTTGTTTTGCTCTTCTTCATTTCCTTTTTAAGCACCTTGGCCGTCCCCCTTGATGTCCCTCTCCTCTTGAAAATTATCTTCTAAGTCTTTGGGAGAATGTGTGGCATCATTGTGACATGATCTTGCTTACTTGGCACCTCCTCATTGGATGATCATTTAACTTTTGCTTACTTGGCACTCATTGATTGGTTGAATGTTGTCATCATTTGATGACTTGAAAAATCTGAGAATTCCACTAAAAACATGTGCCAAAATCAACATAAAATAGTTTCCATAACTCATAAGATTATCACACAAATCAAGCAAGATAATATTTCTCCAAACAAGGTGAGAAAATCGGCCATAGTGAGGAATTGACATGCTGAAATTTCAGCATGTGATACATGGCTCCTCAATTCAAATTACTACCAAATTTTCTTTGATTTTTCTCTTAAAAATAAATCACCAGTTAGTAGACAATATTCTTATCAATTTTGGAAATGAAATTGGACACTAACATGGCCAATATTTCGGCCAAGATACATTCACACACATGCTGAAATTTTCAGCATGTGTGATATTCAAAATATCACAATTTATGAATTCATATCTTAGTCAAATTACTTTCAATTCTTCTTCCAATTAATCACATGTTTCAAAACACAAAATATAGCTCATTTGGAGAAGAAAATCGGCCAGCTCTTTGTGCACATGCTGAAATTTTCAGCATGTGTTTCAAATGAGATAAAATTTGAAATATTACCTTTTGTAGCTTCTTTCTTTAAATCACCAACATTGTATGATTGATTCTTGACCAATCAATATGCCAACAAGGCTCCACATATGCTCCATCTCAGCTGTATAGGCGTGTATGATATGTATATACATGTGCTGAATTTTATTTTTGTAAACTTTGTAAAATAGTGCACATTTAATAATACACACATGGTATATTCCAATCAGTCCTTAATTTAATTTTCTAGAACACTTTGAGATGTATGACATATGTAAAAAGTGTCTAGATACGTGTCGTATCATCATCATCATCATCCAGACCCAGTATATCCTAACGATAGTCTGGGGAGGGTAAGTGGTAGGCAGATAATACCCCTATCCCAAGGGATAAAGAGTCTGCTTCCAGTGAGACCCCCGTCTCTACCTGCATAAATGACATGATAATAAAGATATGTTGTGCTAGTGTGTTAGTGAAGGAATTCAGAAAATACAAAGAAAGGCTTTTCGATATTAAAATACACATCACGTATATATGTACATATAATGTAAACAACGGTATAACATAAGCCACCAAGTGGAAAGTCAACCTAAAGCGTAGATAGTGTCTACGCCTATCTATGTCCCTAAAGATACTCTAAAGTATCCCTATATATGACCTATACCTCGTTAACCTTAATCTTATGTCTCCATGAACTTCTATCCTGGACCATGTCCTCAGAGAGGTGCAAATCTAGTAAGTCGTGCCTTATCTGCTCATCCCAAGTTAGTTTGGGCATGTCTTTACTCTTGTTTCCCTCTATAATGAGGCTTTCAATTGCTCTGACTGACGCCGTTGTCTGTCTCCGCATGACGTGGCCAAACCACCTCAATCTTCCCTCCCTTATCTTATCGGCTATACTAGCCACGCCTAACCTTTCTCAAAATACCTCGTTTCTGATCCGGTCTAGCCTTGTATGCCCACACATCCATCTTAACATTTTCATCTCTGCCACTTCCATCTTCTATAATTGTGACCTCTTGATGGCCCAGCAGTCTGTCTCATATAGCATTGCCGGTCGCACTACCACCCTATAAAATTTTTCCTTTAATTTAGTTGGAAACTTTTTGTCACACAGCACCCCTGAGGCCGCCCTCCATCTACACCAGCCTGCTTGAACTCGATGTGCTTCATCATTATCTATGTCGCCATTCTGCTGCATAAATGATCCTAGGTACTTAAACTTACTTACTTGTGGTACCACTTGACCATCGATGGTGAGCTGGCTATCCTCACTGTCTACTACGCCGTTGAAGTCGCAGTGCAGATACTCGGTCTTAGAACGGCTAATCTTTAAGCCTTTTCTCTCCAAAACACCTCTCCACTACTCTACTCTCATACTCAGGGTATGTCTACTTTCTGCGACTAATACAATATCATCAGCAAAAAGCATACACCACGGCACTGCCTCCTGTATCGACTTTGACAACTCGTCCAGGACAACTGCAAAAAGAAATGGGCTCAAAGCAGACCCTTGATGGAGACCGACCTCCACCGGAAAAAAGTCTGTATTCCCCACAGCTGTACGAACGGTTGTATTTGTCCTAGCATACATATCTCTAATTATGTCTATATACTTCATAGGGTTCCCTCTTGCCTCCAGACTATCCCATATCAGGCTACGCGTCACACTATCATATGCTTTTTCAAGATCGATGAAAACCATATGTAAATCATGCTTCTTCTCCTTATACTTCTCCATCAATCTCCTGAGAATGTGTATTGCTTCCGTAGTTGACCTTCCTGGCATAAAACCAAATTGGTTCACCGTAACCTGAGTTTCTCTCCTAATTCGAGTGTCGATTATTCTCTCCCATAACTTCATGGTATGGCTTAGCAACTTAATCCCTCTATAGTTCACACAACACTGTGCGTCTCCTTTGTTCTTATATAGGGGTACCACAACACTCTTTCTCCACTCATCTGGCATCTTCCCTGTTTTATAAATACGGTTGAACAGAGTAGTTAGCCATTGGACTCCTTCCTTTCCTAAAGACTTCCACGCCTCAATGGGTATGTTATCTAGGCCGACTGCTTTAGCTTTTCCTATCTTCTTCAGTTCTCTCATCACCTCTCCTTGTGTGATGTTCTGACAGTCGGAGTTATTATGTTATCGTTGTTGGTTAGTTGTGCTTTCTCGTTCTTCGTAGTCGGCACTACTGCCGTTGAAAAGATTGTGAAAGTATGTTTGCTATTTCGACTTGATGTCTTGTTCTTTGACTAACACATGTCTATCTTCTCCTTTTATGAACTTCCCGCCTCCTAGGTCTTGCCTCTTTCGATCCCTAGCTTTGGCAATCTTGAACATATCATGTTCTCCTTCTTTTGTTTCTAGTCTCTCATACATCCTTTTATAAGCTGCAGTCTTTGCTTCTGTCACTGCCTTCTTCGCCTCCTGCCTGGTGATTTTGTAATTATCCTTCAATCGCACTTTTTCTTCCCCATTGGTTCATCTTAACAGCTCTCTAAAAATCTTTTGTTTGTCTTTTTTTTTGCACATCTTCGTTCCACCACCACGTCTCTTTATGTACGGACTTCTTTCCTGTTGTTACCCCAAGCGTTTCTCTCGCCGTTTGAGTAATAGTAGTCGATATAGCTTCCCACATCTGATTTGTGTCATCACCTAGACGATCTAGTTTCGCAGAGATGACCTTGTCTCTGAATATATTAATTTTTTCGTCCTTCAGACTTCCCCATCGAATACTGGGTGGGAATTTTCTAACCCCCTTACTCAGCTTTTGGCTCAATGTTATAACTACCACTAATAAACGGTGTTGCATCATCGCTATCTCTCCTGGTATAACCTTACAGTCTCCCCACAACCGTCGGTCTTCACGCCTCATCAAAAAATAATCGATCTGCGTGTGACGTCCTCCGCTGTTAAACGTGATCAAATGTGATTCTTTTTTCTTAAAAAACGAGTTTATAATACCTAGGTCATGGGCTACTGCTAGGTCTAGCAGATCTCTACCCTGTTCGTTTCTATCTCCATAACCAAACCCGTCATGTACCGCCTGAAAGCCATCACTATTCTTTCCAATATGTCCATTCAAATCACCCCCGATACAAATTCGTTCCTCCCTGGGTATTGCCTTTAACACTACGTCTAAGCAATCCCAAAACCTTTTCTTCTCCTGTTCTCCTAGTCCCACTTGGGGTGCATAGGCGCAAATCACTGCCACTACCTCCTTATTTAGTACTAACTTCAACACCATAAGTCTATCATTATATCTAATCACATCAATCACGTTAGTGTGTAATTCTATCTTTACTAGGAATCCTACCCCATTCTTGGTCCCATCTGACCCTGAATACAACAACTTATACCCATTACATTCTTTACCTTTATTCTCTTTCCACCTAGTTTCTTGGAGGCATGCTATATCTATCTTACGTCTCTTAAGTGTATCTATAATCTCAAACAATTTACCACTTAATGTTCCTACATTCCAAGAGGCTACCCTTAGACTATCTTCATTTTTCTTCCCCTTACCTACACCCCTCCTCCTTAGACATGGTCTTACGGAAAAATCATGACGTATCCTATCAATTATTGCAACTAAAACTACGGATCCAAGGTATGTTACAGATGTAGAATGTTTCAAACTAAATGTAAACAATCAAAAGTACTTCAATGGTATTAAAACAAAAATGAAATTATATCACCTGGTTGGTCTGTGTCACACCAAGATCCAATAGAACAGATCTGGATCGCAATCGAGTCAAAATCGTGTGGACTTTTGTCGGTGCGTCTATGTAGCTCTGAGATGCAAATCGAGGGCGGTGGTGTGAAAGGGGATTGACCTAAACCAGAAAATTGTCCAAGAGGGCTGAAAGAATGACAGACGACAAGCAGAACAGGTGAGTGCGTCTCGCACAATTCTGATAGTCCGAAACTTCTGTCTTTTTGGATGGCGATGCTCCGTGTGTAGCGCCTCATATTCGGCTACCCTCGTACGGTGCACCCGCCGTACTTTCACTTTCGGAAAAATACAAAGCGTCGATACTTAACTTGTAAAACCCATGAATAAACATGGATTACAAAGTCACGATCTTAATAGGATGATAAAAATACGGCAGAATTTGAACCTTAATCCGAAAGCGTCAAATCGCGAATACATAGCAAAATTATACAAACTGATCCGATAGCAAACTATTCCATGAAATTATACCAACATAATCTGAAGGAGAAAACAGAAATAGCTATGTCCCAAATGTCCCAAAGGTTCATCAAAAACTTCCTTCTTCATTCTCTTATCAGCGGCTTCAATAACCTAAGGGTATGGCACTCTGGGCTCATCATCAATCCACTCGACTTCATTTCCTGGCTCTGGGGGGAAAATAAATGGGTGAGCGACAAAATCGCCAGCAAGTATACAATAACTCCATGCAATAGAGAGAAAATGGCATACAAGAATCAAACCCCAAATCTTTAAGTTAAATCATACCTTTCCGAAGCATCATACTTAAAGTCATATCAACACTTAGTCAAAATCTAATTGTCACCACTTAATTAGATTCTACGTGCTATAGTTAACTCTCATTTTCATGAATGGACGTCATGTATACTGTGTATGAAAATGTGAATGCAATGAGACTTCAATGAAAAACATGCTTATAAAATACTTGATCTTTCTTTCTTTCTTTTAAATCGCGATCATCATAAAACGAGAAGAAGTGTCAGCCTATTATACCGGGCATGACTCGGTTCTTATAACATGCTCACATTCAGGTCTATTATACCGGACCTGGTACAGTTCTTATAGCTCATCAGACCTATTATACCGGGTCTGAATCGGTTCTTATAATCATGATCATCTTCAGACCTATTATACCGGGCCTGGATCGGTTCTTATAATCTTCAGATCAATTAACCCCGGATCTGTAGCGGGTTAAGCTGGCCAGAAGGGACGAAATTCTTTCAAAACTTTATATAAAACATCACTGAAATCATGGGCGTGGAACATATGAGCATGCCAATGCAAGTGCATGAGATGCAACATGATATAATGCACTTATGACGTCACACACAACTTTCTGCATGAACTGGAAAACAATCCAGCAATATGTCCTGTATCGTCCGGCCTTAAAATCAATCTTTTGAGCCTATTTTCCAGAAACTAAAAATATGGACATGCACCATATGACCTTAACTATATTCTGTACAAATTTCATGCAATTTTAACAAGTGTAAGTACCTCAATGAAAATAATTCCCAACATGGGTACAGCAAAATTTCAACTGCACTCTCAACTCCATTCCTTACCTTGTCTCCTTCCATAAACTCGTTATGGAGCTCACTTGGCACCTGAAAATCTTTCTTATTTCCTTTATGAACAATATTCAAATACCCATTCACCAAAACAAGTCAAAATAAATACGATACAATTCATATAAGCACAAAAGGTCAATCTGTCCTGTTTTCCAGAATGTTACACCAACTTTCCCTCAATGGTTTACCATCAAGATCAATAGAGAAAATCAATTTCTTTACATGGATACTTAGCTCTATGTCTTAGGTACTTCCTGTAAAAATTTCAGGTCAATCCAAGACGTTTAAGATACTTAAATAAATTTTCTTCCCAAGGTGGTACGGCCAGAAACTGTTTTGACCCCTTGGTACTAAAATTTTATTTCTGACCAATCCACAAATGATTTTCCAGAAATTCCAACGCCACAATAAACTAGACAGAATAAGCTACGACCACACCAAAAATAAGCTCAATCCAACGTTTAGAAGGTCCTTAACTAAGTCCATCAATTTGGCATAAAATCTGTCCAGAATTCTGTTTTTAGCCAACATGCATAAAAATATCTTTTCTTCCCTAATTTTGTTCTTTAGCCTATAATCCAAGTTAATGACCATTCAATAGATCTAATAAGGCTCCCCTATACAAATTCAAGTCTTCTTTTTAGCATGCAAAAGTCATTCACATGAGCTGTTCATTCTTCCAACAAAACAGTCCCCTAGTTCAATAATTTCAAAACATAAAGAGTAGCAACTTAGGCATATTTTCACTAAAGTCATGTCCTAGGCTTCTAGACATTCAAGCATGCACATAATCACATATATTACAAGGGGTTAAAGTATACTTGCCTCCTCAACTAAAGCTTTTGCCTTTGTTTGGCTATGAAGTGAGGTGTGATGAGATCCTTTACCCTTCTCACCTTGAGCACACGGTTTTAAAGGAGTGAAAAGAAAAGGTTAGTTCTTTATTCAAATAGAGGAACTAGGTCATCTTTAAAGTTAGAGCATCTTACCAAAATAATCTTGAAATGGAGGTTCAAGCACCTCAATGTACCTCCACCTAAGAAAGTTGGTAGCTTTCACCTATTTTCACCATAAAACCCACGGTTTTAGGCATGGAACAAGAGAGTGCATGTGAGTTTCATTCTTATCAAAATGAGAATTCTCTTAAGGAGACTAGGAACAAGACTTACCTAGATGTCTCCTTGGGGTCTTGAAGTGAACTTGAAGTTCTAGCCCTCAAGATGAAAGGGCCGAAATTCTTGGTGAGGGAATGAAAATTTGCTAAGTGTTTTTGCTCTTGCAAGATGAGAGATAGAGGTTTCTAGAATGAGTTGAGTTGAAACATGTTTGGAGGCTTAGGAGGGACGGTTTTGGAGGGATTTTGGTGAGATTAGGGCTTCCTTGCATGTTAACCAAGGTTACTCTAACTTAACCTTGGTTACTTTGCTCAACTATAGTTACTTTTTGTGTTAACCCAAGTTACTTTAGTAAATCATGGTTTCATCAACCTTGGTTAGAGAAAAGTGATTATGGTAAAAATTTAAAATCTCCCATGCCTAGACACAAAGGAGCCGGCTTTGGTTGGGGTCTTTATGACCTCAACCACACTACTTTCCCTTAAATGAGTTGTCTTAATCTTGTTCCTTAATTGCATGTACAATTTTTTTTTTCTATTTATTCTTTGCCTAGTAAATTCTTGTCTTATTATCTTAACCAATAAAATTGGCTAGAAATTCCTAGAGTATCTCCATGTATAGGCCGAAATTTAGGCTTCTTGGCCAATTGATATTTCTTGTAACTTTAGTTCATGTACTATATTGTTTCACATATTTTATTGTATTCTAAGATTAGCATATGTATGTATACATACCTCATATACACGTGCATACATATATGTTAGTATGTATGGCTCATGTAACTCCACCTCTCATGTATTACTCTCTTGAAGTTTCCCTTATTTAATTTGGGCTTGGTATCACCTTAATAAGAATTAAGTAAAGAGACTTAAAAGGACTTAAGTAACATGCGCTAAAAGAAATTTCCGCTTTCATTCCGTCTCATATTCATAGTTTTTCACTTACATGATCATTGGGTACAACATCCTTCCCCCCTTCAATGAAGTTTCGTCCCCGAAACTTATGAATTGTCAAAGAGATGTGGGTACTTTTGCTTCATGCCTTCCTCTAACTCCCAAGTGGCCTCGTCAACTGAATGGTTCTTCCATTGCACCTTGACCATAGGAATAGACTTATTTCTCAATGCCTTCACCTCCCTACCAATTATCCTTTCGGGTTCCTCAACGTATGATATGTCAGCTTCAACCCTCAAAGGTGGTTCATCCATAATATGGCTCGAGTCGTGCACATACTTACGCAATTGAGATATATGAAACACATTGTGTAATTGGGACAACGATGGTGGTAGTGCAAGTCTATAGGCAACCTCTCCAATCCTTTCCAAGATCTCAAATGGTCCAACAAATCTAGGACTGAGCTTTCCTTTCATTCCGAACCGCTTTACTCCTTTAGAGGGTGATACCTTCAAGAATACCTTATCCCCTACTTGAAACTCAAGTGGTCGACGCCTCACGTCGGCCCACGCCTTGCTTCGATCCTGCGCTGCCTTCAATCTCTGTCTTGCAATCATAACCCTTTCTTTGGTTTGCTCCACCAAGTCAGGTCCTGTGAAAATCCTATCTCCAATCTCATCCCAATACAATGGCGATCGACATCTTCTTCCATAAAGGGCTTCATAAGGAGCCATCCCAATTGATCTGTGGTAGCTGTTGTTGTATGAAAACTCAACCAACTTCAAGCTCTTATCCCAGCTACCACCAAAGTCCAACACACAAGCACGCAACATGTCTTCCAATGTTTGAATTGTTCTTTCTGACTGACCGTCGGTCTGGGGATGGAAAGCCGAACTCATGCGAACTTCTATGCCCATCGCTTTCTGGAATGCCGTCCAAAACCTAGATGTGAAGCGAGGGTCTCGGTCACAAACTATGCTCATAGGAACTCCATGCAAACATACAATCTGATCCACATACATCGAAGCCAACTTTTCCATGGGTGCTTTAATCGACATTGGCATGAAATGAGCACTCTTTGTCAGACGATCTACAACAACCCAAATAGTGTCATATCCACTTCTTGTCTTAGGTAAGTCTGTCACAAAATCCATAGCGATGTGATCCCACTTCCATTCGGGTACTTCAAGTGGTTGCAATAATCCAGCTGGCCTTTGATGTTCTGCCTTGACTTTCTGACATATAAGACACTTCTCAACAAACTCGGCTATCTTCTTCTTCATTCCTGGCCACCAGAACTTTTGCTTCAAGTCATGATACATCTTATTTGCTCCTGGGTGAATAGACAAGCGAGAATTATGGGCTTCCTGAAGCACTTCACTTCTTATCACGTCATCCTTAGGCACACACAATCGGCCTCTAAACCACAAACTGCCGTCACTACGGACTTCAAAATCGTCAGATGATCCCTCCTTCAGCTTGTTCTTAACTTTCATTAACGCATCATCCTTAACTTGAGTCTCCTTAATCCTATCGATCAAGGAAGGAACCACGACTAACTTTGCAAGCACGTCGGAAATCGAATCTACTTCCTCCAGATCAAACTCTTCCATATCACGCTGTAGAGGTGGTTGACGGGGATGACTCGTCTTACGACTCAAAGCATCAGCAACTTTATTAGCTTTACCTGGGTGATACTGAATAGAGATGTCATAATCCTTGATCAACTCAAGCCATCGCCGTTGGCGCATATTAAGCTCCTTTTGAGTGAAGAGGTATTTCAGGCTCTTATGATCCGTGAAGATTTCACACCTCTCACCATACAGATAGTGTCGCCAAATTTTTAGAGCAAACACGACTGCTGCAAGCTCAAGGTCATGTACTGGATAATTCTGCTCGAACGGCTTAAGCTGGCGAGATGCATACGCGATCACTCGTCCATTCTGCATAAGAACACAACCCAATCCATTCTTGGAAGCATCACTGTAGATCACGAATGGTTCTCCTGAGTTGGGTTGAGCCAAAACGGGTGCGGATGTCAACCTTGCCTTTAGCTCAGAAAAGCTGCTTTCACAATCCTCACTCCATACAAATTTCGTCTTCTTCTGAGTCAGTCTAGTGAGTGGCATAGCAATCCTTGAAAATCCTTCCACAAACTTGCGGTAATAACCGGCAAGTCCGAGAAAACTCCGTACTTCAGTGACATTGTTCGGCCTTGGCCACTCAGTAATTGCTTCAATCTTTCTGGGATCAACCGAAATCCCACTTTCAGTGATAACATGTCCCAGAAATGACACACTATGCAACCAAAACTCGCATTTACTGAATTTTGCATAGAGCTGGTGCTTTCTGAGAATACCAAGTATTTCCCTCAGATGGACGGCATGAGTTTCCTCATCGGGCGAATAAATCAGGATATCATCGATAAAGACTACCACATACTTGTCCAACTGGTCCCGAAACACCCGATTCATGAGGTCCATAAATGCTGCAGGGGCGTTGGTCAGTCCAAAAGGCATTACGAGGAATTCGTAATGTCCATATCTCGTCCTGAATGCCGTATTGGGAATATCCTCAGCTCTTATCTTCAATTGAAAATATCCAGATCTCAGGTCCACTTTGCTAAACACCCGAGCTCCCCGAAGCTGGTCGAACAGATCGTCGATCCGAGGTAACGGATACTTATTCTTTACAGTGATTTTGTTGAGTTCTCGATAATCAATGCACAGTCGCATACCTCCATCCTTCTTCTTTACAAATAAAACCGGGGCACCCCATGGTGACACACTTGGACGGATCAACTTCTTTTCCAATAACTCGTGTAATTGCTCTTTTAGTTCTTTCAGCTCAGCGGGTGCCATGCGGTAAGGAGCTTTGGAAATGGGTTCAGCTCCGGGGATGAGATTTATTTCAAAGGAAATTTATCGATCAGGGGGAAGTCCTGGTAGCTCCTCTGGAAAGACATCCAGAAACTCTTGAACTACTGGAACTTGCAGAATGTCTACCGCTGTCTGCTCGGTACTAAGAGTATAAACGAGATATCCTTGACCTCCTTTTTGCAACGCTTGACGAGCCCGAGCTGCATTCACAAAAACATTCTTTAACTTCTTCAACTTAGTACCCCCTTGAAATGATACTTCCTCTTGCTCCGGGACTCTGAAAGTGACCTTCTTCTGATTGCAGTCAATATGGGTATGGTTCTTAGACAACCAGTCCATACCAAGAATGATGTCAAAGTCACTCATCGCAATCGGAATCAGATCAGCCTCGAATCGATGGTCATCGAGCTCGATTGTGCAATTCTTATACAGAAAATGAGACGTAAGCACTTGATCACCAGCGGCTTGGATCCGATAAGGTGGTTTAAGCTGGATGGGATCACGGTCTAATTCCTTTGCAAATTTCTTAGATATAAAGGAGTGGCTGGCGCCACTATCAAACAAGGCATTTGCGGGCATACAACATACAAGAATAGCGCCTGAATCATACAAAGCTTTAACTACGTAGCAATATAATATTTATCAATTTAACATTGCATAATTTTAAATCATACCAGCCACGACGTCTCCAGCTTCCTCAACTGCAGCATCAGTCATCACATGCACACGCGCATTCGGGCGTTGACGTTGGTTCCTCTGTTGCTGACCACCACGCTCACGACAATCTCTCAGAATATGTCCAGTCTTGCCACATACAGCACAAGCAGCTCCCTTATCAGGGCAATCCCTAATTATGTGACCAGTCTTGCCGCAACCAAAGCACTTACCAGCTTGTACATAACACTCGCCCAAATGATTCTTCTGACAATGGGAGCACGTGGGAATGGCCTGCTGCTGTTGTCCCTGATTCCCTTGATTATCTCTCTGATTATTCTGATTCTGTCCACGGCGCTGTCCACGATTCTGATTTCCTCTAGGGTTCTGATTCTGTTGTTTACCTTGCCTCCCATGAAAATTTTGCCTAGTCATTTTCCTTGCTCTCTTATCACCAGAAGTGTCCCTTCCTCTTTTCTGACCCAAGGTTGCGTCGCGACGAATGATATCCTTTTCGATCCGATAGCATGCATCAACAAGTGCCTCAAAATCAGCAGAGATAACATTCACCAACCAAGTACGAATCCTTGGGTTTAGCCCACTCTCAAACTTCACCATCTTAGATTCCTCGTCGTTCATCGTAGCCGGAGAAAATCTACCCAGGGCCAGAAACTTGCTCACATATTCAGACACAGTCATACCAGGCTCTTGCTTCAACATTTCAAAGTCATGTCTCTTTTGCATCTTTACAGAAGGGGGAAAATAAAACTTGTTGAACTCCTGGATGAATCTCTCCCATGGAATAGGTCGGGGCAAAGGTTGCAGTTTAGCCTTCCACCACTGGTTTGCCTCACCAAGGAGGAAGGGTCTCACAGCTTGGGTTTTCATATGGTCAGGGGCTCCATTCAATTCAAAACAGTTCTCTACCTCATCTAACCACTTTTCAGCCATATCAGGGTCAGACTTGCCTTCAAAAGGTGGCACATTCGCTCGCTTAAGCTTCTCGAAGTAATACTGCGCATCTCTTATTGGTTCATAAGGGGGAGGAGGGGCAACTTGCTGAATCATTCCTTGACCAATCTGTGTTACAGTCTGACAGAATGCTTGGAAATCTGGAATAAGAAGTGGTACTTGCGGAAGAGGGTTTCCTTGAGCTGGTGGGGGATTTTCATTCTGCGGTGGAGGAGGGGGCGGAGGAACTGGATCTTGAGGTTGTGGGGGGTTTGGTTCAGGTGCTTGGGCAGCATCTCTGCGAGGTCTTCCACGACCGCGAGTCCGAACCATCCGTATACGGAGCAGAAAGATATATATATTTATATAAATCGAAACGACTGACTGAATTTAGACATGCTTGGAAAAGAATTTTAAGCAGGAAAAGAGATAATATGTGACATGTCAGACTGGCGGGTCAACCAGGGGGCCCTATTTCCAGTCTAAGTTGTCTAAGTTAATGTTACCTCTCTTCTAAGATCATGACTTAAATCTAAGATCAATTCTTAGATTTCTAAGATCGTAACTTAGCTTCTACGTTCTGCCCAAATCTAGAGCCTGGGCTCTGATACCACCTGTAGCGCCCCGTACTTGGCTACCCTCGTACGGTGCACCCGCCGTACTTTCCCTTTCGGAAAAATACAAAGCGTCGATACTTAACTTGTAAAACCCATGAATAAACATGGATTACAAAGTCACGATCTTAACAGGATGATAAAAATACGGCAGAATTTGAACCTTAATCCGAAAGCGTCAAATCGCGAATACATAGCAAAATTACACAAACTGATCCGATAGCAAACTATTCCATGAAATTATACCAACATAATCTGAAGGAGAAAACAGAAATAGCTATGTCCCAAATGTCCCAAAGGTTCATCAAAAACTTCCTTCTTCATTCTCTTATCAGCGGCTTCAATAACCTAAGGGTATGGCACTCTGGGCTCATCATCAATCCACTCGACTACATTTCCTGGCTCTGGGGGGAAAATAAATGGGTGAGCGACAAAATCGCCAGCAAGTATACAATAACTCCATGCAATAGAGAGAAAATGGCATACAAGAATCAAACCCCAAATCTTTAAGTTAAATCATACCTTTCCGAAGCATCATACTTAAAGTCATATCAACACTTAGTCAAAATCTAATTGTCACCACTTAATTAGATTCTACGTGCTATAGTTAACTCTTATTTTCATGAATGGACGTCATGCATACTGTGTATGAAAATGTGAATGCAATGAGACTTCAATGAAAAACATGCTTATAAAATACTTGATCTTTCTTTCTTTCTTTTAAATCGCGATCATCATAAAACGAGAAGAAGTGTCAGCCTATTATACCGGGCATGACTCGGTTCTTATAACATGCTCACATTCAGGTCTATTATACCGGACCTGGTACGGTTCTTATAGCTCATCAGACCTATTATACCGGGCCTGAATCGGTTCTTATAATCATGATCATCTTCAGACCTATTATACCGGGCCTGGATCGGTTCTTATAATCTTCAGATCAATTAACCCCGGATCTGTAGCGGGTTAAGATGGCCAGAAGGGACGAAATTCTTTCAAAACTTTATATAAAACATCACTGAAATCATGGGCGTGGAACATATGAGCATGCCAATGCAAGTGCATAAGATGCAACATGATATAATGCACTTATGACGTCACACACAACTTTCTGCATGAGCTGGAAAACAATCCAGCAATATGTCCTGTATCGTCCGGCCTTAAAATCAATCTTTTGAGCCTATTTTCCAGAAACTAAAAATATGGACATGCACCATATGACCTTAACTATATTCTATACAAATTTCATGCAATTTTAACAAGTGTAAGTACCTCAATGAAAATAATTCCCAACATGGGTACAGCAAAATTTCAACTGCACTCTCAACTCCATTCCTTACCTTGTCTCCTTCCATAAACTCGTTATGGAGTTCACTTGGCACCTGGAAATCTTTCCTATTTCCCTTATGAACAATATTCAAATACCCATTCACCAAAACAAGTCAAAATAAATACGATACAATTCATATAAGCACAAAAGGTCAATCTGTCCTGTTTTCCAGAATGTTACACCAACTTTCCCTCAATGGTTTACCATCAAGATCAATAGAGAAAATCAATTTCTTTACATGGATACTTAGCTCTATGTCTTAGGTACTTCCTGTAAAAATTTCAGGTCAATCCAAGACGTTTAAGATACTTAAATAAATTTTCTTCCCAAGGTGGTACGGCCAGAAACTGTTTTGACCCCTTGGTACTAAAATTTTATTTCTGACCAATCCACAAATGATTTTCCAGAAATTCCAACGCCACAATAAACTAGACAGAATAAGCTACGACCACACCAAAAATAAGCTCAATCCAACGTTTAGAAGGTCCTTAACTAAGTCCATCAATTTGGCATAAAATCTGTCCAGAATTCTGTTTTTAGCCAACATGCATAAAAATATCTTTTCTTCCCTAATTTTGTTCTTTAGCCTATAATCCAAGTTAATGACCATTCAATAGATCTAATAAGGCTCCCCTATACAAATTCAAGTCTTCTTTTTAGCATGCAAAAGTCATTCACATGAGCTGTTCATTCTTCCAACAAAACAGTCCCCTAGTTCAATAATTTCAAAACATAAAGAGTAGCAACTTAGGCATATTTTCACTAAAGTCATGTCCTAGGCTTCTAGACATTCAAGCATGCACATAATCACATATATTACAAGGGGTTAAAGTATACTTGCCTCCTCAACTAAAGCTTTTGCCTTTGTTTGGCTATGAAGTGAGGTGTGATGAGATCCTTTACCCTTCTCACCTTGAGCACACGGTTTTAAAGGAGTGAAAAGAAAAGGTTAGTTCTTTATTCAAATAGAGGAACTAGGTCATCTTTAAAGTTAGAGCATCTTACCAAAATAATCTTGAAATGGAGGTTCAAGCACCTCAATGTACCTCCACCTAAGAAAGTTGGTAGCTTTCACCTATTTTCACCATAAAACCCACGGTTTTAGGCATGGAACAAGAGAGTGCATGTGAGTTTCATTCTTATCAAAATGAGAATTCTCTTAAGGAGACTAGGAACAAGACTTACCTAGATGTCTCCTTGGGGTCTTGAAGTGAACTTGAAGTTCTAGCCCTCAAGATGAAAGGGCCGAAATTCTTGGTGAGGGAATGAAAATTTGCTAAGTGTTTTTGCTCTTGCAAGATGAGAGATAGAGGTTTCTAGAATGAGTTGAGTTGAAACATGTTTGGAGGCTTAGGAGGGACGGTTTTGGAGGGATTTTGGTGAGATTAGGCTTCCTTGCATGTTAACCAAGGTTACTCTAACTTAACCTTGGTTACTTTGCTCAACTATAGTTACTTTTTGTGTTAACCCAAGTTACTTTAGTAAATCATGGTTTCATCAACCTTGGTTAGAGAAAAGTGATCATGGTAAAAATTTAAAATCTCCCATGCCTAGACACAAAGGAGCCGGCTTTGGTTGGGGTCTTTATGACCTCAACCACACTACTTTCCCTTAAATGAGTTGTCTTAATCTTGTTCCTTAATTGCATGTACAATTTTTTTTTTCTATTTATTCTTTGCCTAGTAAATTCTTGTCTTGTTATCTTAACCAATAAAATTGGCTAGAAATTCCTAGAGTATCTCCATGTATAGGCCGAAATTTAGGCTTCTTGGCCAATTGATATTTCTTGTAACTTTAGTTCATGTACTATATTGTTTCACATATTTTATTGTATTCTAAGATTAGCATATGTATGTATACATACCTCATATACACGTGCATACATATATGTTAGTATGTATGGCTCATGTAACTCCACCTCTCATGTATTACTCTCTTGAAGTTTCCCTTATTTAATTTGGGCTTGGTATCACCTTAATAAGAATTAAGTAAAGAGACTTAAAAGGACTTAAGTAACATGCGCTAAAAGAAATTTCCGCTTTCATTCCGTCTCATATTAATAGTTTTTCACTTACATGATCATTGGGTACAACATCGTGGATGTCGGAATACTTTGATATTGGTCACCAGAGCAACCTACTTTATGGTCTCCAGAGAAGATGAAGCAGAGGATATCCCCAAAGTCGAGTTGCTGACGGCCTATGACAGAATCAAGAAGCTACCCCTCAATGTTCGAATCCGCTGAAGCTCAGAGCCTGAATCATCAACAAGATTTGATCCTCAACAAGAAGCTGCCCCTCAACGTTCCATGTATTGTGTACGTAGAAAACCGAATTTTTGATGTTTATCGATTACCCGATTTTTCTCTAATTAAATTCCAACTTTTTGCACATGTTATATATATTATGTTACACATAATATACATAATATAAACTTTAATTTTCAGCACTTGGCTGGTCTAAAGTGGCGCCATTTACATGTGACAAAATTGAAATTGGAATCTCCACAATTTAGCCTTAATGTGGGATGATTTGTGTGGGCCAACATGGAATGATTTTATGGCTTGAATTATCATCATAGCCACGAAAATTATTGTGATTTTTAAGGTGTAGGGGCTGGCCATCTATTTATGGCAAGTACGTGACACGTTGGCGAAGTTTCGGTATTCGCCCGATACGACAATTTTCGGTTCAGTTACTTTTAACGTGTCGTATTTAATTTGTCATCACCATGACTTATATCATATGATATAAGACCTGAATACACTCATAAATATGATTTAAGTATGGTGGTGTGACGTTAACGTATGTACGTAAAATATATAACATATCGGTAGTACGTTGGAATACATGTGTATGTGCCTTTTTCAAAAAATCTGAATATATATATATTTATGTATATATGGCCGTGTATATGTGTGGTAAATGAGGAGGAGGAGACTTTCCTTTCTTAGTCTTGTTGCCTTTGTGCCTTGTCCAAATGTAGCTTCCTTTAATGAACTACTTAGTTTAATTAACTAAGTACTTCACTTAATGACCTAGTTTAGTTCCTTAATGGTTGCACCTGAAAATAGTATAAACACAACAAATGTTTGCCATTTGATGTAAGTTTTAACGCTTCATGGCTCGTTAGTACGGCAACATTATTTATGAACTATATAAGACAAGTAATATGCAATATATCATGCACATTAATCTCATGCACGTTTTTAAGCTCATTTAAATCATATATTTTGCTTGCCAAAAAGACTTTGGAGATTTGAAGAGTGCTTGGATTTCCAATCGTACCTTTTCCGATGATCTTGCCTTCGTTGTTGTCTCCAAAGGTCACGAATCTGCCTTTTTTGACCTTCTTTAATTTCGTGAACAAGCTCGGGTCACCCGTCATGTGCCTCGAGTAGCCACTGTCAAGGAACCACTTTATGGATGTATCTTTTGATGTGTGGGCTCCCTGCAATGTGCAAGAATGATTTAGGTACCCTTTTAACTTTGGGTCCTTGCGAGTTAGTTAATCACCTCTTGGTAAAAATGCCTTTCGGTACCCATACTTGGGTGATCCTTCTCGGTCTAGCGAATGGCAAGAATGTAGATGAAGGTGCAATATAGTAGACATGTGGTGAATGCACTTTGGGCCTTTGGCCAAGAACTCCTTTATACTCATTGTATGTAGGACGTTTTTGATATGTCATTGTGTTTGTGTGCATAGTGCGTGGATGAAATGAATGCCATGTATGCATCACTCTTTCCTTTTCATATCTATATGGTACAAAATTTTATTTCGCATGTTATGAGGAAGAAGTGGGGCGTGATGAGGGAAGAGGGGGTCTTTGCGTCATCTTAGACGCCGTTTTTGGCATTGGGGCGTCTACTTTATTGGACACTACGAACTTAGTTGGTTTGATGGATACTTCGTTTTTCTCAACGTATCCCAAACCAGTTTTATCACCGTCATGCTTTTGTGATGAGATAATACGATGCAGCATGTTAGATCCCGTATCAAACTGTTTCATCATTTTCTCTAAGTCTGTATTCCTTGATTTCAAACTTGAAATCTCGGATTTCATTTCATTATTTTGCGTGGTCAATGATGAAATCTCTATCTTTAATGCAGTAATGATGCATGATGACTCTTTCTTTGAATCGTTTAATTGAGCGACAAGATTCTCGTTAGAAGATTCTAACAGTTTCATGTCTTCAATTAATCGCTTCTTTTCTTTAGCGAGAGTCTTAGTGAATTTATGCAATTCTAAATACTGACTAAAAAGATCATCATGAGAAGGCTCAGAGTCAGAATCAGATGATACCTCATTAGATGTTTTGGGCACAAAGCATACTTGTGCAATCTTCTCTTCGGTTTCAGTCTCGGAATCCGATGTATCACTCCAAGTGGAGGCTTTGAGAGCACGTTTCCTTTGCTTGGGTTCTAAGACGAGTCTATTCTTGTTCCGTTCTTTGTCAGGGTATTTATTTGTTTGCTTTTCCTTATTGGGGCAGTCATATGATAAATGTCCAAATTTGCCGCATTCATAACATTTAACATCCTTATTATTTGTCTTGTTCTTATTTCTTTTAGTCGAAGTGCCCTTATTTTTGTTTCTAAATGGCTTTCTCATAAATTTTCTTAAACCTTTACCCAATAGAATTAAGTCATTGTTATCCGATTCAGAATCACTATCATCTACGTGATCGGAAGACGTAGAGACGTATTCATTTGATTTAAAAGCAATAGCTTTACCTTGTTTAGATGATTCCGATTTTCTTCTGGTGAGTTTATTCTCATAAACCTTAAGTGATCCAATTAATTCTTCCATCTTTATTGAGTTTGTTTTTTTGCTTTCTTCTATTGCGTCACTTTAGGGTCCCACTCGGATGGAAGGCTTCGCAAGACTTTCTATACTTTTTCCTGCATGGTAAAGGCTTTACCAAGAGACTCAAGAGAATTGTAGATGTTAGTCAAAAGAAGATCCATATCAACAATAGACTCATTAGGCAATAATTTAAACGACTCAAGTGTGGACATAAGCATATTTATCTTGGACTCTTTTACTTGACTAGTGCCTTCGTGTTTCATTTCGAGTATTCTCCATATTTCTTGTGCACTAGAGCAGTTTGAGACATAACTAGACTCACTCTTACTTAATCCATTTAAAAGTAATTGCATAGCCCTATCGTTCATGCTAAGTCTCTTTTTATCCTCACTTGTATATTCTTGTCCAGGTTTAACAACTTTTAGTGTGACTCCGTCTATGGTGGATAACCTAGATGGAACAAAAGGATCATCTTCTATGATTGACCAAAGATCAATGTCTATTGCCATAAGAAAAAGCTTCATTCTTAATTTCCATTGAATGAACGACTCACCGTCAAAAAGAGGAGGCCTTTGGCTCGACATACCTTCTTGCTCGGTTTTGAGATTTGTGGTTGCCATCTCACTGAATCGTTGGATCCTTTGAAGTGAGTGTTCCTGCGCTCTGATACCACTTGTAGGATCTGCAAGGCACCACTAGAAGGGGGGTTGAATAGTTGGTGCAGAAAGTGTGGTTCTTAAAATTAGTTTAAACCAAAAACTCAACTTTGTTGGACCGTGCACCTGCAATGAACACCACTAGAGGGGGGATGAATAGTGGTTAGCGGAAATTACACTACAACCCTTTGTTAAAATCCCCTTGAAAACAGAATCTGAGACCAACTCAGATTCAGAACCCGTTTTTCGAAAATTCACAAATAATTTTACACAACTCCAAAAATTATGAAACTTTCCAGAATTTAACTTCAATGAGTTAACAAGACTCTGTCCAAAAATAAGACAAAAATAAGACCGTTTGACCCTTCAAACAAATTAAAATATTTAGATGGTCAATCTGGACAGAATTGGACAGAATGTTGCTTATTTTGCAAAATGCGTTTCTCTTTGAATACTCAACCAAATAGGTTGATCTTTATATCAAAACACTCCTTAGTATGTGTAGATAAAGTTTCCAAAAGGCTATGACCTCAAACAATTCTTGAAAAATACAGAATTTAACTTTTCTTAAAACTGGTCAGATTGCAGCCAGATTGGAGCAGTTATCTTGCAAAGACTGAAAGAATAACTTTTACTTGCTCAAATCAAGTGATTCTTGTTGCAAATGAAAGCTAACAGTCTGAAGTATAACGCCACAAAAAATCACAAATTTTGAAAATGTTTAGCTATTTTTCCAAATTGTGTGAAATTGGGTGAAAACTGCAGTCAAAAACAGGCAGAAAACAGAAATAAAGAAACAAGAGAAGAACACCGAGGATTTATCCTTGTTCGGTCAATGTGACCTACTCCAGTCCCAAGGAACACCTTTCCTTGGATTTCACTATGAAATGAACACCTTACAACAAGAGCCAAGCTTGATCCTTGGGTTATACACCAATCCTACTCAAGACTTGGATAAACACCTTCTAAGCAACACTTAGTTGCAATACCTCCAACACTTATTGATGTAGCCTTATAAAGATGGCTAATCAATCTTACAAATGAAGCTCAAGAGGCTTGTAGCTCACCAAAATATCAAGAACACCTTTGCTACAACAAAATACAACAACAAGAACAAGAAGATGAATATGAAAGCTATAGAATGCTTGTGAGCTTCAAGTGTGTTTCATCTTCTTCACCAATGCCTCTATTTATAGGGTGATTTGAGCCTTGAAGATAAGAATGCCAATGTGTCATCATCTTCATCATCAACTCCAAATGTCTTCTCATCATTGGTTGGCTTTGTACACTTGGCAAAATAAAACAAAATGATTGATCCACTTTGGATACACCTTGTTGGCCGATTTTTCCACCTTGGATAGTCTCATTTATCCTTTGCAAAATGTAGATAATAAGAGAAGATAAATGCACCAAAAATACCTCAACTTCTAGCTTGAGAATAGGCATGTAGGAGAAGACCATTTCAAAAACAAAATTCAGCTCCAATTTTCAGCATTGTAGCCGTTGGCTACTTTGTTTTTTCAAGACATATATTTTGATTTCTTCTTAATAAAATAAGAAAGGATAATACCACCAAATTATCCTCAACTTCAAGCACCTTAATAGGACATGTGAAGTCTTCATTTGACTTAAACAATCTGCTGAAAAACACCCAAGAAAAGTCTATAGCCGTTGGTTATGTTTGAAATTTCCAAGTTAGCAATTTTGCCAACTAGCTCCTTTTTGATTGGTCCACTTGTCTCCAACTCATAAAATGAATAATGTATCATTCTCAACTGCAAACTCACGTTTTTGACCATACATATATGTGTGGCAACTCAGATTTTTGAAGAAGAAATAAATAGATAACAATTGACAAGATTATGTCAACGTGTAACACCGAAATTCCCAATATTTCTTCTCATATGTTATGATCATTTCCACACCTTTTAACACCTTGAACAACTCTGAATAATGATGAATAATATTCTCTTATAATATATATAAGAGGGTCTTCAAGAAAAAATAGAACGTGACATCTCAAATCGTCACATATCCAGCTATAGTCAATAGTATCATCGGTTGAGAGAATAAGATATAAGCTCACCATATTATCTTCAAAATAATAATAACATAGCTCCAGAATGAAGATAATAATATACTCAAGAGATTCCTTGAGTGAAAATACCAAAAATACCCTGGGGGGTAAAATGACCAAAATACCCTTAGTGTAAGAAAACTCCAGAAATGACCCGGATGGTCATAAATACTCATGATATCACCTTTTCCATGATAAATAGGATAAGAATACATCCTTGAAATATTTTCATCATATCATGTTCCTACAAAACTCAAAATACCAATTTTGCCCTTTTTGGTAAGTTGTAGAAAATTCCAAGGCATGTTAGTCACAAGACAATTATAATCACCAAAAAAACCCATAATAAGCACATAATGAGCATGTATAAATCATGTACAAATGAAAACAACCATTTTACCATATTTTAGAAAATTATTTCTAAAAACCCTAGACGTCGATCGATGTGCAACAACCTGAGAGATTGATGTCAACTTTTTCAACTTTTAATCACATATAACACCATGTGTGACATTTTTAAGTATTAACCACTTAAAATCATGACTTTGAAAATTATCCAATCATATTTCTTAACATTCTCCCCCTTTTGGATGATTTTCAAAATAACCTAACATGATTTTAATGTCTCAACTTATAACCAAAAGTTTAACCAAATGTTTTCAACTTTTAAATAGTATGTTGCTCCCCCTCAACTCATACTCTCCCCCTTAACCTATACTCAACTTGTAACCAATTGAAACTTATTATTTCATACCAAATGATGACTTACAAACTAAAATCATGTGCTTATTCTATCTCCCCCTTTATTTTGCAAATCATACAAAAGATAGAACTATATAATGGTATCGTACGTCATCATACCTAACTTGGCATGCAAGTTTTCAAACGTGGCTTGATTAAGGGGTTTGGTAAAGATATCGGTAATTTGGTGATCAGTTCTTATATGGTTTATCACTATGTCCTCATTTTGAACATGATCGCGAAGAAAGTGGTATCGCACCTCAATGTGTTTGGCCTTAGAATGAAGCACCGGATTCCGGGAAAGATTGATTGCACTTGTGCTATCGTAGAAAATTGGAATCTTTTTCATTTTAATGCCAAAATCACTAAGTTGCTGTTTAAGCCAAAGTATTTGGGTAGTACATAAACTCAAAGCAATATACTCGGCTTCAGTGGTAGAAAGAGCTACACTAGCTTGCTTTTTAGAAAACCAAGAGATCAAATTGGTTCCTATGAATTGACATGTGCCGCTAGTGGATTTTCTATCTAACTTGCAACCACTATAATCAGCATCATTATATGCGTGTAATTCCAACTTAGTGTTTCTATCATACCATAGTCCTAAGTGAGGTGTATGCTTAAGATATCTAAATATCTTTTTCACTGCATTGTAATGTGATACCTTAGGACAAGATTGAAACCTAGCACACACACACACACTAAACATGATATCAGGTCTTGATGCAGTTAAGTATAACAATGAGCCAATCATAGACCTATAGAGTGTGTCATCAAAAGGTTTACCATTTTCATCCTTATCAAGTTTGGTACTAACACTCATGGGGGTAGTTGTAGGTTTCAAATCTTCAAAGCCAAACTTCTTAATCATATCATTGACATACTTAAGTTGGCTAATATGAATTCCTTGAGGGGTTGGTTTGATTTGGAGTCCTAAGAAATAATTCAACTCTCCTACCATTGACATTTCAAACTCTGACTTCATACATTCTTCGAAGTCTTTTACTAAGGTAGGGTTAGTTGAACCAAAGATAATATCGTCTACGTATATTTGAACTATTAACAAATCATTACCTTTTCTTCTTAGGAATAATGTGTTGTCTATGGTTCCCCTTTCATAATTATTTGCAATAAGAAAGTTTGCAAATCTATCATACCAAGCTCTTGGAGCTTGTTTCAAACCATATAAAGCTTTCTTAAGCTTGTAAACATGGTTAGGATTCTTTGGATCTTCGAATCCAGGGGGTTGTTTGACAAACACCTCTTCTTGGATGTATCCATTCAAGAATGCACTCTTGACATCCATTTGGAAGAGTTTAATGTTACTTAGACTTGCTATCGCAAGTAACAATCTAATTGCTTCTAGTCGTGCAACGGGTGCAAAGGTTTCCTTATAATCTATTCCTTCGTGTTGATTATAACCTTGTGCGACTAGTCTAGCCTTATTTCTTGTAATATTTCCTTGTTCATCCATTTTATTCCTAAAGACCCATTTAGTTCTTATGATAGACTTGTCTTCAGGTTTAGGTACTAAGTCCCACACGTTGTTCTTTGTGAATTGATTTAATTCCTCATGCATAGCATCTATCCATGATATGTCACCTAAGGCTTCCTTAACATTCTTAGGTTCTATGTGTGAGACTAAACTATGTCCTTCAAGTTGACTTATGTTTCTACGTGTTCTAACCCCAACACTTGGATCCCCAATGATTAACTCTCTAGGGTGCCACCAATTCCTAGATTGACTAGGTTCACCCTCATCTTGTTCAAATGTTTCATTAATGTGAACGTTATCATATGTAATTGGATCATTAGTTGTATCATCTTCCATTTGCAAATTCTCTTGATTTGTTTCATCTAAGGGTTCATGCATGTCTTGGTCAGGGGGAGTTGGTTCTAGATGATCAAGTACAGGCTCAAGTAATACATCATCATCAAACATATTTTCAACATTTGTTTCTTGTTTATATTGATGTTTATCACTAACTTCAAAACATGCATTTTCATTGAATTTCACATGTATGGATTCAATTATTTTTCTAGATGCAGGATTATAACACCTATATGCTCTTGGGTTAGTTGAATATCCAACAAATATGCATTCAATAGACTTTTGTTCAAATTTATCTAGATTATCCTTAGTGTTTAGCACAAAACATTTACATCCAAACACTTTATTACATCCAAACACTTTAAGATAATCTATTTTAGGTGTCTATTGTTTAGCAATTCATAAGACGTTTTATTTAATTTCTTTCTAATAGTGAGCCTATTTATAATATAATATGCACAACTAACAGCTTCAGCCCATAAATACTTAGGCAATTTATTTTCACACATCATTGTCCTTGCAACTTCTTGAATCGTTCTATTTTATGTTCAACAACTCCATTGAGTTGTGGTGTTCTAGGTGGTGAGAATTCATGTTTTATTCCATAAAGTTCACAAAATTTGATTACGTCTTTATTTTTAAATTCTCCACCTCTATCACTTCTAATTCTTTTGACATTTTCTTCGTAAATGTTTTCAAGTTGCTTGATAAGGGTTTCGATTGCTATTGGAGCATCGTCTTTGTGTGTTAAGAACAATGTCCATGTGTAGCGTGAGTAATCGTCTACTATGACACATACATAGTAGTGTCCACCTAGACTTCTTGTCCTACTTGGACCAAATAGTCTAAGTGAAGCAATTCTAGTACATGACTAGTACTCACTTCATGTTTCGGTTTTAAGGTTTCTTTAATGTGTTTTCCCTTAATACATGTTTCACACATTTGAAAATTATCTAAGTCTAACTTAGGCATACCTCTAATTAAATTCTTTTTAGATAATTTCCTAATGGTTGAAATTCCTATATGGCCTAATCTTCTATGCCATAAATTCGCATCTAAGTCATGTGATATTAGACACTTAACCTTAGCATCTAACATGTTATCTAAGGTGAGAGTATAGATATTTCCATCTCTATTTCCTTTTAAAACCGTTTTTCCTTTTTCATTTATTATATCACAAGAATTGGGAAGAAAGGAGACATTATAACCACAATCTATAAGTTGAGAAATACTAAGTAAATTATAAGATAGATTGCTTACTAATAACACATTTTGAATTTGAAATGTGTCAGGGTCCCCAATTGTTCCTTTTCCAACAATTTGTCCTTTGTTGTTGTCACCGAATGTCACCTTTCCACCATTAATATGTTCAAGTTCTGTGAATAGTTTGGGGTTGCCCGTCATATGCCTCAAACATCCACTATCTAAAAACCATTTGGTTTTTAGATTCTTTGACTTTGCCTCTTTCTTGCATTCCTTGCTTTTTTCCTACAATGGAGACAAAGTTTTAGGTACCCTTTATTTGGGTCCTTGAATGTTAGGGGCATTATTCTTGTTTAGATAACCCTTAGGTATCCAAACTTGAATATACTTTCTAGGCACATTTTTAGCATGATTAAAGTAAGAAGGATAAGCATATAGATGATTATTCCACATAAGTGAGGATGCATTGTTATACATGTTGCGCCATGGTTGATAATCATTATAGGATGGACGAATCTTATAATGTGTATAAGGCATGCGATTTTATTTCTTATATGGTGCTCTATATGTATATTCATGTGTATTTCTATAAGACTCGTATGAACGTTGCTTATGCTTAGGTTCATAAAAAGTTGGATGCATTTTATTTGGTCTAGTTGCATTTGTATACATGTAGGCATAATTTCTAGGTTGTCTAGATGCAAAGTTTGGCCTAGATGTATGTTTATGCGTGTGCATATTGGTGGGTTTGTGTTGTATTTTTGCCTTGATATGAGTAGAAGAAGGTGTAGAAGAAGATGTAGCGGGCAAAGTTAATTTTGTATTATATGGCAACTTTGTACAAGATGAAACAAACTTAGACTTTTCATTTACTTTTTCGTTTTCTTCTTTATATCCTAAACCGGTTTTATCATTGCCATATTTTTGTGATGAGATAAGTGTATCTAACATATTTGCACCCGATTTAAATTGTTCTATCATTTTTTCTAAGGTAAATTTAGAAGACTTAAGTTGCACTATTTCATTTTCACAACTTTCTAACTTGGATTTCAACATTTTATTTTCTATTTGTAACTTTTGTTCATCTTTCCTATATGATTCAATTTTGTTCTCTAAAGAATCAAGAGTATTAGTAGACTCTTGTTTAAGAGATTCTAGTTGATCGGAAAATTCCAAGTTGGACGTCTTCAACTTGTCATTTTCTTCAACTAGTTTCTTCTTTTCTTTAGAGAGCCTCTTACAGTGAGCATGCATTCGTAGGAATTCTTCATACATTTCATCAACTGTCATGTCACTATCAGAATCACTATCAGAAGAAGAACATACCTTCGTTGGATACGAAGCACACTTGAGCTTCCTCAGTTTCGGATTCTGAGTCGGATGAGTCGCTCCATGTGCTCACCTTCATTGCTCGTTTCCCTTTTCTTGCCTTAGACTCCTTTGTCTTTGACGTTTGAGCTTCCTTGTCCTTGGCTTGTTTATTATTGTTGTTGTTATTATTATTTTTCTTCGTTGGACAATCGTATGAAATATGTCCTTTTTGACCGCATTCATAACACTTTAATTCTTTATTATACCATTTGTTTGTGTTATTTTTCTTAGATTGAGAAAAAGAAGAAGAAGAAGAATTACGTTGTCTATTCCTATTTGGACGTTTGAAAAACTTTCTAAGTTTTCTAGCGATCAATATCAAATCATCGTCTAATTCAGTATCACTATTACTATCATCGTTATTAGCATATGTTTCGGTTGTTTTGAAGGCTATTGACTTACCGGATGACTTAGACGATCCAGACTTTCGTTGGTTCAGTTTTACCTCATAGACTTTAAGAGACCTGATCAATTCATCCATCTTGGTGATTGACTTTGTCTCCTCGATTGCAGTCACCTTTGGATCCCATTCAGCAGGGAGACTTCGTAGCACCTTTTGAACCTTTTCATTGTTCGAAAATGACTTCACTAAAGCTTCAAGGGCATTGAAAATATTAGTAATCCTCAAATCCATAGATGTTATGGATTCGTTTGGCAACATTTTGAAAGTCTCTAATTCAGTCATAAGCATGTTTATTTTTGACTCTTTAACACCACTAGTACCTTCATGCTTTAATACAAGTGATTTCCACATGTCGTGTGCACTTGTGCAATTTGATACATATCCTGCTTCAGAAGTTGTAAGTCCATTCAAAAGTAATTGCATTGCTTTAGCATTCATGGACATTTTCTTTTTATCATCCGATGACCATTCACTTTTATATTTTTCAACCTCCTGTGTGAATCCATTAACTTGTACAACTTTCATTGGAATGTATGGCCCATCATCAACTATAGACCATAAATCAACGTCTATAGCCATTAAGAATAGCCTCATTCTTAGTTTCCAATGAACAAAATTATTGCCATCAAAAAGAGGAGAGCGTTGTGTGGACATACCTTCCAACTCACCTTTGTGAGAAACAATAGCCATAGTATGTACCTTTGATTTGAGACAAGCAGTATATTATGAATTGTTTTTTCTTGGCCTTGTATTGTTCGTACGGTGTTGAATCTTGCTTCTTTTGAGTGGTGTTGGTCTGGCTCTGATACCAAATGTTGGACCGTGCACTTGCAATGAACACCACTAGAGGGGGGATGAATAGTGGTTAGCGGAAATTACACTACAACCCTTTGTTAAAATCCCCTTGAAAACAGAATCTGAGACCAACTCAGATTCAGAACCCGTTTTTCGAAAATTCACAAATAATTGTACACAACTCCAAAAATTATATAACTTTTCAGAATTTAACTTCAATGAGTTAGCAAGACTCTGTCCAAAAATCAGACAAAAATAAGACCGTTTGACCCTTCAAACAAATTAAAATATTTAGATGGTCAATCTGGACAGAATTGGACAGAATGTTGCTGATTTTGCAAAACGTGTTTCTCTTTGAATACTCAACCAAATAGGTTGATCTTTATATCAAAACACTCCTTAGGATGTGTAGATAAAGTTTCCAAAAGGCTCTGACCTCAAACAATTCCTTAAAAATACAGAATTTAACTTTTCTCAAAACTGGTCAGATTGCAGCCAGATTGGAGCAGTTATCTTGCAAAGACTGAAAGAATAACTTTTACTTTCTCAAATCAAGTGATTCTTGTTGCAAATGAAAGCTAACAGTCTGAAGTATAACTCCACAAAAAATCACAAATTTTGAAAATGTTTAGCTATTTTTACAAATTGTGTGAAATTGGGTGAAAACTGCAGTCAAAAACGGCAGAAAACAGAAATAAAGAAACAAGAGAAGAACACCGAGGATTTATCCTGGTTCGGTCAATGTGACCTACTCCAGTCCCAAGGAACACCTTTCCTTGGATTTCACTATGAAATGAACACCTTACAACAAGAGCCAAGCTTGATCCTTGGGTTATACACCAACCCTACTCAAGACTTGGATAAACACCTTCTAAGCAACACTTAGTTGCAATACCTCCAACACTTATTGATGTAGCCTTATAAAGATGGCTAATCAATCTTACAAATGAAGCTCAAGAGGCTTGTAGCTCACCAAAATATCAAGAACACCTTTGCTACAACAAAATACAACAACAAGAACAAGAAGATGAATATGAAAGCTATAGAATGCTTATGAGCTTCAAGTGTGTTTCATCTTCTTCACCAATGCCTCTATTTATAGGGTGATTTGAGCCTTGAAGATAAGAATGCCAATGTGTCATCATCTTCATCATCAACTCCAAATGTCTTCTCATCATTGGTTGGATTTGTACACTTGGCAAAATAAAACAAAATGATTGGTCCACCTTGGATACACCTTGTTGGCCGGTTTTTCCACCTTGGATAGTCTCATTTATCCTTTGCAAAATGTAGATAATAAGAGAAGATAAATGCACCAAAAATACCTCAACTTCTAGCTTGAGAATAGGCATGTAGGAGAAGACCATTTCAAAAACAAAATTCAGCTCCAATTTTCAGCATTGTAGCCGTTGGCTACTTTGTTTTTTCAAAACATATATTTTGATTTTTTCTTAATAAAATAAGAAAGGATAATACCACCAAATTATCCTCAACTTCAAGCACCTTAATAGGACATGTGAAGTCTTCAATTTACTTAAACAATCTGCTGAAAAACACCCAAGAAAAGTCTATAGCCGTTGGTTATGTTTGAAATTTCCAAGTTGGCAATTTTGCCAACTAGCTCCTTTTTGATTGGTCCACTTGTCTCCAACTCATAAAATGAATAATGTATCATTCTCAACTGCAAACTCACGTTTTTGACCATACATATATGTGTAGTAACTCAGATTTTTGAAGAAGAAATAAATAGATAACAATTGACAAGATTATGTCAACGTGTAACACCGAAATTTCCAATATTTCTTCTCATATGTTATGATCATTTCCACACCTTTTAACACCTTGAACAACTCTGAATAATGATGAATAATATTCTCTTATAACATATATAAGAGGGTCTTCAAGAAAAAATAGAATGTGACATCTCAAATCGTCACATATCCAACTATAGTCAATAGTATCATCGGTTGAGAGAATAAGATATAAGATCACCATATTATCTTCAAAATAATAATAACACAGCTCCAGAATGAAGATAATAATATACTCAAGAGATTCCTTGAGTGAAAATACCAAAAATACCCTTGGGGGTAAAATGACCAAAATACCCCTAGTGTAAGAAAACTCTAGAAATGACCCGGATGGTCATAAATACTCATGATATCACCTTTTCCATGATAAATAGGATAAGAATATATCCTTGAAATATTTTCATCATATCATGTTCCTACAAAACTCAAAATACCAATTTTGCCCTTTTTGGTAAGTTGTAGAAACTTCCAAGGCATGTTAGTCACAAGACAATTATAATCACCAAAAAATACATAATAAGCACATAATGAGCATGTATAAATCATGTACAAATGAAAACAACCATTTTACCATATTTTAGAAAATTATTTCTAAAAACCCTAGACGTCGATCGATGTGCAACAACCTGAGAGATCGATGTCAACTTTTTTAACTTTTAATCACATATAACACCATGTGTGACATTTTTAAGTATTAACCACTTAAAATCATGACTTTGAAAATTATCCAAACATATTCCTCAACAAACTTCTGAAAACAGTTTCTGTTTTCAGGACCAGTTTTAAAACTTCTAAAACCAGGTTGTAGGTCTTCAAAAATTCTGAAATTCTGAGAGAACTTAGCCTCAGATGTTATGAGTGTCTCCTAAAAACTTCAGATTTAAATTCAACCTTTAACCCCTTCAAAAATCGTTGGTGGTCAGATTGCGCGAATCTGCCAGAAACGGTAGACTGTTTTGAAAATTTTATTCCTATTTTTACGTAACTCCAAATACTCTGAAATTTTAACCAATGTTATATTTAAATGGGTTAAAACAGTTTTGATAAATTCTTTTCGGAAGTTAGTCAAAAACTATCAAAGTCTCAACCTTTGCAAGCCTGAAAATCAGACTGCACTAGTCTCAGAACTTTGAACGTTTGGGTGACTTATACTTGTCCAAAAGGGTTGAAACTTTTGCCAAATTAATCCTAAGACGTGTGGCTATGATTCTGGAAAGTTTTGTAATTTTTAAAAAACGTTTACTATTTTTACGAACGTAAACAAAACGGATAAACAGTGCTGAAACAGAATATAAGTGCTGAAAGTAAATGACACCGAGAATTTTATACTGGTTCGGTTATAAACAACCTACTCCAGTATTTGAGGAACACCTTCCTTGGTTCACACTAATCACACAACACAAATACACCTTAACACAGGGTTGATGGAGTTACACACCAACTCCAACCTTTTACAAATCTTGTATGATGAATACAATTGCGCACGAACACCACCACCTTGTAAGATTGAAGATTGATCACACCTTGATCAATCTTTCACAAATATAAAGAATGTGTGGTGGTCTAAGATAAGCCTATTCAAGAATATGAATATAAGTACAACAGGCTTTTAGGAAGAAGAAAGAAAGAGAGTGTAGAAGAAGAAGGCTAGAACGTTTTTGATGCTTCAAGAATGTAATGCTTATTCTTGTCTTTGTTTTGCTCTTCTTCATTTCCTTTTTAAGCACCTTGGCCGTCCCCCTTGATGTCCCTCTCCTCTTGAAAATTATCTTCTAAGTCCTTGTGAGAATGTGTGGCATCATTGTGACATGATCTTGCTTACTTGGCACCTCCTCATTAGATGATCATTTAACTTTTGCTTACTTGGCACTCATTGATTGGTTGAATGTTGTCATCATTTGATGACATAAAAAATCTGAGAATTCTACTAAAAACATGTGTCAAAATCAACATAAAATAGTTGCCACAACTCATAAGATTATCACCCAAATCAAGCAAGATAATATTTCTCCAAACAAGGTGAGAAAATCGGCCATAATGAGGAATTGACATGCTGAAATTTCAGCATGTGATACATGGCTCCTCAATTCAAATTACTACCAAATTTTCTTTGATTTTTCTCTTAAAAATAAATCACCAGTTAGTAGACAATATTCTTATCAATTTTGGAAATGAAATTGGACACTAACATGGCCAATATTTCGGCCAAGATACATTCACACACATGCTGAAATTTTCAGCATGTGTGATATTCAAAATATCACAATTTATGAATTCATATCTTATTCAAATTACTTCCAATTCTTCTTCCAATTAATCACATGTTTCAAGACACAAAATATAGCTCATTTTGAGAAGAAAATCGGCCAGCTCTTTGTGCTCATGCTGAAATTTTCAGCATGTGATTCAAATGAGATAAAATTTGAAACATTACCTTTTGTAGCTTCTTTCTTTAAATCACCAACATTGTATGATTGATTCTTGACCAATCAATATTCCAACAAGGCTCCACATATGCTCCATCTCAGCTGTAGGTGGCGTGTATAATGTATATGCATGTGCTGAAATTATTTTTGCTAACTTTGTAAAATAGTGCATATTTAATAATACACACATGTTATATTCAAATCAGCCCTTAATTTAATTTTTTAGAACACTTTAAGATGTATGAAATATGTAAAAAGTGTCTAGATATGTGTCATATGATGTGCCAAAAATATTCCATGTGTTGTGTACGTAGAAAACCGAATTTTCGATATTTATCGATTACCCGATTTTTCTCTAATTAAATTCCAAATTTTTGCACATGCTATATATATTATGTTACAAATAATATACATAATATAAACTTTAATTTTCAGCACTTGGCTGGTCTAAAGTGGCGCCATTTACATGTGACAAAATTGAAATTAGAATCTCCACAATTTGGCCTTAATGTGGGGTGATTTGTGTGTGCCAACATGGAATAATTTTATGGATTGAATTATCATCATAGCCACGAAAATTATAGTGATTTTTGAGATGTATGGGCTGGACATCTATTTATGGCAAGTACGTGACACGTTGGCGAAGTTTCGGTATTCGCCCGATACGACAATTTTCGGTTTAGAACCTTTTCACGTGTCGTATTTAATTTGTCATCACCATGACTTATATCATATAATATAAGACTTGAATATACTCATAAATATGAGTTAAGTATGGTGGTGTGACGTTAACATACGTACGTAAAATATATAACGTGTCGGTAGTACGTTGGAATACATGTGTATGTGCCTTTTTCAAAAAATCTGAAAATATATATATTTATGTATATATGGCCGTGTATATGTGTGGTAAATGAGGAGGAGGAGACTTTTCTTTCTTAGTCTTGTTGCCTTTGTGCCTTGTCTAAATGTAGCTTCTTTTAATGAACTACTTAGTTTAATTAACTAAGTACTTCACTTAATGAACTAGTTTAGTTCATTAATGGTGGCACCTGAAAATAGTATAAACACAACAAATGTTTTGCCATTTGATGTAAGCTTTAACGCTTCATGGATCATTAGTACGGCAACATTATATATGAACTATATAAGGCAAGTAATATGCAATATATCATGCACATTTATCTCATGCATGTTTTTAAGCTCATTTAAATCATATTTTCTGAAATCACTCAAACCCCTTTTTCTCTAAACAGTGTTCCATTCAGTTTAATCCATTATGATATATGGGACCTTCAAGGGTAGCAAAAGTTAATGGTGCAAAATGGTTCATCACATTTGTTGATGATCATACCAGACTCACCTAGCTTTATTTGATGAAACACAAGAATGAAGTTGGTGACATTCTTAAGAAATTCATATGCAAGAAAACAAAACCAGTTTAATACCACAATAAAGACATTAAGAACTGATAATGGTCTTGAATATTTGGAATCATCTATGGAAGAATACCTCAACACTAAGGGAATTCACCACCAGACCTCATGTATCTACACTCCACAACAAAATAGAGTTGTAGAAAGGAAGAATAGACATCTCCTTGAAGTAACAAGGGCAATTATGATGTCTATGAAAGTTCCTAAGCACTACTGGGAAGAGGGTGTACTCAATGCTACACATCTTATTAATAGAATGCCATCTAAGGTCGTAAACTATGTGACTCCTAAAACTGCTCCGTCTCATTGCTTTCCTAATTCTAACCTGTTCTCTGAACTGTTTGTGAAATTGTTTAGCTTCATTGTTTATAGACATATTCCAGAACGATTTAAAATTAGGCTGGATATGAGGTCTGAGAGGGGCATCTATCTTGGGTATTCTCATACAAAGAAAGGATATAAATGTTATTCTACTATATCAGGTAAATGTATGTTTCATTTGATATAGTCTTTGATGAATCTAAGGGATTCTGAACATGGAAAAGAATGCAACATCTGGAGTATTATTGAGTAGTCTAACAATGAGCCTGCAAGAGGAGTAAATGATCCAGTTGAGGGGGAGAACCAGCACTCACCTTAGAGAAGTCAAGTTAGTTACGATCATCACGAGGACATGGACAGAAGTACTGAAGAAAATGAGGGTGAATCTTCCTCATTCAGTGAAATTGTTCCAGTTGATGATAGACTCATTGCCATCAGGAGGGGATTCAAAACATGTGTGAAGAAAATGTATGCTATTGAAAATTATATCTCATATGACTATTTGAATGATAACTCTAAATTTTTTGTTTCCTAACAGTATAAAAATTCCAAGGAATTTAAGGAAGCATTAGCACAACCTCAGTGGAAGAAGGCAGTTGCTGAGGAAATGAATGCCTTGATCAAAAATAAGACTAGGGAGATCATACCTAATGTAGATAGGATCAAACCTATGGGATGCAAATAGGTATTCTCAGTCAAGTAAAATTCTGATGGATCTGTCAATAGGTACAAAGCCAGGTTGGTTGCAAAAGGTTTCACTCAGACGTTTGGGATAGACTACGAAGAAATCTTTGCACCTGGAGTGAAGCTAAATATTGTAAGAATTCTGTTTTCTCTTACTGTCAATCTTGATTGGCCACTCTTCCAACTTGACATTAAGAATACATTTCTTAATGGTAACTGTTGAGAAAAAGTGTTTGAATGACTTACAAATACATGATTTAAATGGTACGAGTTTACGAAATGCTTGACAAAATTATTATTTGACACGTTTATGTGATATACACGCTTCATATGTTATATATATTGTTGCCGTACTAACAAGCCATGAAGTTTTAAATCTTACATCATATGATGAACATTTATTGTCTTTATACTATTTTCAGGTGCCACAATTAATGAACTAAACTAGTTCATTAAGTGGAATACTTAAGGTAATGAACTAACTAGTTCATTAAATGACATATTTGGAGAAAGCTTAATGGCAACAAATTGAAAATGGAAATATTCAATAGACACGCCATTCATATATATATATATACATATATATATATATACATATATATATATATATTCATATTTTAAAAAAGGCACAATACACATCTATTCCGACGTACTACCGACACGTTACATATATCACAAACGTACGTCAACGTTACACCACTATATACACCTCATATTTATGAGTATATTCAGGTCTTATATCATATGATATAATTCATGGTGATGACAAAATTATAACGACATGTTACAAGGTCATAAACCGAAAATTATCGTATCGGATGACTACCGAAACTTCACCGACATGTCACGTACTTGCCATATAAAGATGGCCAGCCCATATACATAAAAAATAGTCAAAAATTCCGTGGATCACATGTTCAAATCATCCACTAAATCATTTCATGTTGGTACACACAAATCACCCACAATTTAGGCTAAAATTGTGGAGATTTCAAATTCAAATTATTTTAAGCACATGGGGCGCCTTCTCCATATGTCACATGAGCTGAATATCTACCTTATTTTATGTAAATTATGTGTGACATAACATATATGACATGTGCAAGAAGTTTGAATTCAATCTGAGAAAAATTGCGTAATCGACGAAAGTCGAAAATTCAATTTTCTACGAACACAACACATGGAACTTTTTTTGGATGAGGTGTAACATGTATCTAGCCAATTTTTACACATTAAAGACATGTTAAAGTGTTCTAGAAATTTCAAAATAGAGCTGATTTTTATTTACCATATATGTGTAAATATTGTGATTTGACAAAGCTTACTAAAATGAAATTCAGCACATGGCCAAGTCATACTACACGCCTATTTCACTTTCAATGGAGCCTAGGTAGAGATTAGTTGGCATCTCAATTGGTGGAGAATATGCCACACAAGGTTAGTGACATAAAAGAAGGCACCACACAAGGAAAGATTTCAAACTACAACACATGCTGAAAATTTTCAACACGTGTATAGGTGGCCAATTTTGTGGTCTTAATGCTCCTTAATTTGCATCCCACAATTGAAGGGATTGAATGGTGATTGTTTGGTAATATTTTGAATATTTTTTGGCACATGTTTTGTAAGTTTTTTTCAGATTTACAGCACATTAAAAGATGCCAAGTTGGACCAATCATCAAGTGACAAGCAAGCAAGGTCAAGTCATCCTTCCAATCATATGGTGCCAAGTAAGCAAGATGGTGTCATCTCTACACAAGGCAATCTTCCAAAGACATTAAAGAGAATTCTCAAGAAGGAAGAAGCCCTAAAGGGCACGGCTACATGAGAATAAAAAGCAGAGAATAGTGCTAACAAGGCCAAGACTACAACTCATATTCTCTCAAGTGCAAGAAGCAAACTTCTTTCTTCTCCTTTTCTTTCTTTTTCTTCTTATCTCAAATCTATTGTTCATACATTCTAAACAATGTATAGGATTTGAATATACCACCCATACACGTTCATTGTTTGTAAAAAGTTGATCAAGGTGTGATTAAACCTTCATTCAATCGGTGGTACTGTCCGTGATTCGTTTGCTTGATTGTATTGGTTGTAAAAGGGTGGATTTAGTGTTTACCTCCAGTCACCCTTGTGGTAAGGTGTTTATTGTGTTTAGTGATAACCAAGAAAGGTGTCCTCGAAGACTGGAGTAGGTTGATTTAACCGAACCAATATAAAATCTTTGTTGTTCTTACTTTACTGCACTTTACTTTCATTTTCTAGCATTCTGCATCAATTTCATTACAAAGGTAAAAATAGTAAACGAATTTTAAAAATCATAAAATTTTGCAGAAAATTAGCCACACCTCCTAGTTGTCATTTGGCCTAAGTTTCAACTCATTTGGGTAAGTATAAGTCACTCAAACGTGAATAATTCTGAGACTAGTGCAATCTGATTTTAGGATTTGCAAAGGTTGAGAATATCAAAACGTGGTTGACTTACTTTCCAAAGGAATTTTCAAAAAATGTTTCAACCCATTAAAATACATACCTTGAGGGTCTTGTTATTAAATTTTCAGACCATTTGGAGTCACCAATTAATCGGAATAAATTTCTCAAGTCAGAGTACTGTTTCTGACAGATTCGCACAATCTGACAAAAAACATATTTTCAAGGGGTTAAGTGTGGAATTTTAATTTGAAATTTTTATGAGATACGCAAAACATCAGAAATTAGATTCTCATAGAATTTCATAATTTTTGGAGGTATATAACTAGGTCATTCAAATATTTCAAATCAGGATATGAAAACAGAAATTGTATTCAGAAGTGAGGTTTTTGGTTCAAAAGTTTTTAAAAATCAAATTTTCCGCACCCACTATTCAAACTTCCTTCTAGTGGTGCTATACAGGTCCTACAAGTGGTATCAGAGAGCATCCACACTCACACCAAGAGGATCCAACAATCTTTGTGAGATGGCAACCACTAGTCATAAGACCGAGCCAGAAGGAATGTCAAGCGCAAGGCCTCCTCTTTTTGATGGTGAGTCGTTTATACAATGGAAACATAGAATGAAACTTTTCTTTATGGCTATTGATATAGACTTATGGTCCATCATTGAATACGGTCCTTTTATTCCGTCTAAAATATCTACAGTTAATGGTGTTACACTAGAAGTCGTAAAACCAAAACAAGAATATACTAATGATGACAAAAAGAAATTAAGTATGAATGCTAGAGCCATGCAACTTCTTTTAAACGGTTTGAGTAAAAGCGAATTGAGTTGTATGTCAAATTGCTATAGTGCCCAAGAAATATGGAGAATCCTTGAAAAGAAACATGAAAGGACTAGTTAAGTTAAAGAGTCTAAAATAAATATGCTTGTGTCTACTCTTGAATCTTTCAAATTATTACCAAACAAATCTATTATTGATATGGATCTACGTTTGACTAACATCTACAATTCTCTTAAGTCTCTTGGAAAATCTTTTTCTACACAGGAAAATGTTCAAAAGGTGCTTAGAAGTCTCAAATCCGAATAGGACCCTAAATTCCTGGCGATCGAAGAGAGTAAATAAACGAAATCAATAAAAATGGAGGAATTAATCGGATCATTAAAGGTATATGAAAACAAACTTACTCTAAGAAATTCTGAATCTACTTCTAAACAAGATATAGTTATAGCATTTAAATCAAATGAATACGTCTCTACTTCTTATGATCGCATATATGATAGTGACATGGATTCCGATAATGAAGATCTAATCACGTTGGCTAAAAGATTAAGAAAGATAATGAGAAAATCGCTTAAAGACAGACCTAAGGCTATTCAAACTAAAAGAAATAAAAATAAAAATAACAAAAAAGACATAAAGTGCTATGAATGTGAGAAACTTGGACACTTGACATATGACTGCCAGAACAAGGACAAAAAAAACCGTGACAAGGACTGGAACAAAAATAGACCCGTCTTAGAATCTAGACAAAGGAATTCAAGAAGAGCTCTCAAAGCCTCCACTTGGATTGACTCATCTGACTCTGAGACTGATGATACCGAAGAACAGAGGGCACAAGTATGCTTTGCATCCAAAGCATCAAACGAGGTACATTCTAATTCTGAGCCTTCATATGATGATTTATTTTGTCAATATCTTGAGTTGCATGAGTTTTCTAAGGCTCTTGCAAAAGAAAAGAAATGCTTAATTGAAGACAAGAAATTATTAGAATCTTCTAACACGAATCTTGTATCTCAATTAAACGATTCAAAAGAAGAGTCGTCTTGCGTGATAAATTCATCAAAATATGAGATTTTCTCCTTAAAATCCGAGAACACTGAGATGAAAGTCAAGATTTCAAATTTGAAATCAAGAAACACAGATTTAGAAAAGACCGTAAAACAATTCGACTCAGGTACGAGCATACTAGATCGTCTCATTTCCTCCCAAAAGCATGAAAATGATAAAACCAGATTAGGGTATGTGGAAGATAATAAAATACAAAATAAGTCAACAAAATTTATTTTACCTTCATCTAAGAAACCGCATGAAACTAAACAACCTAAGAAGACGACTAGTACACCACTCATATCATCTCATCGTGCTTCTTATTCTTCATATCATACAAAATACAATCATGTGCCGTATAGATATAAAAGGAAACCATTTATGCATACCCGATGATCATACAACATAAATGCATTTAGATCATGCACTATGCACATGAACACAAATGCATATCAAAAACGAAAATCTTATCATAAGCATAATGGCATTCTTGGCTATAGGCCAAACACATTTGCATCTAATGTCTATAATATTGTGTCTTCATCTCTTTCTCACCTTTTGGAAGACCTTGGAAGATCACCCAAGTTTGAGTACCAAAAGGTACATTTGCAAAGGGTTGAATAAATAACCCTTAAGAACATACTTGAAATGCATGATTTCTGAAATGCTATTTCTTTCCGTTATTACATGTACTTTTGATTACATTTACAAAATAAAGGGGGAGAGAAAAGCATGATTTGAGGTGTAGAGAGAAGCATGATTTAAGAGGGAGCACGGAAATTCAAAATTTTAAAATTCAAATTTTACATTTGTGCATAATTGTAGGGTGAGCGACCATATTTAAATCATGAACCAGTGTTATTTTGTAATTCATCAAAAAGGAGAGATTGTTGAGAAAAAGTGTTTGAATGATTTACAAATGCATGATTTAAATGGTACGAGTTTACGAAAAGCATGACAAAATTATTATTTGACACGTTTATGTGATATACATGCTTCATATGTTTATATATATTGCTGTCGTACTAACAAGCCATGAAGTGTTAAATCTTACATCATATGGCAAACATTTGTTGTCTTTGTACTATTTTTAGGTGCCACAATTAATGAACTAAACTAGTTCATTAAGTGGAATGCTTAAGTTAATGAACTAACTAGTTCATTAAATGAAGACATATTTGGAGAAAGCTTGATGGCAACAAATTGAAAATGGAAAGTCTCCTCATTCATTCAATATACATGCTATTAATATTATATATATATATATATATATATATATATATATATATATATATATATATATATATATATATATATTGGACGCGGTCACTTCCACTAGTGGACAATCTTCGCAAATGGCAAACGGTCAAACCATCTCAATGCGTGTTCTGCCGCAAAAATTTTGATGAGCAAGACCACATATTTCTGCATTGCCCGAGTATTCGACCAATTTGGACAGAAATCTCCATTCATTTTTCAGGCCCAGTGCCACGCAATGGCACTATAAAATCTCATTTGATGCTTTGTGGCGATCATCAAATAAATTGTCTATGCATGGCCAGCTGCGCACTGTTGTCCCGTCAATAGTTACTTGGACCATTTGGAAAGAATATGGGTCGGTAAGCTTTGGGGTGGAACAATTTATTTATCATCGGCTATTTGATAAAGTTCGCACTACAATCTACACATGGTGCGCAGCGATGAATGGTAAATAGTTTTCTGTGCCAATCGCACATCTGGTTGCCTTGGCTTTCTCTCCTCCGGTACGGACTAAGCGACTAAGAATCGTTAGGTGGGAGCTTCCACCTTCAGGCAAAATGAAGTTAAATGTTGTTGCTGCAGTTGGCCGCTTGCAATCAGCTGGGGGTGCCATATCACGTAACGATCAGGGCAAGCTGATCTCGGCAGTCTGCTTTGTGCCACCGAAGCTGAGTCCCTTACGTGCAGAACTAATGACAATGACTACTGCTTTGATATATTACGCAACACTCTGGGATAATATAATTATCGAGACAGACTGTTACTCAATAATCCAATAGCTATCCAACATCAGAAGGCTCACGGGTCCTTTTGCAAGTGAGATAGCACTTGCAAAATGTTTCTTGACACTCAATCAATCTACATTGCAATATTGCCCACGTGAGGCTAACACAGGTGCGCATTCTTTAGCACGCCATGGCTACACTACCACAGGTCATCTTCAATTTACATCCATGCACAGTCTTCCTTGTGAGGTACGTGGAGCAATACGTATGGATGTCACACTACCTAACTTTTATCATTGAAGCACTTTCCTCCATGTCTCACATTGCTGTGTTGGCGAAATCATTAAGTCGTTTCCTGGGGGGTCAGTCCTCACAGGCAACCTTGGTGTGTATACTCACTCATCAATGGAGTTTATTATTTCTATTACTTGTTGAATGGTCTTGCTCAAAATCATTATACTGACGTGGGCTGCTATTTTGCATGTACGATTATCACTGGGCGAGGTATACTCCTTCCACATACGGCTGCTGGGAACAATTGCACATGGATCGACTTTTAAATCATACAACCAGCTAGCACTTAAAGTTGCTGCCTTGGTTTATACTGAATCAAGGCGACCCGGGTATGGCAAATATTCTATTCATGTCGATTGCTTTTGCCTTTTACATGTCTGTAACGCATGCCACTTATAAAATTATTTGCGAGGTGAATGGTGCCTCGGGCTTTAGAAGAGTGCAACCACAAAATCATAAGACGAAGCATGATCGCAACTTCAATCAAACTGGGATAGACGAAGCAGCAATCTCCCTCTTTATAGATATGGACATTTATGTAATGGCTATTTGCTCCAATTGTATAAATATGTACGCTTTTCCCTTCGCCAAGGTTTTATCCACAAGGATGGTTTTACTTGGCAAGGTTTTAATACGGCATATCATATATGATTGAAGATTAGACCTCACTAGCTTCTTGCACTATTTATTTTCGTATGATGACTTTTGTAATATGGTATTCCTCCGCCATAAGTGAGGCTTTCAATAAAACAAATACGCCTTTATAATATATATATATATATATGTGTGTGTGTGTGTGTGTGTGTGTGTGTGTGTGTGTCCTTTTTGCAAGCAGCATTCAGCCTCAGTTGATCATGTTTTCCTTCACTATGATTGCATTCATCAAGTATGGGCCTTTTTTGCATCAGAACTTCAGGGAATCCTCCCGTCATCGTTAAGTCTGCGACAGTATTTGTTATCTTGGTGGTATCGCTCCACATCTTCAACGTTATCTAAGGTTATTAAAATTGTCGTCCGGCTATAACAATTGCCAACATCTGGAGACACTACGCTCAGCTCATATATGGGGATTCTACATCCTTTTCAACCACAATGCTTAGAATTCCATACAGTTTGATATTCATATATGGATTTAGAAAATACAGGGATCCAAACTTACAGCAGGACCAAGTCTTTCCCTCTCATGGATCCCACGACTTCGTCCTCTGTGACTCCGAGTTGTTAGATGGACAGTTCCACCTTCAGGTAGATTCAAATTGAATGTCGATGCAGCAGTTGGCCGTCGATATGCTGCGGGGGGAGCAACCTTGCGCAATCATACTGGTGCTTGTGTGCATGCCCTCTCTTTCCGTCTGCCTCCATGTACGCCTTTGATGGCGGAAATTCAGGGCAGATTTATGGCAATTATCACCTGCAGCTCTTACATAAGTTACTCCATCATTGCCGATTGGAAATCGTTCATACGTATCGGGAGGCCAATATGGCAGCTCACTACTTAGCCCAGCACGCAATGATTTGTCCTGAGACAGGATATTTCAATAGTCATAATCTTCCAGCCTTGGTACGAGCCTCACTTACTTTGGATCTCACTTTGGCCAACCTGCGCATAGGCTGATGTTCAAGTCTTCCACATGGATTGGCGCATTTCAGATTATTCTGCCCATACCATAGTGGATACGGGGAGACACGGTATGCCCTGTCTTCCGTTGATTAATTGCTGCATCTCATATATCCTCTACATATATAATGCTTTCTTTTGTTTCTCTTTATTTGGCTGGCGGAGCAACTACGCTTCACAACCGGATGATGCAACCACAAACACGCTACTCAAGTCTTCCATCAGGATTGGCATTTTTGCAACCTCTCTGCCTGCACTCTATTAGGTGCAGGCGGACTCGGTATGATTTATTTTCATTCAACCTGCTGCATTTTCGTATGCCTCCATCGACCCATTCACATTCTCTATGTTTTCTTTGTATATGGCTTACATCGATACACTGGTGGATTACGCTGGCTGCTGAGATTACATTACTTTTTGCCCATCTTTTACGCAACATTCTTCACGCCACAAGTCATGGTGATACAGCAAATCAGTTACCTTCTGTTACAAGTCTACCACCTGGTTTGGCGTATCTTCATATCTCTGCCGGCACATTAGTTTGTGCAGGCAGGCCGGGTATGATCTTCATCCGACTCATTTCCTGCTTTTCATTCTTTCACATATTTCTGCTTTACTCAGCCATTCGCTTCTTTTTTGCATGGACGAGGACATGGTTTGCACTTACTTTCCTGCCCGTTGACATGAGTTCCGTTTGGACAAGAAATCATCATCAGATGAGGATGTTCGACTGGAGCTTAGTTTTGGCGCATTTGTGTAATATTCAAGTTTCAGTTTCTTTTCGCTTATCCGATAGAGTATATCAACACTCCATTTATATAAATATGTACGCTTTTTCCTTCGCCAAGGTTTTATCCACAAGGGTGGTTTTACTTGGAAAGGTTTTAATGCGGCATATCATATATAACATGGATGTTGATAATCACTTACTGCTACTCTTGGCATCTGTTCTTTTATTGTAGTAAGGTTTTTCTCCGCCATAAGTGAGGGTTTATGCTAATAAAACTTTTTTTCCATATATATATATATATATATATATATATATGTATGTATATATATATATATATATTTTAAAAAGGCATAATACACATATGTTCCGACTTATTACCGACACGTTACATATATCACAAACGTATGTCAATGTCATACCACTACATACGCCTCATATTTATGAGTATATTCAGGACTTATATAATATTATATAAGTCATGGTGATGACAAAATTATAACGACACGTTACAAAGTCATAAACCGAAAATTGTCTTATAGGGTGACTACCGAAACTTCACCGACGTTTTCACGTACTTGCCATATAAATATGTCCAGCCCATATACATCAAAAATAGTCAAACATTTCGTGGCTCACATGTTCAAATCAGCCACTAAATCATTCCATGTTGGCACACACAAATCATTCACAATTTAGGCTAAAATTGTTGAGTTTTCAAATTCAAATTATTTTAAGCACATGGGGCGCCTTCTTCATATGTCACATGAGCTAAATATCTACCTTTTTTATGTAAATTATGTGTGACATAACATATATGACATGTGCAAGATGTTTGAATTTAATCGGAGAAAAATCACGTAATCGACAAAAATCGAAAATTCAGTTTTCTACTAACACAACGCATGGAACTTTTTTTGGATTAGATGTAACATGTATCTAGACACTTTTTACACATTCAAGAAATGTTGAAGTGTTCTAGAAAATTCAAAATAGGTCTGATTTTTATTTACCATATATGTGTTACTATTGTGCATTATTTGACAAAGCTTACTAAAATGAAATTCAGCACAAGACCAAGTCATACTACATGCCTATTTCACTTTCAATGGAGCCTAGGTGGAGCTTAGTTGACATCTCAATTGGGGAAGAATATTCCACACAAGGTGAGTGACATAAAAGAGGCCATCACACAAGGAAAGATTTCAAACTACAACACATGCTGAAAATTTTCAGCACGTGTATAGGTGGCCGATTTTGTAGTCTTAATGCTCCTTAATTTGCATCCCAAAATTGAAGGGATTGAATGGTGATTGTTTGGTAATATTTTGACTACTTTTTGTCACATGTTTTGTAAGTTTTTTTCAGATTTACAGCACATTAAAGGATGCCAAGTTGGACCAATCATCAAGTGACAAGCAAGCAAGGTCAAGTCGTCCTTCCAATCATGTGGTGCCAAGTAAGCAAGATGGTGTCATCTCTACATAAGGAAATCTTCCAAGGGCTTTAAAGAGAATTCCCAAGAAGGAAGAAGTCCTAAAGGGGGCGGCCACATGAAAATAAAAAGAGGAGAATAGTGCAAACAAGGCCAAGACTACAACTCATATTCTCTCAAGTGCAAGAAGCAAACTACTTTCTTCTTCTCCTTTTCTTTCTTCTTCTTCTTCTTCTCTCAAGCCTATTGTTCATACATTCTACACATTGTCTAGGCTTTGAATATACACCCATACACGTTCATTGTTTGTGAAAGGTTGATCAAAGTGTGATCAAACCTTCATTCGATCAGTGGTGCTGTCCGTGATTTGTTTGCTCGATTGTATTGGTTGTAAAAGGGTGGAGTTAGTGTTTAAATCTAGTCACCCTTGTGGTAAGGTGTTTATTGTGTTTAGTGATAACCATGAAAGGTGTCCTCGAAGACTGGAGTAGGTTGATTTAACCGAACCAGTATAAAATCTTTGTTGTTCTTACTTTACTGCACTTTACTTTCATTTTCTAGCATTATGCGTCAATTTCATTACAAAGGTAAAAATAGTAAACGAATTTCAAAAATCATAAAATTTTGCATAAAATTAGCCACATCTCCTAGTTGTCATTTGGCCCAAGTTTCAACTCATTTGGGTAAGTATAAGTCACTCAAACGTGAATAATTCTGAGACTAGTGCAATCTGATTTTTAGATTTGCAAAGGTTAAGAACATCAACGTGGTTGACTTACTTTCCAAAAGAATTTTCAAAAACTGTTTCAATCCATTAAAATACATATCTTGAGGGTCTTGTCGTTACATTTTCAGACCATTTGGAATCACCAATTAATCGAAATAAATTTCTCAAGTCGGAGTACGGTTTCTGGCAGATTCGCGTAATCTGATCAAAAACATGTTTTCAAGGGGTAAGGATCAGAACTTTAATTTGAAATTTTTATGAGATACTCAAAACATCTGAAAGTAGATTTTCTCTGAATTTCATAATTTTTTGAGGTCTGTAACTAGGTCATTCAAATATTTCGAATCAGGATATGAAACCAGAAACTGTTTTCAGAAGTGATGTTTTTGGTTCAAAAGTTTTTAAAAACCAAATTTTCCGCACCCACTATTCAACCCTCCCTTCTAATGGTGCTATATAGATCCTACAAGTAACTTGGAAGAGGGAGTTCATATGCACATCCCACCTGGATTCAGTTATGAATCTAATAAAAACATGGTATGTAAACTTAATAAGTCCCTTTATGGTCTGAAACAGTCTCCTAGGTCATGGTTCAAAAGATTCATTTCAACAATATCTTCTCTTGGTTTTTTTCAGTGTCTGAGTGATCATACCTTGTTCACAAAATTCGTTGACAGCATGTGCTATGTTATTATCCTTATATATGTAGATGATATAATTCTTACTGGGAATCACTATAGTGGCATCATTGAAACAAAGAAACTGTTAGCTAAGTCCTTTGAGGTAAAGAATGTAGGACAGTTAAAGTACTTTTTAGGTATGGAAGTTTCAAGATCATCCAATGGCATATGCATTTCCCAGAGAATGTATATTTTAGATTTGTTGTAGGACACTGGCATGACCAACAGTAAACCTGCAAGTACTCCAATTGAACCTGGGTACAAACCAAAGAAGGTTTATGGCTCATGTTAGAATGACAAGCAAAGATATCAGAGATTGACAGGTAAGTTGATCTATCTGTCTCATACTAGACCAGATATCTATTATGGGGTAAGTTTTATTAGTCTATTCATGCATAATCCTACTGCAAAACATTATAATTGTGCCCTTAAAATTTTGAGATTTCTAAAATCCTCTCTTGGTTAAGGGCTGTTTTTAAGAAGAACTCATATCAAGGATATTCAAGTGTTCACTGATACAGATTGGGCAAGATGCACAACTGATATGAGATCAACATCTGGATATACCTCATACCTGTGGGGAAACTTGGTGACATAGATTTGAAATTTACTGTACGGCTTCCTATCCATGTGTATTGTGACAACATATCTGCAATCCATATGACAAAAAATCCTATGCAACATGACAAGTCCAAGAATATTGAGATTGACATGCATTTCTTAAGGAAAAAATTGAGGACAAAGAGCTAAAACTCCACTTCATCAGGTCTAAAGAATAGATTCCACATACACTCTCCAAGCCAGTAAGCGTTCAAGTCTTCAAGATGCTGCTTGGCAAGATAGGTTGTATTAATATCTACACCTCTAGCTTGAGGGGGAGTGTTGGAATACTTGCCTCACATGATGACAAATAGACCAGACAACCAAGGATGGACCTGGCGTGCCAAGCCCCAAACCAGGCGTGCCAAGCTTCTGCCAGTCTCATTGAGGCATTAGGTTAAACAGTTTTATTCAAGCATCGAACACTTGTTCTTCCATATAATTTTCTACGTATTTATGTTTATTTTTATCTAGTTGTGTATATAATTGTTGTTTAATCATAGGACAATCAATACATCATCACCTTGATGATTTTGCATTATTTTCTTGATGGTTTTTTATCTGGCAAAGTAGCCATTGAACAGTCTCTCGACAGACTAGCCTTTGGAGCTTCCTCTTGTATATATAAGGCTATAAGACCTTTGTAAATGATATTGAAGTGTTTCTTCTTCATCCTAAGTGTTCATCCTACATATGAAGCTATGTTTTCTTTATATACTTTCTTGTCACGTGTTCCCTCTGATTTGAAGTCTTTTTAGTTACAAGTTAGGCATGCTGCGTCTTGCTTGCTGTTAAGATTCAAATAATGCTCCGAAACTTGTTACATAATTGATGAGTGTGTCCAAGGGTTGCTCAACTAGAATGATATATCTTTTTTTATTGCATCCTTCACTTAATTTCATCTTTCTCTTCAGGCCACCTTAATAATAGTCTCTATCTTAAAAGTTGACAAACTTGGTATTCAGGTCATACAAAACTGGATGTTTTGGAACTGAAAAATTTCTAGTTTGAGATCTAATGTTTTATCGAAGCTTGCATGTGATATTGTGTGTACTTCGATCAATACTGTTGCTCCTGAGTCAACCTTTTGCACTGATGGAAGAGTAATTGATGATTATCATGCATTTCTACCAATTGACACCATGGAGAGTTAAGGTGTAGCGGAGACTGACTTTGATCACTAGTATTTGAAGCCATAGACAATCCAACCATGACATAATCATGATTTTGTGCACCTTCCAATCATTAGTTGCTGGAGGTGTAAGGGTGCCAACGAGGTAGTCCTCCTTGCCTTTCTTTTTAATAAACATCTCCATGGTTTTTGACTAGGAGAAGTAGTTGTTACCATTGAGTTTAGGATCAGAAATGATCATTGGAATAGAGACACCGCCTTAGTATTATTGTCTGTGGTGGAAGAGATTTCAAAGATGCATGGACGCTTGTGTTGAGAAAAAGAGTTTGAGTAATTCTCAAAAATGCATGATTTAAATAACGTGTGCTAAAGAAATGCATGACACATTTTATTACTTGATACGTTTTTGTGACAAACTTGCCTTATATACTTTATATATAATGTTGCCGCACTAACAAGCCATGAAGCTTTAAAGCTTAAATCAAATGGCAAACATTTGTTGTGTTTGAACTATTTTCAGGTGCCACCATTAATGAACAAAACTAGTTCATTAAGTGAAGTACTTAGTTAAATGAACTAAGTAGTTCATTAAATAGAGATATATTTGGAAAAGGAATGAAGGCAACAAATTGAAGAATAAATACATTTAACACGTGTGTTTATGTAGGTCTATTACCCATTAGAGGATAAAGGTAAAATACGGGGAAAGACGGCAGCGACCCTATTTTACCTTTATCCTCTAATGGGTAGTAGACCTACATAAACACATGTTGTGTTAAATGTTTTTGTTTTCCTCCCACCTCTTCACACATTTTTCATATAATATATATATATATATATATATATATTACTATTATTTAGATTTCAATGATCATCATTGTAATATGGTATTCCTCCGCCATAAGTGAGGCATAATAAAAAGCATTCTTCCCGATAATATTTTTTTTTTAGCAGAAGAAGAGATATTTTATTGATATACCCTCACTTATGGCGGAGGAAAACCCTTTATACATATTACATGTCATCATATGCAAAGTGTGAATATAACGCTCTGATAATTTGCGTTCTCCAATCATATATGATATGTCGCATTAAAACCTTGCCAAGTAAAACCACCCTTGTGGATAAAACCTTGGCGAAGGAAAAAGCGTGCATATTTATATGATAGGAGTTTATATCTATAATAAGAGACAAATAGTAAATCCTATGTAAACAACAGTGTAGTAGCTTGGCGCATGAGAAGGGACCGAAGTTCATGTCATCCAATATGCATTGTCCTCCATTGTGTGAATATGAAGTTTCTGTGTGTGTAGCTCCTTGACCCGTAAACCTCCTCCTTTTATCTTGTGTACCGCTTTCCACAATTGTGTATACCCAAGGCCATGACTCAGTAGATCCATGTATTGCGCAGCCCATATACGTCATATGCAAAGAAAACAAAGCATTAATGAATTTGATTGTGTAAAGCACAAATATGAGGGAATGAGGCAGTGAGCAGATAATACCCGGTCTGCCCGTATCACGAGATACGGACAGGACATATATAGTTTGAGAGGAATAATCAAGAAGAGGAAAGCAAAGTATAGAGATTACCCATACTGCCTGTGTCCATAGTTGACACAGGCAGCCGAACGAAAGTGATTTCTGTGCCGCTGGCATATTAGATTCGTATGTAGGGTGTTGAGACATCTGTAAGCAGGGCCCCTTTAACCATAGGAGGCAGCATAGACAATGTGCAGAACTGATGAAAGTTTTGATGTAGTTGCCCAAACTGAGCCAACAAATGTGCCACCTCATTTGCCTGACGTGGTATATATGAGACCTGAACATTCCCATGGATGAGTAGACTATGAAGAAGTGGAGGAACACTCTCAGATTGAAGATACTCTACCACACCCTTTGAGTCTAACTCCATATCCAAGTGCCTATGACGTTGCAGAAAATACAAAAGTGCCATACTAGCTGCTTGTAACTCCGCTTGAAATGGGGAAGACAATGGGAGATAAAATACAATTGCCTCCTTTAAATTGCCTTCTGTGTCTCTCAAAACTGCGCCTCCTGATGCTGTACGTGAACCATGTGCTGCATCTACATTTAGTTTCAGTCTTCCTTGAGGGGGTGTACACCATTTGACAATTTGTGGACGCTGGAGCCGCATTCTTGGTATCAGTCCAAACATAAAAAGATCATGGTCATTATTGACAAATTTCCTGCCATGCTGTGCAGAACTCCAAGTATAGATATGACGTCTAATACTCTCTTTTAGCTGGTCAGAGTGATAGTGCTCTTCACCAAATATCATTGCAGAGTAAGCCTTCCATATTTGCCATACCACAATTCCTGGTACTATGATCCTCAGCACTCCTTTAAAAGACTTCTCACTCGTAGATGTCCACCATGACATAAGATACTGAAATAAATGCATGTTACCTGGTTGTGGTCCGTCAATCATTGATGCATAGTATTTCCATATCTGCTGAGTATGTGGGCAGTTGAAAAACAAATGCGCTTGTGTAGCTGAAGAGTTATGACAAAAAGGACAGCATGTTGGACATATGGCAGTGAATCTACGCAAATTGTCTTCAATGGGTAATGCATGGTGATATAGCTTCCATAGGATTATTTGAATATTCGGTTGCTGCAACCTGTGCCATATAAATCTGTGAGAAAGAAATTTTGGTCCAGAGCTCCTAACCAAGTCAAATGCAGATTTTATTGTGAACAGCCCATTTGGTTCCAATGTCCATGTCTGTGCTCGATTTTGTCCAACTGTGTTTGCAGAGCATAAGTCATGAACTGAGCAAATTCTTTTCCAAGTGACAGTATCAGTAATGCATGGTATATAATGTTGACGATGGCCATACTTAGAAGAGAGGAAGGCTGTCCATAAACTATTCGTGTTATGATATGACCACCACAATTTACATGAGTATGCCTTAGTCAATTCATCCAACCTTCGAAGTCCGAATCCCCCTTCTACCTTTGGCAGAAATAATGTTTCCCAGCTAACCCAATGGTATCTTGGTGTTGTGCCCTGCATTGACCAGATGAAATTACAAATTTTCTGTCGAATAGCTCGGATGATACTCTTTGGTAGTTTATGTGCTGCTATGATATGTGTAGGTATAGAGCTCAAAACGGATTTAACCAAGGTTAATCTTCCTGCAGGGGATAAAAAGCGATTATGCCATCCTAATATTCGCTTATCTATACTAGTAAGGAGGTCTGTACAATGGATTGGCCTAAGGCCTCCTCGAGTCAATTGCACTCCCAAATACTTCATTGGCAACGAGGCAGCATGTATTTGAAGTTGTGCTTCAATAGATCGAAGCTGGCTTGGCATAACGTGCTTAGATGTAATAAATCGGCTCTTACTCAGATTGACCTTTTGACCAGTGATCTCCTGATACAGATCCAAAAATTGCTTAAATCTCTTCAAATTAGCAGGCTATGGGGGAAAGGGGGTCGCCTTGCTTTACCCCGCGCGTTGGCTTGAAGAAACCACATGGTGCTCCATTGATGACAATAGATAACGTTGTGCTCTCTAGATGATATATATATATATATATATATATATTCAAATTTTTTTAAAGGCACTATACACATATATTCCAACGTACTACCGACACGTTATATATATTACGAACATACGTCAACGTCACACCACTATACTTACCTCATATTTATGAGTATATTAAGGTCTTATATCATATGATATAAGTCATGGTGATGACAAAATTATAACGACACGTTACAAGGTTCTAAACCAAAAATTGTAGTATCAGGTGACTACCGAAACTTCTCTAACATGTCACGTACTTTCCATATATAGATGGCCAGCCCCTACACTTCAACAATGGCCACAAATTTTGTGGCTTAAATGATAGACTCAGCCATAAAATCATTCCATGTTGGCACACACAAATCACTTCCAATTAAGGCCAAATTGTGGAGATTCTAAATTCACATTTCAAGCACATGTAGGCGCCACTTTAATCATCCATTAGAGCTGAATATTAAAGTTACTTTATGTATATTATGTGTGACGTAATATATATAACATGTGCAAAAAGTTAGAATTTAATCGGAGAAAAATCGTGTAATCGACAAAAGTCGAAAATTTGGTTTTCTACCAACACAACACATGGAACGTTTTTGGCATGACATGTAACATGTATCTAGACACTTTTTACATATACAACACATACTAAAGTGTTCTAGAATATTCAAATTAGGGTTGATTGGAATATACCATATGTGTATAATTATTGTGCACTATTTTACAAAGTTTGCAAAAATAAATTCAGCACATGTTCAAGCCTACATCACACGCCTACTCAGCCTTGGTGAAGCTTATATGGAGCTTAGTTGGCATCTTCATTAGTGAAGAATGAACTATACAAGGTTAGTGACATAATAGAGGAAGCTACACGAGGTAATGTTTCAAACTTTGTTACAAATGTAACACATGCTGAAAATTCAACATGTGTGAGTTAATGGTGGCCAAATTTCGTCTCATAATTGTGACCAATTTGCTTCTCAATATTCAAGGGATTAATTTGTAGTAATATGGTAACAATTTAAAAGTCTTGAGATTATTGCACATGCTGAAAATTTAGCATGTGTTACATATGGTGCTGGCCGATTTCTATGATTTAATGGAGACTAATTTACCTTCCAAATTAGTAGGGATTGATTGTAAACTATTTGGAATTTTTTTACTACTATTTTGGTACATTTTTTAGATGATATTCTCACATTTTTACAGTCATCAAGTGATGACAAATCTCGTCCAATCAAGGAGTGTCAAGTAAGCAAGGCCAATAAACTCATCCAATCAAGTTGTGCCAAGTAAGCAAGTTGATGTCACATCTATACAAGGCATTCTTCCAAAGACTTAAAAGAGAATTTCCAAGGTGAAGAGATGCCCTAGGGGGGCCAATTTGAAATAAAAGGAGGAGAAGAAGAGCAACTCAAATGGAAGACAAGTCTTACAATTTCCAATGTGCAAAAAGACTCTCTACTCTCTTCTTCTACATTTCTTTCTTCTCCTTCTCTCTCAAGCCTATTGTATCTATATTCATACATATTTTATAGGTTTTATTCATACCACCATACACGCCTCATTGTTGTAAAAGGTTGATCAAGGTGTGATAAATCCTTCATCCGCTCGGTGGTGGTGTTCGTGATCATTGTGATTGCTTGTATTGTTTGTAAAAGGTTGGAGTTGGTGTGTGACTCCAGAAACCCTTGTGGTAAGGTGTTATTTTGTTTATTGATAACCGAGGAATGTATTCTTGAAGACTGGAATAGGTTGATTTAGCTGAACCAGTATAAAATTTCTTGTGTTCTTTACTTTACTGCACAGTACTTTCAGTTTCCGGCACTTTGCATCCATTTCGTCGCAATCTTAAAAATAGCAAACAAATTTCAAAAATTGTAAAATTTTGCAGAAACATAGCCACATCTCTTAAGTTTCATTTGGCGCAAGTTGCAACTCATTTGGACAAGTATAAGTCATTCAAACATTAATAGACCTGAGACTAGTGCAATCTGATTTTTAGACTTGCAAATGTTGAGAACTTCGACGTATTTGACATACTTCCCAAAGGAATTTTTCAAAACTGTTTCAAAACATTTAAATACATATAATAAGGGGTTTTTCATTAAATTTCCAGACTATTTGGAGCTACGGAATCGAAATAAATTTTTTAAATCAGACTACTGTTTCTGGCAGATTTGCACAATCTGACCACAAACGATTTTTCATAGGGTTAGAGGTTGAATTTTGATCTGAAATTTTTAGGAGATACTCATAAAATCTGAGACTACAATCTCTCAAAATTGCAAAAGTTTTGAATGCATGTAACCCAGTTCTTCAAACGTTGCAAAAACAGGATCTGAAAACAGAAACTGTTTTCAGAAGTTGAGTTTTTGGGTCAAAACATTTTAAAGACCAAATTTTCCGCACTCACTATTCAACCCCTCTCCCTTCTAGTGGTGCCTTACAGGTCCTACAAGTGGTATCAGAGCGCAGGCACACTCTCAACAAGAAGATCCAACGATCTAAGTGAGATAGCTACCACTAGCTTTAAAACCGAACAAGATGATATGTCGAGTCAAAGACCTCCTCTTCTGATGGTGAGTCCTTTATTCAATGGAGACTTAAAATGAAAGTTTTTCTTATGGCTATTGATATTGATCTATGGTCTATTATAGAAGACGGTCCATTCGTTCCCTCTAAATTATCTATTATAGATGGTATCACACTTGAGGTTGTAAAACCAAAACAAGAGTACACTAGTGATGACAAAAAGAGACTAAGTATGAATGATGGAGCCATGCAATTACTCTTAAACAGGCTAAGTAAAAGTGAATCTAGTTACGTATCTAATTGCTCTAGTGCTCAAGAGATGTGGAGAATTCTTGAGATGAAACATGACGGGACTAGCCAAGTAAAGGAGTCCAAGATTAATATGCTTATGTCCATATTTGAGTCTTTCAAATTGTTTCCAAATGAGTCTATTATTGATATGGATCTACGATTGACTAGCATCTATAATTCTCTTGAGTCTCTTGGCAAAGCTTTCTCTACGCTGAAAAAAGTCCAAAAGGTACTACGAAGTCTTCCATCCGAATGAGACCCTAAAGTCACAGCAATAGAGGAAAGTAAAAAAACCAAATCAATAAAAATGGAGGAACTAATCGGATCGCTAAAGGTATAGGAAAACAAACTTACATTAAAGAAATCGGAATCAACGTCAAAACAAGGTAAGACTATTGCTTTTAAATCAAATGAATACGTCTCTACTTCTTCTGATTACGTAGATGATAGTGATTCCGAATCAGACAATGATGATTTAATACTATTGGCTAAAGGTTTGAGAAAATTCATGAGAAAGTCATTTAAAAACAAACCTAAGGCTACTTCCACTAAAAGAAATAAAAATAAAACAAATGAGAAGGACGTAAAGTGCTATGAATGCGAGAAACTTGGACATTTGTCATATGACTGCCCTAACAAGGACAAACAAACAAATAAACACCTTGACAAGGATCGGACCAAAACTGGACTCGTCTTAGAACCTAAACAAAGGAGAAGAGCTCTCAAGGCCTCCACTTGGAGTGACACATCCGACTCTGAGACTGATACAGAAGAAAAGACAGCACAAGTATGCTTTGTATCCAAAGCATCAAACGAGGTATCTTCTGATTTTGAATCTGATTTTGAACCTTCATATGGTGATCTTTTTAGTCAATATTTAGAATTGCACAAATTCACCAAGACTCTTGCAAAAGAAAAGAAACAATTAATTGAGGACAAGAAGTTGTTAGAATCTTCTAACACGAATCTTGTTTCTCAATTAAACGATTCAAAAGAAGAGTCGTCATGCATCATCAATGCATTAAAATCAGAGATTTCATCATTAACTACACATAATAATGAAATGAAATCCGAGATTTCAAACTTGAAATCAAGGAAGACGGATTTAGAGAAAATGATGAAACAATTTGACACTGGAACTAACATGCTAGATCGCATCATTTTGTCGCAAAAGTATGATAGTGATAAAACAAAATTAGGATACATTGAGAAAAACAAAACATCTATTAAACCAACCAAGTTCATTTTGTCTAAGAAAATAGAAAAACCTAAGACACATGTGGCGCCTAAGAAGACGCCTAGACCCCCTCTCTCCGCGTCTTATCATGCTTCTTCTTCTTATCAAACAAGATATAATTATGTGCTGTATAGATATGAGAGGAAACCATTAATGAATACACGACATTCATTCCATACATCTAGATCACGCACTATGTGCACAAACACAAAAGCATATCAACGACAACCATACAACACGCATAAAGGAAAACTCGATCAAAGGCTAAATGTATTCTCACCCCATGTCTACTATGTTGCTCCTTTATCTACATTCTTACGATTTGCTAGACCGAGAAAGATCACCCAAGTATGGGTACCGAAAGGTACTTTTACAAAGGGGTGAATAACTAACTCGTAAGGACCCAAAATAAAAGGGTACCTAAATCATTTTTGTACATTACAGGGAACCCATACATCTAAAGGCACATCTATCAAGTGGTTCCTTGACAGTGGTTGCTCGAGGCACATGACGGATGACCCGAGCTTGTTCTCGAAGTTGAAGAAGGTTACAAAAGGTGGACCGGTGACCTTCGGAGACAACAATGAAGGAAGAATCACTGGAAAATGTATAATCGGAAGCCCAAGTACTCTTCAAATCTCCAACGTCTTCCTAGTAAGTAATCTATCATGTAATCTACTTAGCATCTCACAATTTATTGACAACGGTTTTGATGTGTGTTTCACACATCCATATTGCAACATAATAAATAAAAATGGAGAAACAGTATTAAAAGGAAAAAAGGAAGGAAATATTTTTACGCTTTGTATGGATGACATGTTAGACGCTAAGGTTAAGTGTTTTATATCAAATGAACCTAACGTTAATTTGGGGCATAAATGATTAGGACAATTGGCATTTCTACACTTGCAAAACTTCAATGAAATAACCTAATACAAGGATTGCCTAAACTTGATTTAGACAACTTTCAGTTGTGTGAATCTTGTATTAAAGGCAAACAAACACGCGAGTCACTTAAACCCAAAAATGAAATTAGCACGTCTAGAGTTTTAGGATTACTACACATTGATTTGTTTGGTCCTAGTCGTACTAAGAGTCTCGGTGGACGCCATTATGCATGTGTTATCGTTGATGATTTTTCTATCTATACATGGACTTTATTTCTTACAAATAAAGATGATAGTGCCGTTTAGATTGCGAAACTAATAAAACAACTTGAAAATGAATATGGTTTAAATGTGAAAAAGATTAGAAGTAATAGAGGCGGTGAATTTAAAAAACAAGGACATGATTGCATTTTGCGAAGAAAAATGAATCAAACACGAGTTTTTGCCACCTAGAACTCCACAATTAAATGGAGTAGTAGAAAGAAAGAATAGGACACTACAAGAAAACGCTAGAACTATGTTGTGTGAAAATAAATTGCATAGATTTTTGTGGGCGGAAGCCGTAAATTATGCATGCTATATAGTTAATCGTTTGACAATTAGAAAGAAAATAAATAAAACTCCGTATGAGATAGTAAATAATCGCATGCCTAAAATTGATTACTTTCGTGTGTTTGGTTGTGAATGCTTTGTTTTGAATACAAAAGATAATGTAGATAAATTTGAATATAAATCAATTGAATGCATTTTTGTTGGACATTCTGCGAACTCTAAAGCATATAAGAAGTTATGATCCCATCACTAGACAAATTTTAGAATCTATTCATGTGAAGTTTAATGAATTTGCTGAGATTGAAAAAGATAAAGAATATGACGATGATTTTGAACTAAAGCCGTGTTAGATGATGTAGAGGATAATGCTGTGCTTGATGAATCTAACGCACTAGAAATGCATGATCACTTAGAAATGCATGAGACCTTAGAGAATAATCAACCAAGATGGCATAGGGATCACCCACACGATCTCATTATAGGCGATATTATTCATGGTGTTCCACCACGTAGAAGAATAAATCTGGATAAAATAAACCAATTTCATGCTATGATATCCAAAATTGAACCTAAAAACATTTTTGATGCATTCAGTGATTCTTCTTGGATTGATGCTATGCATAATGAATTAAATCAATTCATAAGAAATGATGTATGAGATTTAGTGCCACGACCGCAAGGTAAGACAATAATAGGCACAAAGTGGGTGTTTAGAAATAAAATGAATGAAGAAGGTAAAGTTGTTAGAAACAAGGCGAGACTTGTAGCACAAGGATATAATCAAGAGAAGGAATAGACTACGATGAAACATTTGCACCCGTAGCACGTTTAGAAGCCATACAACTATTACTTGCCATTGCTTGCATGAAAGGTTTTAAACTCTATCAAATAGACGTAAAATATGCATTTTTAAATGGTTTTATATGAGAAGAAGTATACTTGAAGCAACCACCCAGTTTTGAAGATTTGAAACACCCTGATCACGTGTACAAATTAAAGAAGGCACTATATGGCTTAAAACAAGCACCTAGGGCTTGGTATGATCGTTTTGCTACTTTTCTTTTAGAAAATGGATTTAAAAGAGGCACCACAGATAGCACCTTGTTCTTGAAACAAGATAAATCATATTTACTAATCATTCAAATTTATGTTGATGACATCATTTTGGATCTACATCTCATAAACTTGTTGACGAATTTGAAACTTGCATGAAATCCGAGTTTGAAATGTCTATGGTTAGTAAATTGAATTACTTTCTTGGTTTGCAAATTAAACAAACGAGTAAAGGTATACACATAAGTCATGTTAAATATGTGAATGACATGATTAAAAAGTTTAATTTTGAGAACTTAAAACCATCCCCCACTCCTATGAGTGTCACCACTAAACTAGATAATGATAAAACTAGAAAAGACTTTGATAATGCTTTATATAGGTATATGACTGGTTCCTTGCTTTATCTTACCGCAAGTAGACCGGATATCATGTTTAGTGTTTGTATGTGTGCATGTCTTCAAAGCCAACCTAAAGTGTCTCATTATAATGCTGTGAAAAGAATATTTCGATATATTAAGCACACTCCCACTTTAGGAATTTGGTATGATAAAGCTTGTGCATTTGACTTGCATGCTTATACTGACACGGATTATGGTGGATGTAAAATAGATAGAAAAAGCACTAGTGGCACTAGTTCATTAATCTCTTGGTTTTCGAAAAAGCAAGCAAGTGTGGCCTTATCTACTACCAGAGCTGAATACATGGCACTTAGTCTTTATTGCACACAACTACTATGGTTAAAACAACAACTTTCTAATTTTGGTATCACGGTAAATCATATTCCAATCTATTGTGATAGTATGAGTGCTATAAACTTGTCTAAGAACCTCGTACTACACTCTAAGGCAAAGCATATAGAAGTACGATATCACTTCCTTTGTGATCACGTGAATAATGGTGATATTGTTATACATCATGTATGCACTGAGGCACAAATAGCCGACATATTCACTAAGGCACTAAATCAAGCCACGTACAAAAATCTACGCCCTAAATTAGGCATGATTTTTGCTAATTTGATTTGATATTTCTTTCCATATTTACATGAACTTTTGATTTTTTTTTCCAAAATAAAGGGAGAGAGAGAGTGCATGATTCAAGGGGGAGCGAGAGTGATTGACTGCAAAAATCAAAGGGGAGAAAATTCGAAATTTGAAATTCAAAATTTGAATTTATGCACGATTGGAGGGAGAGCGATTAAATTTAGATCATGAACTAAGATTATTTTGTAAATCATCAAAATGGGGAGATTATTGAGAAAAAGAGTTTGAGTGATTCACAAAAATGCATGATTTAAATAATGTGTGCTAAAGAAATGCATGACACATTTTATTACTTGACACGTTTTTGTGACAAACTTGCCTTACATACTTTATATATAATGTTGCCGTACTAACAAGCCATGAAGCTTTAAAGCTTACATCAAATGGCAAACATTTGTTGTGTTTGAACTATTTTCGGGTGCCATCATTAATGAACTAAACTAGTTCATTAAGTGAAGTACTTAGTTAAATGAACTAAGTAGTTCATTAAATGGAGATATATTTGGAAAAGGCATGAAGGCAACAAATTGAATAATGGAAATTGACGCGGTTGCTGCTCCTTTTCGGTATTTCCTAGTTGGTACTTTTTTGTATGGTCGTCCCCCATTGAAGGTTATACGCGAAGTTTTTGAGAAGATTGGGTTTTATCATGACCTTCGGATTACTCTTATTGATCAAACACATATTTTAATGAATTTTAACAATGAGGCGGATTATTTGCGATGTTTTTATCGTCGATCTTGGCATATTTCTGGTTGCCACATGAGGGTTACGAAGTGGATGATTGATTTTGATCCATCCTCCGATGTCCCCATCGTGCCGGTTTGGGTTGCCCTCCCTGCACTGCCGATACATCTTCATCAGCAGGAGGCTTTATTTGAAATCATTCATTCCATTGGTTTACCAATCAAACTGGACGTGGCCACCTCCAAGGGCCTGCGTCCGTCGGTAGCTCGGGTGTGTGTAGAGATTGATGTATCTCAGGATTTGCCGCAAAAAATATATCTACAAGCCAAAGGTCGTTTAATCTTGCAGACCATTGTTTACGAAGATTTACCATTATTCTGCACTGACTGCCGTAGACTGGGGCATGCACTCGCTGATTGTTCATCCAAAGGAGAATCGAGTATTCCACCACCACCTCCTCCGCCTCCCCCCGTTCATCAGCCCATAACGCGGTGGACCCCCGTCAAACGTAAATCAGCTGCGAATCCTTCAGCACATGAGGGAATCGTTGATGTTGAAGACCCTATGGATCGCCCCATTAATATCGAAAGACTTATGGCTTAAAGTGAACAGCCTCCTTTATCGACAGTTGATCCATCACACGTCCCAGACGATCTGGACGACGCAGACCATGACTCAGGTGATGCCGTCCAGTTGCCTTCTGACCATGCTCCTGATGCTTCGCTGCAGGATGAGTTCTGTGATGCAGCAGATTATCCTCTCCCAGCTGATACCACGCAACCTGGGATTGGGCATGTGTCCGACACTGATTTGCCTACTGACACACTCGTAGAGGATATCTCGATGGTTTCTGTGGATGTGGCCCGCCGCATGCAGCTCATGCAGCCCTCACCGGATGACGAGTTGCTGATCTCGCGCTTGCAGGACACTCCGGCGGATGCTGCGTTTATTCTTGTGGTCCCGCGCTGTAAGCACCATTCCCGCAAGGATCTTCCTCCTTTGCCGCCATCGACCATCTTGACACGCAATGCATCGCACATTATTCAGGGAAGTTCCTCGACCCTTACTCAATGAATATAGTAATATGGAATATTCGAGGCATGCGTGCCTCTCTGCCCCGGTTACGTGATTTGATTCGTGAACATAAATTGAATCTACTTGCATTGATTGAACCTAAACATACTCCATCACAGATAACGGGATATGGCTTACGTCTTGGTTTCACAGAGACTTATGTTTCGCAGTCTGAACATATTTGGTTTTTTTGGCGGGATAATGAGTTCCGTTTACTTGCCATGCAGGACAAAGATCAGGTGGTCCATCTTACATTACAGTCACTATCATTGCAATATACTTTTGTCCTTTCATTTGTCTATGCGAAACATACACCCTCTCAGCGTCATGTACTTTGGCAATCTTTGTGTGAATTCAATAACACATTGCAATTACCCTGGCTAGTGGGGGGTGATTTCAATACTTTTTGATCTCTGGATGATCAAAGTGGCAGATCCACCCCAGCTCTGACATCATTACAGGATTTCAATGAGTGCATCGAAGACTGTTCTCTTATGGCCCCCTATCATGGCACCCGGTTTACATGGGCGGATGGCAAGGGTCTTGGCCGAGTTCGACGACGTTTAGACTGGATTTTTGTTAACTCCATGTTTCAAGATCGGTTTGAAAACTTGTAGTTAACTCATTTGCCTCGAACGACTTCTGATCATACTCCACTCCTTTTGATATGCAAAATGGTTTCACTGCTATCCCGTCGCTCCTTTCGATTTTTGGATGCATGGCTGCATCATTCGGATTTTCTACCCTATGTACAAAATGCTTGGCAAGCATATCCAACAACGGGTGGAATGCATGGTTTTTATCAAAAATTATTTGCTTTAAAGAAAGATATACAAAGATGGAATAAAGATGTCCTTGGAAATATTTTCAACAATCTGAAGCATGCAGAAGATTTGCTGAATCGTGCAGAAAGCCGATGGGATGAATCGCCCATGGAGGATATGCGGCATGCCTATTATAAGGCCAACACACAATCACTCGGAGATTCTTTCTCACATTCCATGTTTACTATCTGAGCATGACAATTTTATGCTAACTCAGCTTCCGTCGGAGTCGGAGGTAAAGATAGCTGTGTGGAGCTTAGATCCTCAGAGTGCCGCAGGACCATATGGCTTTCATGGTACTTTTTTCCGCTCATGCTGGACTATTATACATTCGGATGTTCTAAAAGCAGTGCAGGAGTTTTTTCTTGGAGTTCCACAACCAACAGTCATGGCCCGTGCATTGATTACGTTGATTCCGAAGATACAATCTCCACAAACATTTAGTGACTTTCGCCCAATTTGTCTTACAAATTTCTTGAGTAAAGTCTGTACTCGTATACTTGCCACACGCCTCGGGACGCTCTTGCCGCGGTTAATATCACCGGAGCAAACAGGATTCTTACCGGGACATGATATCTCGAAACAAATATTATTGGCACAGGAGATGATACATATGATGGATAAAGGGGGATCTCAGTTATGCTTGAAGTTAGATATGGTAAGGCGTTTGACAGGGTAAGCTGGGAATACCTGGAGCTTTTATTGAGTAAATTTGGCTTTTCGGATTTTTTCATACGAGTGGTTATTAATCATCTTAGTGCCACTCGGTTATCAGTTTTAATCAATGGACAACCATCACCACCATTTCGCCCATTTCGAGGTGTAAAGCAGGGCGACCCACTGTCTCCGCTGTTATTTATATTGTCATCTGAAGGTTTTAGCAGGGGCTTAAAGTCACTTACTGCAGCAAGACACATCTAATCTTTTCGGCTGGGGCGTATTCCCTTTGCTATCACTCACTTAGCGTATGCTGATGATTTACTTATTTTTCTCTGAGGCACACAGCGAAACCTTAGTCATTTTCGAGCATTCTTAACTCAGTATGAAACAGCATCTGGACAAAAGGTTAATTATCACAAAAGTAATTTCATCCCTTCGGCAAATGTTGCCTCACATCAGAAACGCGTCTTTAAGGATATTCTTGGTATGCGGCTCTCTTCTCTTCCTTTTTGGTATCTAGGTTCCTATATACACAAAGGAATTAATAGAGCAATGTACTGCACCTCCCTGTTGCAACACATAGAAGATCGTTTACACGGGTGGCATACCCGACTCCTTTCACACGCTGGCCGTTTAGTCCTACTGCGCTCAGTGGTTGCTGCTCTCCCATTGCATAATTTAGCAGCAGGTGGTTTACCTAAATCAGTCATCCGAATTATTAATAGAAAAATGGCTTCTTTTTTTTGGGGCAACCGTCATCATTTGGTATCATGGTCCAAAATTACGCATCCCGTTGATGAAGGAGGTCTGGGCCTTCGGGATCTTAGCCAGCTACAACAAGCATATCATTGCAGAATATGGTGGACATACCATAAAAATGACACGTTGTGGAGTAGCTATATGCATATGAAGTATGGTAGAAGAGGTGATTTTGTGCCGCGACTTCCAGACTCGCCGATATGGAAGTTAATCTGTCGCATACATCCCACGTGTCTATCACATACAACTGGTTCGGGTCATTTCCTTTCATGGAAACCGTCTTCTTTTGGTGAGTTCACACTTAAATCTGCATACGATGTTAGCCGGACATCCATCTCCACGCAGCTATCGGCAAAATTTATTTGGTTCAAGCATCACTCTCCATCCACGAAACTTTTGTTATGGCGTGTCTTTCATTCTACTTTGTCTTTTGAGGACTACATTGGCCGCTACTGTGATGTGCCCTCACAGTGTCCTTTTTGTAAGCATGCTTCAGCCTCAGTTGCTCACATCTTTCTACACTGTGATCGCATTCTTCCGATTTGGGCCTTTTTTGCTTCGGAACTTCAGGGTTTGCTGCCGGCAGTGTCCACTCTACGGTAATACTTATTATCATGGTGGTATCGTTCCTCAACATCATCAATCTCTGGAGTTTTAAAAATTGTTGTACCAGATATCACAGTTTCAAACATCTGGAAGTTCTATGCTCAACTCACGTATGGAGATTCAACATCCTTTTCGACCAACATGCTGCGGAATGCTATACATTTTGACATTAATGTGTGGATTCAAAAGATACAAGGATCCAAGCTCTCAGCAGGATCAAGTCTTTCTCTTTCCTGGATCCCACGCCTTCGCCCACCACGCCTCAAAATTGTTAAATGGAAATGCCCTCCATCTGATAGACACAAGCTGAATGTGGATGCCTCAATCGGTGCTAGATATGCTGCGGGGGGAGCAATATTGCGCAATCATCATGGGGATTGTGTACGTGCCATATCCTTCCGGCTGCCACCGTGCACACCATTGATGGCAGAAATTCAGGAAACTTTATTTGGTCTTTTATATTTTCTACCATTCTGCCGAACCCTTATGATAGAATCCGACTGTGCGCACATGGTGTCGCGACTACAAACCACGCAGCGAATTTTTGGCAATTATCATCTGCACCTCTTACACTCTTTACTTCAGTCACATGGATTGGAGATCACACATGTGTATTGAGAAACTAATACGGCAGCTGACTACTTAGCTCAGCACGCAATGCTTTGCCCTGAGACAAGATATTTCGACAGTCATACTCTCCCAGCCTTGGTGCGTGCATCACTACTTCCCGATCTCACGTCAGCTAACCTGCGCGCATGCTGATGATCAGGTCTTCCTAATGGATTGGCGAATCTCGGTTTGTTCTGCCCGTATCATTAGAGTTACGGGCAGGCGTGGTATGATTTCTATTCCATCAATATACTACTACATTTTCTTCATTCTCAGCACTTACACTATTCTTTTTTCATCCACACGCGTTACTTGGCGGATCCATTCCATTGCACCCCTCAGTTGCGGCCATCATGCTTGTTCAGCGCATATTTTTCATCAGGATTGGCGGTTTTGCGTACTCTCTGCCTGTACTCGATTGTGTACAGGCAGACTCGGTATGACTTATATTCTCTTAAACTGTTGGATAGCGGTACACATTGTGTTGCCCACTCACATTTTTCATGATTACATGACATATGTTTCCTGCCAATACGATGATGGGTGGCTCCAGAGCATTCACACGACTGTCTTATCCACAGGCGTGACATATCTGCAGGCATGTCTTGTAATTGCTGCCGGCACATTAGTTTGTGTTGGCATGCGTGGTATGATCACCGACTGCTACTTTTCCAGCAATCCATCCCATATACTAATTCTGCTTTACTCTGTAACTATTTTTTTTGCATGGCTGCAATTTTGGCTTGGCATGGATATACCGCCCGCTTACATGAGAGCTGCTAAAACAACGGGTCATTTCTGGACGGAGTTACTTGGCATGATACTCATTCTAGTGCATTGGTACAACTCACAGGATTACTATGTTTTTCATTTATCCGATGGTGTATATCAACACTCCATATATATAAACATGTACGCTTTTTCCTTCGTCAAGGTTTTATCCACAAGGGTGGTTTTACTTGGCAAGGTTTTAATGCGGCATATCATATATTATATGGATGTTGATAATCGCATATTTTATTTTTACCATCTTCCTTTATTGTAATAAGGTATTCCTCCGCCAAAAGAGAGGGCTTATCCTAATAAAATTTTTGGTTTTATAAAAAATATATATATAAATATATTCAGATTTTTTTAAAGGCACTATACACATATATTCCAATGTACTACCGACACGTTATATATATTACGAATGTACGTCAACATCACACCACTATACTTATCTCATATTTATGAGTATATTCAGGTCTTATATCATATGAGATAAGTCATGGTGATGACAAAATTATAACGACACGTTACAAGGTTCTAAACCAAAAATTATCGTATCGGGTGACTACCGAAACTTCGCTAACGAGTTACGTACTTTCCATATATAGAAGGCCAGCCCCAACACTTCAAAAATGGCCACAGATTTTGTGGCTTAAATGATACAATCATCTATAAAATCATTCCATGTTGGCACACACAAATCACCTCCAATTAAGGCCAAATTGTGGAGATTCTAAATTCACATTTCAAGCACATGTAGGCACCACTTTAATCATCCATTAGAGCTGAATATTAAAGTTATTTTATGTATATTATGTATGACATAATATATATATAACATGTGCAAAAGGTTGGAATTTAATCGGAAAAAAATCGTGTAATCGACAAAAGTAGAAAATTCGGTTTTCTATGAACACAACACATGGAACGTTTTTGGCATGTCATGTGAAATGTATCTAGACACTTTTTACATATTCAATACATACTAAATTGTTCTAGAATATTCAAATTAGGGCTGATTGGAATATACCATATGTGTATAATTATTGTGCACTATTTTACAAAGTTTACAAAAATAAATTCAGCACATATTCAAGCCTACATCACACACCTACTCAGCCTCGGTGAAGCTTATATGGAGCTTAGTTGGTATCTTGATTGGTGAAGAATGGAAGCTACATAAGGTAATGTTTCAAACTTTGTTACAAATGTTACACATGCTGAAAATTCAGCATGTGTGAGTTAATGGTGGCCGAATTTTGTCTTATAATTGTGACCAATTTGCTTCTCAATATTCAAGGGATTAATGTGTAGTAATATGGTAACAATTTAAAAGTATTGAGATTATTGCACATGATGAAAATTCAGCATGTGTTACATATGGTGCTGAACGATTTCTATGGTTTAATAAAGACTAATTTACCTTCCAAATTAGTAGGGATTGATTGTATTCTATTTGAAAATGTTTTTACTACTATTTTGGCACATGTTTTAGATGATATTCTCAGATTTTTACAGTCATTAAGTGATGACAAATCTCATCCAATCAAGGAGTGCCAAGTAAGCAAGGCCAAGACAATCATCCAATCAAGTTGTGCCAATTAAGCAAGTTGATGTCACATCTATACAAGGAATTCCTCCAAAGACTTAAAAGAGAATTTCCAAGGTGAAGAGATGCCATAAGGGGGGCGGCCTATTTGAAATAAAATGAGGAGAAGAAAAGCAACTCAAATGCAAGACAAGTCTTACAACTTCCAAAGTGTAAAAATACACTCTACTCTCTTCTTCTACATTTCTTTCTTCTCCTTCTCTCTCAAGACTATTGTACCTATATTCAAACATATTGCATAGGCTTTATTCATACCACCATACGCGCCTCATTGTTGTAAAAGTTTGATCAAGGTGTGATCAAACCTTCATCCGCTCTGTGGTGGTGTTCGTGATCATTGTGATTGCTTGTATTGTTTGTAAAGGGTTGGAGTTGGTGTGTAACTCCAGCAACCCTTGTGGTAAGCTGTTATTTTGTTTAGTGATAACCAAGGAAGGTGTCCTCGAAGACTGGATTAGGTTGATTTAACCGAACCAGTATAAAATTCCTTGTGTTCTTTACTTTACTGCATAGTACTTTCAGTTTCCAGCACTTTGCATCTATTTCGTCGCAATCTTAAAAATAGCAAATGAATTTCAAAAATTGTACGATTTTGCAGAAACATACCTACATCTCTTAAGTTTCATTTGGCGCAAGTTTTAACCCATTTGGACAAGTATAAGCCATTCAAATATTAATAGTTCTGAGACTAGTGCAATCTGATTTTCAGACTTGCAAATGTTGAGAACTTGAACGTATTTGACATACTTCCCAAAGGAATTTTTCAAAACTGTTTCAACCCATTTAAATACATGTAGCAAGGGGTTTGTCATTAAATTTTCAGACCATTTGGAGCTACGGATTAATCGGAATAAATTTTTTAAATCAGACTACTATTTCTGGCATATTTGCTCAATCTGACCACAAACGATCTTTCAAAGAGTTAGAGGTTGAATTTTGATCTGAAATTTTTAGAAGATACTCATAACATCTGAGACTACAATCTCTCCAAATTTCAAAATTTTTGAAGGCATGTAACCTAGTTTTTCAAATGTTGCAAAAACAGGACCTGAAAACAGAAACTGTTTTCAAAAGTTTGGTTTTTGGGTCAAGACATTTTAAAAACCAAATTTTTCGCATCCACTATTCAACCCCCCTTCTAGTGGTGCCTTACAGGTCCTACAGCTTGGAGCTTACAAATGCGTCCAATCAGACTTTTTGCTTCAGAAATAAAAGTTCTGACCTCTCTCTACCAAAGAAAAACCCTAGACTACCCCAACAGTTATATTCGCAACATAATCTCCCTTTCTCTCTCCACCGCCCTTCTTCTTTCTCTCTCCTTTTCTTCTTCTTCCCGTCAAGTTACTCTTTTAATTTTCCTCTTATTTCTTGTAAATATCATTGGATCCATCCCTGCGTCGCTGTCTCCATCCACTTTGGCTACTCTAGCTGTAGCGTCCCATCCCGAACCTTAGCATTAGAGACGGTGCACCCGTCGTAGTCTGCTATGAGAACTACAAGGTGTCGTTGTAAATACCTTAAACATCAACATGACGTGTGAAATGTATTTGCAGAAACATAATAAAAATGAAAACTTCAATAAAAATCTCACAACGTAAATATCCAGATGTAAAGTCAAGACTGACCAGGTCCAAATAAGGTCACTGAAAGGTCTAAACCAATTTTACAAAATGCTATAAACCAGAAATAACCAATAATACAAACTCCATGTATGCATCCCAAAAGTCAATACGTCTACCACTATGGATCCCACTATGCTCACTCGGCATCATCCTCTGCAAAGAACAATGGAAACAACGACTTATGAGCGCTTTGTGTCGCCTGTAAGTACCTATCTGTACCTGCTATGGGATCATATACGAGAGGCAGGGTAAAGACATAATAAAATAAAATAAAATCAAACAAACCGGCCTCATTCGCAATTAAAGTTAATATAAATAACTTCCATAATCAAAAACACAAAAATAAACATAACCACAACAACGAATATAAATTAAACATTCATTCAACTCACTTCTCAATGCTACGTATATATGATGCATGCCTTCTTTTAAAATCATGTCACACGCAATCAAGGTCACGCAAATGTTATGCATCGCTTTTAAAACATGATATGCTATGCATTTCCGAGTCCTAATGGTGATATAGTCTATCACCCCGACATATGTGTCCATGTTAAGCACAGCCTGTTGTTGTCGGCACCCGTGTCCATGTTAGATCTGGCCTGCCTCGGTACTCGTGCATATGTTAAACCTGGCCTATCGTTCGCATCCGTGCCCATATTAGACTCGACCTGCTGTCCCCTACACTTGCTTCCATGTTAGACGCAGCCTATTGTCTTCGCCACCTGCGTCCATGTTAGACGCAGCTTGCCATCCATCAATATCTGTGCCCATGTTAGGCACAACATGTCAAATGCAATGCTCATGCCATGAATGCAAATACATAATCGTACATAACCCGATGCATCCATACTCATATATATGTTCGCGTCAATACACGTGCATATATACGTGTATGCATACTGCCAACATATCCACATGCCAACAATTATTTTTCCATAACTCTTTAAAAACATTTACATAACTATACTCACATCACAATGTAATTTCTTATACAGAAGTTGAACAATGCATTTTAAGCACTCGTACCTATATTTTGATTTCAAACGTAACATATAAAGATACACATAATATATACTTTCAGCCGAGTCACTTTGTTCTTCTATATTTTTTTTGGCAACCATTTATCATGGGAACAAAGACAGCATTAAAGATGATAAGTATATAAAATATGTAGCATTGAAGCAAATGAGTGCAATGCGTACCGTGCCTGCCCGTGACTTTTACGACACGGGCAGAATATAGTAAAAAGTGGTAATCCATAAGGTAGACTAGAATGTCATGTTGTGCGCAAGCTCGCCGATGTGAGATCCAACGTGATGATGCTCGGACCATAGGTGGAAGATTGTGTCTGTTGAAAACACCCGTTGCAGGATGCATCATTGCATGTTGAGTAAGATAATGAGCTGGCATATTAGTCTCACGATACGTGTGAATAATCTTTTAGTCGATGCTGCTGAATCAGAGTATGTAGTTGTCGAAGATGATAATTTCCAGAAACCTGCCGTGGCTTGTGTAGGCATGATAGCATTTGAGCACAATCAGTCTCAATTATGAGCAAACGATAGAATGGGAGAAAATACATCAGTCCAAAAAGAGTAGCCTGAATCTCTGCCTGCAAAGGTGTACTAGGAGGCAGACGAAATGAAAGTGCACGAATGCAACGACCCTCTTGATCACGCAATATTGCCCCACCCACAGCATAGTGGCGGCCTACTGCTGCATCCATATTTAACTTGAGTCTACCGGAAGGAGGAGTTTGCCACCGAATAACTCGGAGGCGCAGAGGGCGAATCCGAAGGATCTAGGAGAGAGAGAGTGTTGGACCCGCTGCCAGTTTGGATCCCTGGATCTTCAGCATCCACATGTGAATATCAAAGTGTATAGAATTACGCAGCCCCGCAGTTGAAAAGGTTGTGGTGTCCCCATATACTAACTGCGCATACTGACACCAAATGTTTGAAAATACAATTGATGGAATGACTATCTTTAAAACTCCAGATAGTGATGAAAAATTTGACCGATACCACCATGCTAACAAATATTGCCGCAGAGATAGAGATGCCGGAGGTACGCCATGCAGTTCAGCAGCAAAAAAACTCCATAAATATTGAATGCGAGTACAGTAAATGAATACATGGTCCACTGTGGCTGAGTGTTCCCTGCAAAAAGGACATTGTGTAGGACGCGCCACCAAATATTGGCCTATGTAATCTTCAAATGGAATGGCTGAATGAAATAAGCGCCACAACAATAGTCGTATGGATGGAGAATGGTGCTTGAACCAAATAAATTTTGTCGATAGCAGTGTTGGTCGTGACACCCTACATATATCATAGGCCGACTTGAGAGTAAACTCCCCTGTAGACGTAGCTGTCCATGAAAAAAAGGATCCCGCACCAGTTGTATTAGATTTACAAGTGGGGTGAATTCGACATATAGATTTCCATACTGCTGCGTCTGGAAGTCGCGGATTATAATCACCCCGCCTTCCGTATTTCAAATGCATATACTGACTCCATAATGTATCATGGCTTTGGTATGTCCACCAAATTCGACATTGATATGCCTGTTGTAATTCACTGAGGTTACGAAGTCCTAAACCGCCTTCTTCAATAGGAATGGTGATGTTTTTCCATGCCACCCAATGATGTCTATCTCCCCAATAACATGCTGACGTCTTTCTGTCTAGCATGCAAATGACAGACTTGGGCATGCCGCCTGCCACCAGAATGTGTAGCGAGAGCGCCGCAATGACGAAACGTAAAAGAACTAGTCGTCCCGCCGAAGAGAGAAGGCAAGAATGCCAGCCGTGTAATCGGTCATCCACATGTTGTAAGAGGGATGAACAGTGCATAGCCCGAGTGATGCCCTTATGAAGATAAGAACCAAGATATCTAAATGGCAGAGTTGTTGGTCGCATACCAAGGATTTCTTTGAATTTTCGGCATCGACGTGAACTGATATTTGATGATGGTATGAAACTGCTTTTATTAAAATTTACCTTTTGTCCTGATGCAGTTTCATATGTAGTGAGAAATGAGTGGAACCGTCGGAGGTTTCGCTGTGTACCTCGTTAAAAGATAAGCAAATCACCGCATAAGCCAAGTGTGAGATGGACATAGGTATTCTCCCCAGGCGAAATGATTGGACGCTTCCCGCTGCAACCAGTGCCTTCAGTCCCCTACTGAATCCTTCAGATGATAGAATAAACAGTAAAGGTGATAAGGGGTCACCCTGCTTGACTCCCCTGAAAGGCCAAAAATAGGGTGATGGCTGCCCATTGATTAAGACTGACATCCTCGTTGCACTTAGGTGATTAATGATAATCTGACTGAAAAAATCTGAAAACCCGAATTTGCGCAGTAGTAGTTGAAGATATTCCTAGCTTACCCGGTCGAAAGCCTTCATCATATCTAATTTCAAACACAACTAAGGGCCGCCTCTGTCCAACATGTGCACCATTTCTCGGGCCAAAAGCACTTGAGTCGAAATATCATGACCCGGAAGAAAACCTGTTTGTTCCGGCGAAATTAACTGTGGTAGCAGCTGACCCAAATGAGTGGCAATGATACGAGTGCAAACTTTTCTTAAGAAATTTGTGAGACAAATAGGGCGAAAAATCTCCAAATGTCTGTGGCGACTGTGTTTTCGGGATAAGCGCAAGTAACGCACTAGCCATGACAGTCGGCTGTGGAACTCCAATGAAAAATTCTTGCACTGCTTTTAGAACATCCAAATATATTATAGGCCAGCATGAATGGTAGAAATTTCCATGAAAACCATCCGGTCCCGCTGCACTTTGCGGGTCTAAACTCCATATCGCCGCTTTTACCTCTGACTCCAATGGTAACTGTGTAAACATTGGATTATCCGCTTCAGAGACTAGGTGTGGAATGTGCGATAACATAGCGGAATGATTACTCGTAGGCGCACGGGCAAATAAGTCCTCATAAAAATTGACTGCGGCTATCATAATATCATCCGGCTATGTCAACAGTGTTCCCTGCGAGTCCTGAAGCTGGCGAATACATAGCTGTGAGCGTTTACCTTTGACAAGGGAGTGAAAGTATCGGGTGTTAGCATCGCCTCCTTGTAACCATTTTACACGTGCCTTTTGTTTCCAATATTGTAGTTCATACTTTGAGGCGAGTAAATAATGCGCTTTGGCCTGATAAAACGCCACACACGCTGCTTCCGTGGGGTTAGCGTCCCAATTAGTTTCTGCTCTATTAAGATGTTCCTCTGCATCCTTCAGAGTGCTGAATATGTTCCCAAATATATTCTTATTCCAAAGTTGAATGTCTTTCTTAAGAGAAAATAATTTGGTATAGAAACCCCGCATGCCGCCTGTAGTTGGATATGATAGCCATGCATGCTTCACATAAGTATGAAAATCGGGATGGTGAAGTCATGCTTCTAGAAACCGGAATGAGCGACGGGTAGGCTGGGTACTTAACTGACATTGTATCAAAAGCGGAGTGTGATCCGATGTAACGCGTGGTAAATGAGAAAGCCGTAGAGTGTCAAACATATCATGCATCAAAGAATTAATAAAAAGGCAGTCTAGCCTCCAGCGGACACGTCCAAGACCACGCCTTTAGCCCAAGTAAAACGCAAACCTTGGTATGGCGGCGACTTAAGAGAACATGCTTCAATACAATCATTAAAATCCTGTAAAGCAGATAAAGAAGGTGTGGAGCGGCCACTATGATCTTCAAGGGTGCGAAACGTATTGAAATCTCCTCCAATCATCCAAGGTAACTGTAACCCCGTGGAGAAATCACTTAATGTGCGCCATAATTGTTGACGATGTGTAGCAGTGTGTTTTGCATAGACTAATGAGAGAACAAAAGAGTGCTGCTGCGAAACAGATGACAGAGTCAGGTGGATCACTTGATCTTGATCATGTGTGGCAAGCAAACGAAACTCATTATCACGCCAGAAAAACCAGATATGTTCTGACTGTGAAGCATAACAGTGTGAAAAGCCAAGACGCAAACCAAATCTATGTACTTGTGCAGGGGTATGCTTAGGTTCAATTAAAGCAACTAAATTTAAACGACGTTCCCTAATCAACTGTTGCAATCGAGGTAATGACGTGCGCATGCCTCGAATGTTCCATATTAATATATTCATTGAGTAAGGCTAGAAACACTTCCCTGAATGATGTGAGACGCGCTGCGCGTCAGAATGGTCGATGGTGGTAGTGGAGGCAGGTCCTTTCTAGTTCGGCGTTTCCGACGAGGTACAACTGGTATAAATGGCGCCTCCTCCGTCTGATCATTCAGTCTAGATATTAATATGTCATCATCAGGCGACGATCCAAGCAGTTGCATGCGACGTGCAACTTCCGCGGGTACCGTAGGAATGGCCTCAGCCTCAGCCGATGGATCATCCGGCAAATCATTATCCGACAAGTGGCCAATATCCGTATGCGTGATGTCATCTGGAATTTGGTGATCTGCGGCATCGCAGAAAGTGTCTTGTAGCTGGCCTTCCTCCACATCCTCTGGATCATCGCTGGTGGCAGGAGCACCCGATGGAGGCATCTCAGCTGGTGGCAAGTCAGGCATATAATCTTGAGGTGGCATGGAAGATGATGGCGCCGTAAGAGACGGTGCTGTTGCCTTCTTCTTGACAGGTGTCCATCGTTGTTTCGATGGGTGAGACGGGGGTGGCGGTGGAGGCGGTAGAATTGTCGACGGCGTTGACAGCTTTGGCGCACAAGACGATTGGTCATGCCAAAGACGATGGCAAGCAGTACAAAATGTGGGCAAATCCTCATAGATCACTGACTGCAATATAAGCCTTTTCTTTGCTTGTAAATATATTTTTTGAGGCAGATCCTGCGAGACATCGACCTCAACACATATTCGTGCCACGGACGGCCTGAGACCATCAGAGGTTGCAACATCGAGCTTGAGTGGGCAGCCAATCGGTTTCACTATTTCAAAAAGAGCATCGCGATAGTGCAGATGGATCGGCAAGCCAGGTAGAGCAACCCAGACTGGAACAATGGGTACATCAGCAGAAGGATCAAAATCCACAGTCCACTTGGTTATACGCATATGACATCCTGATATAAGCTATGATCTATAATAAAAACATCTGAGATAATCTGCTTCTTGGCGAAAATTTAAAAGAATGTGGGTTTGATCAATGAGTGTTATGCGCAAAACCTGATGAAATCTAATTTTTTCAAAAACATCTCTGATCACCTTCAATGGAGGTCGCCCGTACCAAAACGTGCCAACCAAGGAATATTTGAATGGCGTGGCTAGAGCATCGATTTCAGAATCGAGAAATGAGATCATAGGAATACCTTTGTGTCTTGAAACTGTTTTGGGTGAAATGTTGATTTTTTGTGCGGATGAGTCGCCGGCAACAATATCGGCGAATGATGGAGGCTTCGACGTCGACATTATTGAAACGTGATTTCTGCTTCAGGTCGATCGAAAGAATGGCAGGATGAAGTAGCGTAGAATTGCGGATGGATTGGAGTCGGTGGGGATTGACAGCGGCGGCACAGAACGGATCAAAGACGGCGGCGGCGGCTCTACCGAGATTCGCCAGAGGCCCTGCGCCATGATATCTATATATCTTTGTTCTTATATATATATATATCTATATATATATATATATATATATACATATATATATATATATATACATATATATATATATATATACATATATATATATACATATATATATATACATATATATATATACATATATATATATATATATTTACAATTCCAGAACTAATATATATTAGCATATATTTCAATTTAATACATGATACAATAAATATATATATAGAATACTTCCGGTCATTATCCTTACTCAATAATATATATATTTTCTAATTCTGAAAGTAAATATTTATTACGTCCCAAAATAAGTTTATATATTTATATATACTCTTAAATTCGAAGAAGATATAAATAAATATATCGATTTCTTCCAAAAACAACTTGTATACTTATATATACTTTTATGTCCGAAAATAAATATGTATAATTCCTTCCAAAACAATTTATATAATAATATACATTTTTTAATTTAAAAAAAATGCTAATAAACAAATGTATAGTTTTATCCAAAAGCAGTTTGTATAATTATATAAATTTTTAAATCTAAAAAATAATTTAAATAAAAATATACCTTTCTCCAAAAATAGTTTATACAAATGTATATATTTTTTATTCGAAAATAATATAAATATTTATGTAATTCTATTGAAAAACAATTCATACAATTTTACATATATTTAAATACAGAAATAACATCAATATATATAAATTTTGTCAAAAACAATTTATATAATTATACTTATAATTAAAGACGAAATTAACATAAATATATATAAAATTTCATTGAAAATAGGTTTTATAATTTTACATATATTTCAATACGAAATAACATAAACATAATTTTATGTCAGGTAGGTCAACTACAGAAGCAATACACATTTTAAGGAGATTGATGGAGAAGTATAGGGAGAAGAAGCGCGATCTACATATGGTTTTCATCGATCTTGAAAAAGAGTATGATAATGTATCACGCAAACTAATATGGGATAGTCTGGATGCAAGAGGGGTTCCTATGAAGTATATAGACATAATTATGGATATGTATGTTTGGACAAAAACAATTGTTCATAAGCCTGTACGGAATACAGACTTCTTTCAAGTGGAGGTAGGCCTCCATCAAGGGTCTGCTTTGAGCCCATTTCTTTTTGCAGTTGTCCTAGATGAGTTGTCAAAGTCGATCCAAGAGACAGTTCCATGGTGTATGCTTTTTGCTGACAACATTGTATTAGTCGTGGAAAACAGACATAACCTAAGTATGAGACTAGAGGAGTGACGAGGTGTTTTAGAGAGAAAAGTTCTAAGAATTAGTCGTTCCAAGATTTAATATCTGCAATGCGGCTTTAGCGGCGTAGCCGACGATGAAAATAGCCAACTCACCATCGAGGGTCAAGTGGTCCAAAAGGTAAGTAAGTTCATGTACCTAGGATCATTTGTACAGAACGATGGGGACATAGAGAGTGACGTCGCACACCGAGTTCAGGCAGGTTGGTGTAGGTGGAGGGCGGCCTCAGGGGTGCTGTGTGACAATAATTTTCCAATTAAATTAAAGAAAAAATTTTATAGGGTGGCAGTACGGCCGGCAATGTTATATGGAACAGACTGCTAGGCCATCAAGAGGACACAGTCACAGAAGATGGAAGTGGTAGATATGAAGATGTTGAGGTAGATGTGTGGGCATACAAGGCTAGACAAGATAAGAAATAAGGTATACAGAGAAAGGCTAGGGGTGACTATTGTAACAGATAAGATAAGAGAGGAAAGACTGAGATGGCTTGGGCATGTCAAGAGGAGACAAACAACGGCGTCTGCAAGAGCAATTGAAAACCTCACTGTAGAAGGGAAGAGGAGTAAAGGCAAGCCCAAACTGACGTGGGATGAGCAGATTAGGCATGACTTACTAGAGTTGCACCTCTCTGAGGACATGGTCTAGGATAGGAGTTCATGGAGGCAGAGGATTAAGGTTAAGGAGGGGTAGACATGATATAGGACATCTTAGAGCATACTTAGAGGATTAGATAGTATTTGCACTTTAGTTTGACTTTGCATTTTTCGTTTTGGTATTTTTCTTTCAATTATTTGTGCATGTACACTATTATGATTATTTTAATAGTGGAAGACTTTTGTATATGTTTAAGTTGACTTTGTACTTGTTTATTCATGTTCTGCCGTTGTTTTATATTATATGTACATATACACGTTAGGAGTATTTTAATATCGGTAGCCTCTTCTTTGTATTTCCTGAATTATCTACCTAACACACTAGCACATCATATCCGTATTATTGTGACGTTTATGCAGGTACATATAGAGCCGGGGGTCTCACTGGAAGCAAACTCTTTATCCCTTGGGATAGATGTATTATTTGCTTGTCATTTACCCTCTCCAGACCATAACGATAGCTTTTGCTGTCGTTGGAAAATAATGGGTTCGATTGATTGATTGATTGATTAACTTTATTACAAAAAATAAGTATATAAATGTATATATTCCATATAAAAAAAAAGTTTGTAAAACATATTTCTATATTAAGTACCAATATATATATATATATATATATATATATATATATATATATATATATATTTTAAACGAAAATTTTATTTATTCATGCAAAGCCTCACATATGGCGGAGGAAAACCATATTACACTTTCAGAGTACTCGAAATAATGAAATAATGAAACAATAATGACATATCTCCAGTCATATATGATATGCCGCATTAAAACCTTGCCAAGAAAAACCACCCTTGTGGATAAAACCTTGGCGAAGGATATATATATATATATATATATATATATATATATATATATATATATATATATATATATATTATAAAGTATTTATAATATTATTATTAATTTAAATTATTAATATTGTTATTATAAATTATTTTTATTATTATTATTATGAATTTATATTATTATGTATTATGTTAGATCCTGTTAACAAATGGTATCAGAGCCAGTATGGTAGTTTAAATGTATACATAATTTAACACAAGTTCTTATTAAAATGAATATTATAAAAAATCATGATACTGTTCAAAACAGTATTAAAGAAAAATATGATATTCCTCATAACATAGATCAACTTAATAAGTGGACAATACCTAAGATAGCTTACAAGGTAATCTATAAATTAGGAACATTTGAGAGATTGGGATGTAAACAAGTAGTTAAAACTAATGATTCAACTATTTCCTTAAATAAAGAAGATATGGTTATAAAATTATTAAATAACCAAGAATTTAATCAATATAAGTCTGAATATGGATTCATTCATATTGGTTTAGTTCAGATAGCCTTTAAACCATTAACCTTAGAAGGATTGCCAGAAAGTTTTATAGCAGCTCTGAGAGATTGTAAAAATTAAATTGGAAAAAATCTTTGATTGAGATGATTCAATCCTCTTTGGCACATGGTCCAGTTTATTTTAATGTTTATCCCAATTTGCAGTTATCTTTGTCAGACATCACTATATGTGATGCTTTAACTTTAAATGTTAAGACACGTGAATATAATTATATGTCTGGATCAGAGATAATATTTATCTGTTATAGGATTTATTATAAACCCTTGTTTACTTTGAATCCGAGATGTAGGATTAAAAAACATAAATGGAACCATAATATAAATCCAAAAATACAATTACAAATATATATAATTTATACAAATGGTTTAAATTTTAGTAAATATATTTATATGCAAAAATAAATAATATATAGGCTCAGTTTTTTTTCTATAAACCCATTATACAATCTACACATCCCTTCACACACATATATACACACAGTCCATACATATACATATATACTGCACCTATATAAAAATAATAATAATGAGGTACACACATATATATACAATCATACCACACAATATACATATACATACAACAATTATTGGCCAAAACATATAATCACATACCATAAAAGTACATATAAAAACCGCTTATATATGCATACGGAGTTATATATATTTTTGCACAACAGTCATATTTTTATGTACACATGTCTATAACAATCAAACATACCAATATGTAATCCAATTTGTATATGAAAAATAAGGCCAATTTTAAAAAAATACATAGGAAGCATAGGAGGTACTTACCTCTTTTCCAAATATATTTTTTCTACGACCAACACCTTATTCTTCCCTTTCTTTTTTTCCCCTCATTTTATTCTCCTTCCCTCACGGCAGCTCTCTCTTTTTTTCTTTTAAGTGTAACCAGCTAGAACTTTTGTTGTTAAGGGAAAAAGGGAATTGGGTGTTTAAGTAGAGGAGTTAAGAGAATAGTGTGGTTAATGGAATTAATGGTGGGGGTTATGGAAAATTAAAGGAAGGGAAATTAGGAGAGGTGGGAAATTATTGTAGTAAAAATTTTTTTCCATCACAGGCGTTGTACACAAATAATATACACATATATTTTAAATTTTTTTAGTCAGGGGTATAACACAGGCTGTCGCGGCAAGCGATCAAAGTATGCAAAAACCAGCACTTATTGATTCAACATGGGTCGATCTCCGTGATTAAGCCTCTTTCAAAGGCGTGTAGTCAGTGGTGCGGGCCAAATCGGGTCTTTTTGTAAACTAGTCATATCTTCGGAGTGTTCTTCTTTTGTATGATGAGGAGAGCTTCATTAGTGTTGCAAGCCACATGCATTACACCAAGCACAAGTTCAGAAATATATCCGCAGGTTGGCAAGGCAGTGTGCCAGGTTGGCAAGGCCATGTCAAGGTTGCGGCTGGGCATGAGCTGAGTCGCAAGCTCAAGGGTTACGTGTAAGTATAAGCCCGTATATGCACGTGTGTAGACGCGAGCATATACGTGGGTATACTTATACGTGGGTGATAAGTCAAAATTAAATATGGAAATAAAGTGATAAACGGAAAAGTAGAATGGATATCGCATATGGATGCTGTAAGTGGTAACCGCATATGGGTATCAGAAGTGGATATCGCATATGGATGCCGTAAGAGATAACCGCATATGGGTATCAGAAATGAATATCGCATATGGATGCCATAAGGGGTAACCACATATAGGTATCAGAAATAGATATCGTATATGGATGTCGCAAGGGGTAACCGCATATGATTATCAGAAATAAACAACACATATGGATGACGCAAGGGGTAACCGCATATGAATATTAGAAATGGATATCGATAGGGATACCGTAAGGGGTAATCGCCCATGATATGAGAAATGGAAAATGAAATATAAGAAATGGAGAATGGAATATGAAATGAAAATGAATATAGGATAGATGGTTGTCGCGTCAATGCATTCATAATTATAGAAATTGCATCACAGTTTTTGATTATACTGACTTATGTGTGGGATGACTAAGTTACATGTGCTTTACTTGTTTGATTATACAGGAAGCGCAAAAAGGTAAATTTATTTGCGAAGAGAAACATGTTATTTTATATTATGTTATTTATTTATTTTATTTACACTTGCTTCTCCATGTATGATCTCATGGTAAACCCAATATGATGACAATATCCATGTACACCTAAGAACTGATTTTAGAAGGCTGCTGACAACCGCAGATATAAGTAAGTTATAAATCGATGATTGGGGGCATGGAACCCCAATATGATGCCAATATCCTGATCCTGATTCTAGAATTATAAGGAGAGTAGGTTATGATTTGAAATAAGCGAAGGGCAGTGGATTAGAAAACTATCTTGTAGGTATACAAAGAATGATTTTGAGGTCTTAGTCTATGATAAGGAAGTGAAATGGTTAACATATCGGAATACGCAATGAATATTTAGCTTGGTCATAATCTAGGTAAATGGATCAAGTAGAACCATACTAAGTTACGCCATACAAAAGTTTCAAGGACGAAACTTGTTGTAAGGGGGAGGTCTGTTACATCCTGCATTTTCTGCCAGGATGTATGCACATATAATATACATACACAGGGCAGGAACATATATGTGTTGGAAAAAAAAGATAAATAAATAATAAGAAGAATAATATAAGATGAAGTCTAGTATCCTAATCCTACCAGGAAAAGAGTAATAAAAAGAATAGATTTGTATATCATTTAAAGTCCTAAATATACTAGGATTACATTAACCTATGTCTATAAATAACCGAACCCCTCCCCTTAACAATAACCTCGGCAGCCAGCAGCTCCCAGCAGGATGCCAGCAATTGCTGCCTCCCCCCCCCCCCCCCCCCCCTCCCGAGCCAAGTCCCGGCTCCCATAGGAAGAAAAGGGAAATTAGATTTCCCTTTTATTTATATATGTGGTTATATATACATACATATACACACAAAACTCAACCCCCATCATGCATACCCCAATATGCCAGCCCTCCTTTTCTTCCCCAACATTCCGCCGCCAGCCATTAGAGACAAGAGGGAGTGATTTTCATCCGTTTTCAATCCGATTCTTCGTACGGTATTGTATGATCGAGAATAAAGACAATTAGCTTGCTATATTTGCTATGTTTTTACACAGTTATGTTATTTTTGTATCAAAACCGGATCATGCATGACCATATTTGTGCTTACATAAATGATTGATTTAATATATGTATGTGTTATATGTATGTATCGCATCATATATATGCGAAGGTTTGAATTATGCAACTTGTCATATAAATCATGAAATATTTCGGTGATTGTTTTCAGTAAGACAATTTTCAATTTGAATTAAATACATATGTCAGCAAAGTTTTCGATCTATTTTTTTAGCATCCTTTTCGTTATAAGAAGCAGCAACGCTTTTTATAAAATAAGAACGATTATTGTAAAACTTAATTATTAATATTTACAAACGATGGTGATTATATAAAATAATTTGCAACCCAAACGATAGTTGGTTTTAATATATAAAATGATTTGCAAACTGTTAGTTGTTGTATCTTTAAGTTACCAATTACAATTTGGAGTTTGCTGTGGGATGGGTAGGCCGGCTGCCCTGTGGCAGTGGCCATTTAATGAATATGGGTATATATTATGTATTATATAAAGGATTTCTTTCTTTTCTTTTGGTGCTGATCATTAATATTATATATATATATATATATATATATATATATATATATATATATATGGTATAAGGTATTAATAATATATATGGTTATGCGTATAAATTAATATAAGATGGGAATTGTCTTTGATGAAATTAACGAGGTCAAGGCAGTAGGCAGGACTGTGACAAGGCCGCGACACTGGCTGGCAGGGCCCTGGCAAGGTTGCTGGTTCTGGCTGGAAAGACCGCTACAGGACCGCGGTAAGGCAGCGTGTCACGCTGGCAGAGCCGTGGTAAGGTTGCGGCTGGGCACGGGCTGAGTCGCAAACTCAAGGGTTACGTATAAGTATAAGCGTGTATATGCACATGTATGGACGTGGGCATATACGTGGGTGATAATTCGAAATTAAATATGGAAATAAAGTGATAAACAGAAAAGTAGAATGGATACCGCATATGGATGCCGTAAGTGGTAACCGCATATGGGTATCAGAAATGGATATCGCATATGGATGCCGCAATGGGTAACCATATATAGGCATCAAAAATGGATACCGCATATGGATGCCATAAGGGGTAACCGCATATAGGTATCAGAAATGGATATCGCACATGGATGCCGTAAGGGGTAACCGCATACGGATATCAGAAATAGATAACGCATATGGATGCCGCAAGGGCCAAAAACCCAACTTCTGAAAACAGTTTCTTTTTTCAGATCCTGATTTGAAACATTTGAAAGACTAGGTTATAGACCTTTAAAAATTATAAAATTTGGAGAGATTCTACTCTCAGATGTTCTGAGTATCCCCTAGAAATTTCAGATTAAAATTCAACTTGTAACCCTTTGAGAATATGTTTGTGGTCAAATTGCGCGAATCTGCTAGAAACAGTACTCCGATTTGAAAATTTTATTCTGATTAATTCGTAACTCCAAATGGTCTGAAAATTTAATGACAAACCCCTTAAGATATGTATTTTAATGGGTTGGAACAGTTATGAAAAATGCCTTTAGGAAGTATGTCAAATACGTTTAAGTTCTCAACCTTTGCAAGTCTAAAAATCAGATTGCACTAGTCTCAGAACTATTAATGTTTGATTGACTTATACTTGTCAAAATGGGTTGAAACTTGCGCCAAATGAAACTTAAGAGGTGTGGATATATTTCTGCAAAATGTTACAATTTTTGAAATTCGTTTGCTATTTTTAGGATTGCGACAAAATGAATAAAGAATGCTGGAAATTGAAATTATTGTGTAGTAAGTAAAGAACACAAAGGATTTTATACTGATTCGGTTAAATCAACCTACTCCAGTCTTCGAGGACACCTTCTTTGGTTATCACTAAACAAAATTAACGCCTTACCACAAGGATTGCTGGAGTTACACACCAACTCCACCCTTAAATAAATGATACATGCAATCACAATGATCACGAACACCACCACCGAACGGATGAAGGTTTGATCACACCTTGATCAACCTTTTACAACAATGTTACGTGTATGGTGGTATGAACAAAGCCTATGCAATATGTTTGAATATATGTACAATAGGCTTGAGAGAAGAAGGAGCGGAAAGAAATATAGAAGAAAAGAGTAGAGAGTCTTTTTGCACTTGTGAGATTATGAGAGTCGTCTTGTCTTGGTTTGCTCTCTTCTCTTCCTTTTATTTGGTCTTGGCAGCCCCCTAGTGTAGCACCCTATACTCGGCCTACCCGCGTATGGTGCACCTGCCGTACTTTGCTATGGAAAGTACCAGGCATCAATGCATAACATGTCACAGTTCACGCCAAAATCATGAACTACAATGTCATCATCTTAACAGGTAAGCAAAATTTAGGCAGAATAAAAACTTCAAAGAAAATATTTCCGAATATCCGACATAGAGTTTACAACCAAATCCACAAAATAAAGGTAAATCTGAAATCAATGCCCTTAAAATAAATCCACGAAACATAGGCCCGTCATAAAAGTCCTTAAGCTGCAATCCCCTCTCACGTCTATAGATGCGGAAATCGAGGCTCATCGTCAATCCATTCTACACCGTTCCCTGCAGGCTATGCGGGAAAAATAAAAGGGTGAGTGACAAAGTCACAAGCAAGTACACTATAAACAATCATGAATTAAATGGAAAATGTACACAAGAACCAAATCCCAAGAATCTCAACTTTCCTGACATACCTGTACTTCAACTCAATAGTCGCAAAGGTAATAAGACCATAACTTAAGTGACAGAAGGTAATAAGATCATAACTTAAGTGACAGTAGATTAAGCATCCTACTCACAATCATATGCAATGTGTATGAATATGCAAATGTAGTACAACATGATAAAATGAAAACCAATTTCGATCATTCTTAATTTCAAAACATAATCGTCATAAAACGAGGAATATAGAGGGTTCAGATCTATCATCTCCGGATCTGAAACAGTCATACAATTCTCTTCATATCTATTATTTCCAGATCTGAAAACGGTCATACAATCAATCATCATCATCAGGTCTATTATCTTTGGGCCTGGATGGTCATAAATCGTCATCCTCATGTCTATTATATCCGGGCCTGGACGGTCATACTCATCATCCTCAGGTCTATTATCTCTAGGCCTGGACAATCATAAATCCTCATCATCAGATCAATTAACCCCGGATCTGAAGTGGGTTGTGCTGGCCAGGAAGTAATGGTACCATAGGAGTCTTTCTTTCAATACCGAAATCTTATCTTCAAAAGAACTTTCTTAAAATTCTTTGGCATAAAAATCAGTCTCATTAGTCGCATGAACATAGATGATGCAATGCATGATATGCAACATGCAATTCATGACTAAATTCATCATAGAAGACACATTCTAACTTGTTTCGTAAGCTGGAAAACAGTCCAGCAGCATTCCAGCAGCATTTCTCTATTCACATGGCATCAAAATTACCAATTCAAAGACTATTTCCATAAACTTTTGCCACAAACATGCATAATGGAATCTTAGATACATGTCACAAAAATTTCGTAACATTCTGAGATGTCTAAGGTCCTCAAAATATTAAATTACCATCAAGGGGTACTGCAGATATGGAGACATTATTTATACGGTGAAAAGTGCCTCTATGTCTTAGATAAACGCTATAAAAATTTCAAAGCAATCTGACATGTTTAAAAGGGTCATTTAATTATCTTTTTCAGTCTAGGTACCTACAGAATCTGCAATGAACTGTTCTTACTAAAAATTCCATTTAGGCCAAACCACAAACTCTTTTACAGAATTTCCACCACACAAATTTACTACACAAATCTAGCTACCAGCACACCAAAATTTAGCTCATTTGCACTTCCTAAGGTTCATTTTAAGGCCAACCAAGTTACTACACAAATTGTCCAGTTTCAGGGAATCATACGTATCATCACTATTATTCTTCGAACATTTACCAAACCAACTCCAACTCCTAAAATAACTTATTAACCCCCAAGTATACGTTTTAACATGAGCATTTCAAGTCTCATAATATTCTTTAAGCTACATCAAACCCCACATCAAACAACCCCATAAACTACACATAGAACATGCCAATGTCATACATTTTATGCCTCATAAAGTCTATTCTTAACAAGAATTAGTTCACTATTCAACTCATCACGAAAACTGCCCCCTTTACTATGAGGAATAGTTCTCATATCAAGTTTAAATTAGGCAAAAAACACATCCTATGGAGAATCACACACATGCAAACAATCTTTCTTATAAAACATCCACCTTCTCATGCTTTGCACTTAGGACTTCATCTAAGGTCCACAACTTAAAATCTCTAGACATTCAAGTATACAATTTCATAAATAACTCAAGAGTGTCTAGAGTATACTTGCCTCTTTTGAACTTAGAAACTTCCCCTAGCTTGAGCCTTGGTTGAAATGGATTGAAGTTTCCTCCAACTTCACTATAGAGCACACGGTTTTAGGGAGGAAATAGAGGTGAACATTATCTACCATTTTAATGAATAAAGTAACTAGATTGAGGATAGAATTTCCTTACCAAAATAGAGCTTGAATGGGGATTGAAAGGAATCCAACCAACCAAGATGCTAGCACCACCTATTAGCTTGCAAAATCTTCACCTACTGACCATTAGAGGTCACGGTTTTTGGTATCAAGAAAGGCACAATGGTGAGCTTCACAATTGCAATTTAGAATTCACTTTGGAAACTTAACATGCAACTTACCTAGATGAGATTTAGAGTTTAAGATGAGGATGGTCTTGAGTCCCCTTTAGCCCAAGCTTGTCGTATGAAATGATGGAGGATAGCCTAAGTATGCAAGAGAGACCCTTAAGGAATTTCTTGGAGTGAATTCTTGAGAAGATTCTTGAGAGAAATAAGAGGAAGTCTCTAGTGTAGTCAAAAAGAAAATTCCATGGAATACCATAAAAGGTATCTGGCGGTCTTCAAGAAAGAAGAGGGAGATTCTAAAAAATCTTGGAACAATGCATAAGGCTCTTCTCTACATGTGTAAGCTTTTAGAATGATTTTAAGAGGCTAATAGAGTGTTTAGTGGGGCATTAGAAGTAAAAAAGGGTTCTAGAGTCTCCTAGACTCCATGTTGGCCGGATTCTTCCTAAAAAGTTGGGAGGGTAGAATTGTCATTTCACTTGCTTCATGAGACATACTTATATAAGTATATCATTTCTTATAATATTTACTTTACGGAAATTTAATTGAAGAAGAAATAATGAAACTCAATAAAATGCACTTGGAGGACTGATATCTTAGTAACTCACCTCATAAAGGTCGGAGATACAGAGTGATTTCTATTGGTACAACACCTAGGGCTTTTCTTCACCTTGAGAATTCTCTTTTATGTCCTTGGAAGAATGCCTTGTATAGATGTGACACCATCTTGCTTACTTGGCACAACTTGATTGGATGAATGTCTTGGCCTAATTGGTCCAACCTTGTCACCATTTAGTAGATTTAAAAATCTTAGATTAACATCTAAAACATGTGACAAATAAGGTTTAAAACATTGCCAAATACTCACAATTAATCCCTACAAATTTGGAAGCAAATTTGTCACCATACAAGACAAAAAAAATTGGCCACCATATTGTCTCACATGCTGAATTTTCAGCATGTGTTACATTTGCTACAAAGTTTGAATTGTTACCTTGTGTAGCTCTCTCCATTATGTCACTAACCTTGTGTGGCTTATTATTCACCAATTGTGTGGCTTATTATTCGCCAACGTGTCACGTACTTGCCATATATAGATGGTCAGCCCCTACACTTCAAAAATGGCCACAAATTTCGTGGCTCACATGGTATGTACAGCCATAAAATCATTCCATGTTCGCACACACATATCACCCTCAATTAAGGCTAAATTGTGGAGATTTCAAATTCAATTTTGTCACATGTTGGGCGCCACTTTAGATCAGCCTAAGTGCTGAATATTAAAGTTTAACTTATTTATATTATGTGTAACATAATATATATAACATGTGCAAAAAGTTGGAATTTAATCGAAGAAAAATCAGGTATTCGACAAACGTCGAAAATTCGGTTTTTTACGTACACGACACATGGAACATTTTTGGCATAGCATATAACATGTATCTAGACAATTTTTACATACTATATACATCCTAAAGTGTTCTAAAAAATTGAACAATGGCTGATTGGAATATACCATATGTGTGTAATTAAATGTGCACTATTTTACTAAGTTTGCAAAAATAAAATTCAGCACATGCACAAGTAATTATACACGCCTGCTACAGCTTGGAGAAGCATATGTGGAGCTTTTTTGGCATCTTGATTGGTCAAGAATGAAGCATGCAATGTTGGTGACATAAAGAAAGGAGCTACACAAGGTAACATTTCAAACTTTGTCACATTTGTGACACATGCTGAAAATTCAGCATATGATGTCTTAGGCTGGCCGAAATTTTCAAAGTAATAAGCCATATTTACTATCTTGACTTATGTGGAGTAATTGAAAGATGTTATGGCAATGTTCCAAAGATGATATGGTAATAATATGGTGATATCTTTGAATATCACACATGCTGAAAATTTCAGCATGTGTGGGAATGTACTTGGCCGAATTCATGGCCCTATTGGTGACTAATCTTTATTCCAAATTTAGTGAAAATGTTGTGTACTAAATGATGATTGATTTGTTCTTTATTTTCAAGGAATAAATCAAATGCAAACTTGGCAACAATTTGAAGAAAGTGTGACTAGCACACATGCTGAAATTTCAGCATGTGTTGGAATGATGTGTCCGATTTTATGGGTCAAAATTAAGTGTATTTGATTTTTTATTTTCAAGGGATAAATCTACTACATACATGGCAATAATGTGAATGTGTCTTGGATATCACACATGCTGAAAATTTTAGCATGTGAAGAGTAATGGTGGCCGAATTTTATGATGTTAATGGTGATGAATTATCTTGCTAATTATGTAGGATGATTATGTGACTTATGGAAATAATTTTATGGCTAATTGGCACATAATTTTTTAGGTTTATTTTCAGATTTATCTAGTCATCAAATGATGACAACTTCCATCCAATCAATGAGTGCCAAGTAAGCAAGAGCTTAATGATCATCCAATGAGGAGTTGCCAAGTAAGCAAGGAAATGTCACCATGATGCAATATACTCTTCCAAGGACTTAGAAGATAATTTTCAAGAGAAAGAACAAGCTATAGGGGCGGCCAACTTGGATAAAAAGGAAAGAAGAGAGCAAACAAAAGACAAGAACAAGTCTTGCGAATTCAAAGGGCCAAAACGTTTTTCATCTCCTCTTCTACACTCTCTTTCTTTCTTCTCTCTAAAAGCCTATTGTGCTCATATTCATGCATTTGAATAGTCTTCATATAGACCACCATATATTCTCTTTATTGTTGTAAAAGATTGATCAAGGTGTGATCAATCTTGCACTTGCAAGGTGGTGATGTTTGTGATCATTGTATTCGTTTACAAGGTTTGTAAAGGGTTGGAGTTGGTGTGTAACTCCATCAACCCTGTGGTAAGGTGTTATTTTGTGCTTTGTGATTAGTGCTAACCGAGGAAGGTGTCCTCGAAGACTGGAGTAGGTTGTTTTAACCGAACCAGTATAAAATCCCTTGTGTTATTTACTTTCAGTTTCAGCACTATGCATCGTTTTATCATGTTCGTAAAAATAGTAAACGAATTTTGAAAATTACAAAACTTTCAGGAAACATAGCCACACGTTTTAAGGTTCTTTTGGCGCAAGTTTCAACCCTTTTGGACAAGTATAAGTCATCCAAACGTCCAAAGTTCTGAGACTAGTGCAATCTGATTTTTAGGCTTACAAAGGTTGAGACTTTGAACGTATTTGACTAACTTCCCAAAAGAATTTTTCAAAATTGTTTCAACCCAATTAAATAAAACTAATAAGGGGTGAGTCATTAAATTTTCAGAGCATTTGGAGTTACAGTTAAATAGAAATTAATTTTTCAAATGAGACTACTGTTTCTGGCAGATTTGCGCAATCTGACCACCAACAATTTTTCAAGGGGTTAGAGGTTGAATTTTAATCTGAAATTTTTAGGAGATACCCAGAATATCTGAGACTAAGCTCTCTCCAAATTTTAGAATTTTTGAAGACGTGCAACCTAGTTTTCAAAACATTTCAAAACTGGTCCTAAAAACAGAAACTGTTTTCGGAAGTTGGGTTTTTTGTTTAAAACAATTTTAAAAACCACATTTTTCGCACCCACTATTCAACAACTCCCCCCTCTAGTGGTGCCTTTCAGATCCTACAAGTGGTATCAGAGCGCAGGAACACTCACATCAAAAGGATCCAACGATCTAAGTGAGATGGCAACCACAAACTTCAAAACCGAACAAGAAGGTATGTCCAGTCAAAGGCCTCCTCTCTTTGACGGTGAGTCTTTCATTCAATGGAAATTAAGAATGAAACTTTTTCTTATGGCAATTGATATTGATCTTTGGTCCATTATTGAAGATGGTCCATTTGTTCCGTCAAAGTTATCCACTGTAGATGGAGTCACACTAGAGGTCGTTAAGCCTAAACAAGAGTATACTAGTGATGATAAGAAGAGACTGAGCATGATTGCTAGGGCTATGCAATTACTTCTAAATGGACTAAGTAAAAGTGAATCTAGCTATGTTTCAAATTGTTCTAGTGCTCAAGAAATGTGGAGGATTCTTGAAATGAAACACGAAGACACTAGTCAAGTAAAAGAGTCCAAAATCAACATGCTTATATCCACACTTGAGTCATTTAAATAATTGCTAAATGAATCTATCGTTGATATGGATCTTCGTTTGACTAACATTTACAACTCCCTTGAGTCTTTTGGCAAAGCCTTCTCTATGCAGGAAAAGGTACAAAAGGTCTTGCGAAGCCTTCCATCCGAGTGGGATCATAAAGTAACGGTCATAGAAGAAAGCAAAGAAACTAAATCAATTAAGATGGAGGAACTAATTGGATTACTTAAAGTATATGAGAACAACTCACCATAAGGAAATCGGAATCATCATCAAAACAAGGTAAAACTATTGCATTTAAATCAAATGAATACGTCTCTACTTCTTCTGATCACGTAGATGATAGTGATTCTGAATCAGATAACGATGACTTAATTTAATTGGCTAAAGGCTTAAGAAAATTCATGAGAAAGTCATTTAGAAACAAAACTAAGGCTACTTCGTCTAAAAGAAATAAGAACAAGACAAATGACAAGGATTTTAATGTTACGAATGCGGTAAACTTTGACATCTATCATATCACTGCTCTAATAAGGACAAGCAAACAAACAAACACCCTGACAAGGATCGGACCAAGAATAGACTCGTCTCAGAACCTAAGCAAAGGAAAAGAGCTCTCAAAGCCTCCACTTGGAGTGATATATCTGATTCCAAGACCGTTACAGAAGAGGAGACTGCACAAGTATGCTTTTTGTCCAAATCATCAAACGAGGTATCTTCTGACTCTGATTCTGACTCTGAGCCTTTTTATGATGATCTTTTCAGTCAGTATTTAGAACTGCATAAATTTACTAAGACTCTCACGAAAGAAAAGAAGCGATTAATTGAAGACAAGAAGTTGTTAGAATCCTCTAACGCGAATCTTGTCGCTCAATTAAACGATTCAAAAGAAGAGTCGTCATGCATCTTTAATACATTAAATACAGAGATCATATCATTGACTATGCATAATAATGAAATGAAATCCAAGATTTCAAATCTGAAATCAAGGAATACGGATTTAGAAAAGATGATGAAACAATTCGACACGGGATCTAACATGCTAGATCACATTATTTTATCACAAAAACTTGATAATGATAAAACCGAATTAGGATACATTGAGACAAATGAAGTATCCATTAAACTAATCAAGTTTGTCTTGTCTAAGAAACTAGACACTCCAAAAGCGAATATGGCATCTAAGATGACGCAAAGACCCCCTCCCCCTCATCCCGTCATACTTCTTCTTCATATCATGCGAAATATAATTTTGTGCCATATAGATATGAGAAGAAACAAGTGATGTATGCACGACATTCATTTCATCCATCTAGATCACGCACTACGCACACCAACACAAGGACATATTAAAAACGTGCTCCATATAATGCGTATAAGGAGTTCTTGGCCAAAGGCCTAAAGTCCACTCACCACATGTCTACTACACTGCACCTTCATCTACATTGTTGCCATTTTCTAGACCGAGAAGGATCACCCAAGTATGGGTACCAAAAGGTACGTTTACTAAGAGGTGAATAACTAACTCGTAAGGACCTAAAATTAAAAGGGTACCTAAATCACTTTTGTGCATTGCAGGGAACCCACACATCAAAAGATACATCTATCAAGTGGTTCCTTGATAGTGGTTGCTCGAGGCACATGACGGGTGACTCGAGCTTGTTCACTAAAATGAAGAAGGTCACAAAAGACGGATCCGTGACCTTTGGAGACAATAATGAAGGCAAAATCATCAGAAAAGGTACAATTAGAAACCCAAGCACCCTTCAAATCTCCAATGTCTTTTTTGGTAAGCAACTTATCTTATAATCTTCTTAGCATTTCACAATTTATTGATAATGGTTTTGATGTGTGCTTTACTCATCCATATTGCAATATAATAAATAAAAATGGAGAAACGGTCTTAAAAGGAAAACGGGAAGGAAACATCTTTATGCTTTCTATGGATGATATGTTAGACGCTAGGTTAAGTGTTTCATGTCAAATGAACCCAACGTAAATTTGTGGCATAGATGTTTAGGACACATTGGCATTTCTACACTTGAAAAACTCCAACGAAAGAACCTAATATGAGGATTGCCTACACTTGATTTAGACAACTTTCAGTTGTATGAATCTTGCATAAAAGGCAAACAAACACGCGAGTCACTAAAACCTAAAAATGAAATAAGCACGACTAGAGTTTTAGAATTATTACACATTGATTTATTTGGTCCTAGTCGCACTACGAGTCTTGGTGGATGTCAGTATGCTTGTGTGATTGTTGATGATTTTTCTCGTTATACTTGGACTTTATTTCTTGCAAATAAGGATGATAGTTGCCATTGAGATTACGAAACTAATAAAACAACTTGAAAATCAATATGGAGTCAATGTGAAAAGGATAAGAAGCGATAGAGGCGGTGAATTTAAAAATAAGGACATGATTTCATTTTGCGAAGAAAAAGGAATTAAACATGAGTTTTCGCCACCTAGAACTCCACAATTAAATGGAGTAGTAGAAAGAAAGAATAGGACATTACAAGAAATTTCTAGAACTATGTTGTGCGAGAATAAATTGCCTAGATTTTTGTGGTCGGAAGCAGTAAATTGTGCATGCTACATAGTTAATCGTTTGTCCATTAGAAAGAAAACTAATAAGACGCCTTATGAGATATTAAATGATCGCATGCCTAAAATTGATTATTTTTGTGTGTTTGGTTGTAAATGCTTTGTGTTAAATACAAAAGATAATTTGGATAAGTTTGAATCTAAATCAATTGAATGCATCTTTGTTGGGTATTCCGTGAACTCAAAAGCATATAGATGTTATGATCCTCTCACTAGACAAATTCTAGAATCCATTCATATGAAGTTTAATGAATTTGGTGAGATTGATAAAGATAAAGAATATGATGATGATTTTGAATTGAAACCCGTGTTGAATGATGATGATGGCATGCATGATATGCATGATACACTAGAAATGCATGAGAACGTAGAAAATAATCAACCAAGATGGCATAGAGATCACCCACACGATCTCATTATAGGCGATATCACTCACGGTGTACGACCACGTAGAAGAATAAATGCGGATGAAATAAATCAATTTCATGCCATGATTTCTGAAATCGAACCTAAAAATGTGCATGATGCTTTGAGTGATTCTTCTTGCATTGATGCTATGCATGATGAACTTAATCAATTTGTTAGAAATGATTATGGTATGTGCCACGACCACAAGATAAGACTATAATAGGCACAAAGTGGGTGTTTAGAAATAAAATGAATGAAGAAAGAAAATTTGTTAGAAATAAAGCTAGACTTGTAGCACAAGGCTATAATCAAGAAGACGGAATTGATTATGATGAAACATTTGCACCCGTAGCATGTTTAGAAGCTATACGACTTTTACTTGCCATTGCTTGCATGAAATATTTTAAACTCTATCAAATGGACGTGAAAAGTGCATTCTTAAATGGATTTATACAAGAAGAGGTATACGTGAAACAACCACCCGGTTTTAAAGATTTGAAACACCCCGATCACGTGTACAAACTAAAGAAGGCACTATACAGTCTAAAGTAAGCACCTAGAGCATGGTATAATCGTCTTGCTACTTTTCTTTTAGAAAATGGTTTTAAAAGAGGCACTATACATAGTACTTTATTTTTAAAACAAGATAAATTGGATTTACTTATTATTCAAATTTATGTTGATGACATCATTTTCGGCTCCACTTCTCATAAACTTGTTGAAGATTTTGAAAATTGCATGAAATCTGAATTTGAAATGTCTATGGTTGACGAAGTGAACTACTTTCTTGGCTTGCTGATTAAACAAATGAGAAAAGGCATCCACATAAGCCAAGCTAAATATATAAATGATATGATTAAAAAGTTCAATTTTGAGAATGTAAAACCATCACCTACCCCTATGAGTGTGTTACACCCCGTGACTTTTGAGCATGACTTTCAATATGTTAGGTCAACCTTAAACGCAATTTAATTAATGATGTAGGATGTGCGACTTAGTTACTTAAAATATAGAAAAGATAAGAAGAGGGGTTAAAAGTAGAATTAAAGGTAATTAAAGAAATTACCTAAGAGGTCCCTACTAAGAGATAGGGGAGTTACACAACACTTAGTATAACTCCCCAATCAGTCCATAGGGGGGCGGTTAAAAACAGAGGAAAAGAGAGAAAACCTGCAGGAGGAAAAGAGAAGGGGAAAGGAGAGGAAGAAGAAGAAGAGAAGAAGGAAAAGGAAGGAAGAAGGCCAACCTAGGTGCAATCTTTACTGAAATTCTGCAGTAAATCCGTAAGAATAACTAGAAACCAAGGCAAGTAATCTTTCTATACGCTTTACGCAAATTTTGATACTTTAGGTCCTATGTTCTTACAGAGAGAAAACATGAATCACACATTAGTAATCTTGTCTTGTCTATGTTAAATGCTTTATTATATGTAAGTTTTGTTGCTAGTTGCGTAAAATCCTGTTCTTTGGGACATACCTCTGAAATTAGTTATGTGGTGTTTGTTGTTTGTCAAGCATGCCCATGAAAGTGTATATATTGATGTACTTATCGTCGTGCTCTACTCTTATGTTGATTGTCTCCATTTAGACATTTGGGAGTAAGTGCAGGGAATTGAAGGATGATGATGTTATTGTTGTAGTCTTGTTGTGTTGGGAATGTTGATGATATCTTTTGAAGGTTGTGAATGATTGAAGGTTAAGAGGGGATCTTGTTAGACATCACTAAGCATCAATTCATGATTAGATGTGTGCTAAGTATGATGAATCTAGATGGTAAGATGGATCTTGAGAGGTTTAACATGAAAGGGTTGTAGGAGGAAGATGATGGGAGGAAGTTACTGCAGAAAAACTGCAGTTTGGCATCGTCAGAACACTTCGAACGCCTGCATTAGGCGCTTCAAGTCACATTAGGCGCCTAATGGAGCGTTCAATGTGTCCTGAAGCTTTCCCGTACAGAAAAACTGCAGTTTAGAACCGTCCGAACACTTCGAACACCTACATAAGGCGCTCTATGTCACATTAGGCGCTTCATGTAGGCGTTCAATGTCTACGGAACATCCCCGAACACTTCGAACACCTAGTATAGGCGCTCCATGTCACTATAGGCGCTTTATGTAGCGTTCCAAGTGTACTCAAAGTCTTTTTGTCCCTTTTAGGTGCCCTATGTACGTGTTGTAACCTTATACACTTCTTTTGAACATGAAACGCAAAGGTAGTTGAGTTGTAAATGAGGTGTAGATGGTAAGTTTGATCAAGTTAAAATAAGATTGAATCTTGAGGGAATTCGTAAGAAGAATGGGCTTGGAAAGATACGACCATGGAGTGTTTGAGGTGCAAGACTGTATACTTGATAAGTATGATACATGAATGTGTGTGTTACATGTTTGATACGAAGTTGCATGTGCATCCTGCATCATGACATGGGCACTTGCATTTGATTTGAGATATGCTTTGCAAAAGAACAAGAAAGGTTTAAAGTTTTCGAAAGACAAAATGGCTGCGGGTTGATCGCTGGGTATAAAAGTCACGTCTGCGAAAGAAGGGTATAAAAGCGTGACCTGTGAATCAACGGCAGGGTATAAAGTATGTTATGGGGCCGTGGACCTATCAGCACGGAAAATAAAGTATTTTATGGGGCCGTAGACCTTTCAGCACAGATATATGATGTATGTAATGGGGCCGTGGACCTATCAGCACGGGGTATAAAGTTACATGTTATGGGGCCGTGGACCTTTCAGCACGGGGTATAAAGTTATGTTTGCTGTGGACTGATCACCCACAGGGTATAAAGTTCTGCTACGCGAAGAATATGATATGTAAAGTGATGAAATGTTTTGTGAAATGACATGCATGACATGTTTATGAAAGAAGACATATGCATGGGTGTTGTGTGTGATTTTAAAGAAGTACATGCATCATGACACACGAAGCATAAGACTTGACATGCAAGAAACGTGGTTAGTTTATGACTTGCTTATGTGATACGTTGCTTTAATACTTGTTTGTTCTTGTACCTGTGTACCATGTATGTGCTTTATCCATTCTGAGGAATTCTCATTAAGATGCTATTTGTTAACCTGAGCACCTTATTTTTGGGCAATGTTTTATACACTGGTGACTCGTCGTGTGTGATTCCGTAAGGTGTATAGACGGGTTACTTGCTGGCGATAATTTCGCTAAGAACAGTTACTCTATTCCTTTTCAGGTGAGCCTGAATATGAGTTGATATTTATCGAAGACGACGGCGAGTGGGCTCAATGGGATGATGGGCAAGGGAATAGATAGATGCTGGATTATTTTCTTTAAGTTTGGAAACTCATTGTTATTATGTTGTTCTAAAACTTATGCTGGTTAGATGAACAAACAGCTTTTATTTCCGCTGCAGTTTTTGGTTGTATTATTGACGACGAAGGTTTAGATTTTATGACGTTTCCGCTGGTTTTTAACTTACATTATGAAGGATGTACGCTTGATCTGCTTGACGCTTCGTAGTTCTCATAGTAGGCTACGGCGGGTGCACTGGTTCCGATGACGGTATTGGGTCGGGGCGCTACAGGTGGTATCAGAGCCTAGGCTTCAGATCTATTTCGGAAACTTAGGTTCATGATCTTTTAGACACTTAAGGTATGATTCTCCCTTAAGGTTGATCCTTAGTTATAAGTACTGATCTTTTTAGTGGTTAAGTATGATATGGGTTGGGTGTGTGCGAGCGCGTTTATCACCTAATTTTGTATTAATGGTTGGATTACATACCTTACCCCCTTCGTACGCGTTCAAGCTTTCAGTAACCTCTTGTATTTACTGAATGCTAATGCAATGTTGACCTTTTCAGAGAAATATGCTTCCAAGAAGAGATAACACAGGCAACTCTGGCAGTGGACAGGAGAATTAGCCACCCCAAGTTGTTTTACCCCAGGTGCTCACTGATGCACTGACGGTGATTGCACAAGGGTATGTGCAGCAGCATCAGCCTCTGCCTCCACCACCGCCACAGCATAACATCAGGTTCTTTTATGGAGAGATGAGGAAGATGAGGGTGCCGGAGTTCGGTGGATGTACGGATCCTGAGGAGGCTCAGCACTGGTTGGCTGAGGTGGAGAAATGTTTTAGGCTAGTACAAGTACCGAATAAGATAAAGGTTGAGGTGGCCACGCCCCATCTAAGTGGCAAGGCTGGCGAATGGTGGGAAGGAATGGTGTTGAGAATGACCCCACCAATCTCTTGGACACAGTTTTGTGATGTTTTCCTGAAGTACTACGTACCAGAGACTGCGATATTGGACAAGATAAGAGCATTTGACAGATTGGAGCAAGGAAGGATGACGGTGTCGGAGTATGCAGATTGTTTTCATGCTTTGGGTAAGTTTGCCCCTGTGATCATGTCTGATAATCGTCTTAAGATGACGAAGTTTGAGAGGGGTTTGGACTCGAGGATACAATCGGCGATAGTGAATGCGGGGATGAAAACTTATGAGGATATGTTAGATGCGTGTTTCCGCGTTGAGAGTGATTTCTGCCAAGTAGCGGCAAGGGCAGCTAGCGCAAGAGGGTCTGATAGAGGCAAAAGGTTAAGAGAGGATGTGAGAGTGGGTGGAAGACCCGGACGTTGGGTCAAGATTCCAAAAAGATGTCCGGTTGGAAATTTTCAGAGACCCCCACCCCAGAATCCGGTGGCCCAGCAGGCTATAGGAGTATGTGCACACTGCAACAGGAACCACGTCGGAGAGTGTAGGAAGGTGGCTGGAGCATGCTTCCGATGCGGTCAAGTGGGCCATATGATTAGAGACTGTCCGGAGATGAAGAAGAATAATCCTGGGGAGGCAGCTCAGCAACCGAGAGTGAAGCCTCGAGCAAATGCTCGTGTACATCTCATGACGGACACGGATGTGCAGGAGGCTACCGATGTAGTAGCAGGTATCATTTAAACTAAGTTTGAATTCATATTGAATTAAGTGTTTTCGTGCTTAACTTTTGGTGTAAAACTTTATATGACCTTAGGTGCGGTTTTAGTAAATAAGATGCCCGCCAATGTACTTTTCGATAGTGGCGCAAGCCACTTCTTTGTAGCAAAGAGATTCACTAAGCACCTTGGCAGTTTGCCTGAATGGTTAGAAACTCCGTATCGCGTTCAAGCGGCCAGAGATCAGATTATGGTTTCATACCAGCAGTATCGAGATTGTGAATTAGAGTTTGAAGGGCAAACATTCTCCGCCACACTGATCCCTATTCAGATGTATGACTTTGACGTCATATTAGGAATGGACTGGTTGGCCAAGAATCACGCCAATATTGATTGTCGGTTGAAGCAAGTGACAATCAAGAATGCTAAGATGGAGGAGGTAATATTTCAAGGAGATGCGGAACGAAAGAAAGTTCCCAAGAAGGTACATGTGTTCGTCGCGCAAGCACGCAAAGCATTGAGGAAAGGTGCTGAGGGATTCCTAGTGTATGCCATGGATGTTACTCAAGAGGTACCGTCTATTGAGCAAATTCCATTGGTCAATGAATTTCCTGATGTATTTCCGGAGGATTTACCAGGTGTACCAATCCCCGAGAGAAGTTGAGTTCGAGATTAACTTGATTTCTGGGACAGAACCTATTTCCAAAGCTCCTTATAGAATGGCTCCGGGAGAACTGAGGGAGTTGAAGGAACAACTGCAGGAGTTATTGGACAAGAAGTTTATCCGCCCTAGTGTATCGCCTTGGGGAGCACCCGTTTTGTTCGTAAAGAAGAAGGATGGTAGCATAAGACTTTGTATCGATTATAGAGAGTTGAATAAAGTTACCATCAAGAATAAGTATCCTCTTCCACGAATTGAGGATTTGTTTGACCAGCTCAAGGGTGCTAAAATCTTCTCTAAAATTGACCTCCGATCAGGATATCATCAGTTGCGAGTAAAGGCCGAGGACATCGCAAAGACAGCTTTCCGTACAAGATATGGCCACTATGAATTTTTGGTGATGCCATTTGGATTGACAAATGCCCCTGCAGCTTTTATGGATCTTATGAATACCGTCTTTCAAGAACAATTGGACAAGTTTGTTGCGGTATTCATAGATGATATTCTGGTGTATTTCCCTGACAAACAAACTCATGCTGAGCATTTGAGAACCGTTCTAGGTATTCTGAGGCAGAAACAATTGTATGCAAAGTTTAGCAAGTGTGAGTTTTGGTTAAGAAGTGTGGCTTTCCTAGGCCACGTGATATCAGAAGAGGGGATTGCTGAGGACCCGAAGAAGGTGGAAGCTATAACTGAGTGGCCTAGACCTACCAATGTCACCGAAGTGTGAAGTTTCTTGGGTCTGGCGGGTTATTACAGAAAATTTGTTGAGGGATTCTCAAGGATTGTCGTACCTCTCAGTCGCCTTACTCAAAAGAAGTCCATGTTTGAGTGGACGGCGGAATGCGAGCAAAGTTTCGCGGAGATTAAGAAGAGATTAACGACAGCTCCAGTATTGGCTCAACCCTCTGGAACTGATGAGTTTGTGATTTATAATGATGCGTCAAAGAACGGGTTAGGTACGTAAATTATAGCATAAGGTTATGATCTTGTATACCCATTAAGCCTAGACTAATACTTTGTTTGTAGGTTGTGTCTTAATGCAAAACGAACGAGTCATCGCGTATGCCTCAAGACAGCTAAAGCCTTATGAGCAAAACTATCCCACACATGATCTTGAACTTGCCGCGGTTGTGTTCGCCTTGAAGATCTGGCGGCATTATTTGTATGGAGAGAAGTGTGCGGTATTCACGGATCATAAGAGTTTAAAGTATTTGTTTTCGCAGAAGGAATTGAACATGAGGCAGAGGAGATGGTTGGAATTGCTAAAGGACTATGACCTGACTATTCATTATCACCCGGGAAAGGCTAACAAGGTAGCCGACGCCTTAAGCAGGAAATCCAGCCATGCGAGGCAATCACCACTAGAGAGAGAGATTGAGGAAATTTGGTTTGGATTTGGTGGAGTCCACGGTGAATGTCCTGACAGCATTGACTATCACACCGAGTTTGATTGATAGGATAAAGGAGGCTCAGAAGAAAGATAAGGCTCTAAGTGAGATAATGGAAAGGATGAAACATAGTCAAGTTGAAGGATTTCGGACCAAGGAGGATGGGAGCTTATGGTTTAGGGAAAGATTATGCGTGATGTTGACGACCTTAGGAAGGAAGTTTTGCAGGAAGCTCATAATTCGAGGTTATCAATACACCCCGGTAGCACCAAGATGTATAGAGATCTCAAGCGGTACTATTGGTGGTCTGGAATGAAAAGACATATTGCTTAATTCATAGAGAGGTGTTTGGTGTGTCAACAAGTCAAGGCGGAACACGAACGGCCCGGTGGATTATTGATGCCGTTGGAAATTCCGGAGTGGAAATGGGAACATGTCACGATGGATTTCGTAGCGGGATTACCGAAGACCAGAAGTGGATGTGACATGATTTGGGTAGTTGTGGATCGTCTAACAAAGTCTGCACATTTCCTACCCGTTTCAAGTGAAGCACCTCTTGATAAGCTAGTGAATGTGTATATGGAGAATATTGTTAGCTTGCATGGCGTACCAGTAAGTATAGTGTCCGACCGAGATTCACGGTTCACATCTAAGTTTTGGACAGTATTCCAAGAAGCCATGGGTAGGAATTAAGGTTGAGTACAGCGTATCATCCCCAAACTGATGGACAATCCGAGCGGACAATTCAAACCTTGGAAGATATGCTAAGAGCTTGCGTGTTTTTAAAGGGAGTTGGGATAGAATGATAAAGCTGATGGAGTTTTCTTATAACAATAGTTACCACAGCGCAATTGATATGGCTCCTTTTGAGGTTTTGTATGGAAGGAAATGTAGGTCTCCGATTTATTGGGACGAAGTGGGCGTGAGGACCATCACTGGACCTGAGCTATTAGAGAAAACGTTAGAGAAGGTGGAAGTCATCCGGGAAAGGCTCAAGACGGCTTAGGACCGCAGCAAGAGTTGGGCAGATTCTAAACGACGACCATTGGATTTTGATGTGGGTGAAAAAGTTTATTTGAAGGTATCACCTACGAAGGGCGTCATGAGGTTTGGAGTAAAAGGCAAGCTAAGCCCTCGTTATATTGGTCCCTATGAAATACTTGAGAAGGTAGGAGCCTTAGCATATAGGTTGGCATTACCTCCAGTGTTGGCGCGAGTTCACAATGTATTCCACGTGTCACAATGAAGGAAGTACGTGGCAGATCCAAGTCATGTACTTAAAGCTTAACCTTTGGAACTCAAGGACGATGTGACGTATGAGGAGATACCTGTGAAAATTATGGACCGAAAGGATCAAGTGTTGAGGAAGCGTGTGATTCCGTATGTAAAGGTCCAGTGGAGCAATCACACGGAACATGAAGCCACTTGGGAGCTCGAAGAACAAATGCGGGAGAAGTATCCTCAGCTCTTTGACTAAGGTACGTAAGTTTCGAGGACGAAACTTTTTGTAAGGGGGGTGGAATGTTACACCCCGTGACTTTTGAGCATGACTTTCAATATGTTAGGTCAACCTTAAACGCAATTTAATTAATGATGTAGGATGTGCGACTTAGTTACTTAAAATATAGAAAAGATAAGAAGAGGGGTTAAAAGTAGAATTAAAGGTAATTAAAGAAATTACCTAAGAGGTCCCTACTAAGAGATAGGGGAGTTACACAACACTTAGTATAACTCCCCAATCAGTCCATAGGGGGGCGGTTAAAAACAGAGGAAAAGAGAGAAAACCTGCAGGAGGAAAAGAGAAGGGGAAAGGAGAGGAAGAAGAAGAAGAGAAGAAGGAAAAGGAAGGAAGAAGGCCAACCTAGGTGCAATCTTTACTGAAATTCTGCAGTAAATCCGTAAGAATAACTAGAAACCAAGGCAAGTAATCTTTCTATACGCTTTACGCAAATTTTGATACTTTAGGTCCTATGTTCTTACAGAGAGAAAACATGAATCACACATTAGTAATCTTGTCTTGTCTATGTTAAATGCTTTATTATATGTAAGTTTTGTTGCTAGTTGCGTAAAATCCTGTTCTTTGGGACATACCTCTGAAATTAGTTATGTGGTGTTTGTTGTTTGTCAAGCATGCCCATGAAAGTGTATATATTGATGTACTTATCGTCGTGCTCTACTCTTATGTTGATTGTCTCCATTTAGACATTTGGGAGTAAGTGCAGGGAATTGAAGGATGATGATGTTATTGTTGTAGTCTTGTTGTGTTGGGAATGTTGATGATATCTTTTGAAGGTTGTGAATGATTGAAGGTTAAGAGGGGATCTTGTTAGACATCACTAAGCATCAATTCATGATTAGATGTGTGCTAAGTATGATGAATCTAGATGGTAAGATGGATCTTGAGAGGTTTAACATGAAAGGGTTGAAGGAGGAAGATGATGGGAGGAAGTTACTGCAGAAAAACTGCAGTTTGGCATCGTCAGAACACTTCGAACGCCTGCATTAGGCGCTTCAAGTCACATTAGGCGCCTAATGGAGCGTTCAATGTGTCCTGAAGCTTTCCCGTACAGAAAAACTGCAGTTTAGAACCGTCCGAACACTTCGAACACCTACATAAGGCGCTCTATGTCACATTAGGCGCTTCATGTAGGCGTTCAATGTCTACGGAACATCCCCGAACACTTCGAACACCTAGTATAGGCGCTCCATGTCACTATAGGCGCTTCATGTAGCGTTCCAAGTGTACTCGAAGTCTTTTTGTCCCTTTTAGGTGCCCTATGTACGTGTTGTAACCTTATACACTTCTTTTGAACATGAAATGCAAAGGTAGTTGAGTTGTAAATGAGGTGTAGATGGTAAGTTTGATCAAGTTAGAATAAGATTGAATCTTGAGGGAATTCGTAAGAAGAATGGGCTTGGAAAGATACGACCATGGAGTGTTTGAGGTGCAAGACTGTATACTTGATAAGTATGATACATGAATGTGTGTGTTACATGTTTGATACAAAGTTGCATGTGCATCCTGCATCATGACATGGGCACTTGCATTTGATTTGAGATATGCTTTGCAAAAGAACAAGAAAGGTTTAAAGTTTTCGAAAGACAAAATGGCTGCGGGTTGATCCCAGGGTATAAAAGTCACGTCTGCGAAAGCAGGGTATAAAAGCGTGACCTGTGAATCAACGGCAGGGTATAAAGTATGTTATGGGGCCATGGACCTATCAGCACAGAAAATAAAGTATTTTATGGGGCCGTGGACCTTTCAGCACGGATATATGATGTATGTAATGGGGCCGTGGACCTATCAGCACGGGGTATAAAGTTACATGTTATGGGGTCGTGGACCTTTCAGCACGGGGTATAAAGTTATGTTTGCTGTGGACTGATCACCCACAGGGTATAAAGTTCTGCTACGCGAAGAATATGATATGTAAAGTGATGAAATGTTTTGTGAAATGACATGCATGACATGTTTATGAAAGAAGACATATGCATGGGTGTTGTGTGTGATTTTAAAGAAGTACATGCATCATGACACACGAAGCATAAGACTTGACATGCAAGAAACGTGGTTAGTTTATGACTTGCTTATGTGATACGTTGCTTTAATACTTGTTTGTTCTTGTACCTGTGTACCATGTATGTGCTTTATCCATTCTGAGGAATTCTCATTAAGATGCTATTTGTTAACCCGAGCACCTTATTTTTGGGCAATGTTTTATACACTGGTGACTCGTCGTGTGTGATTCCGTAAGGTGTATAGACGGGTTACTTGCTGGCGATAATTTCTCTAAGAACAGTTACTCTATTCCTTTTCAGGTGAGCCTGAATATGAGTTGATATTTATCGAAGACGACGGCGAGTGGGCTCAATGGGATGATGGGCAAGGGAATAGATAGATGCTGGATTATTTTCTTTAAGTTTGGAAACTCATTGTTATTATGTTGTTCTAAAACTTATGTTGGTTAGATGAACAAACAGCTTTTATTTCCGCTGCAGTTTCTGGTTGTATTATTGACGACGAAGGTTTAGATTTTATGACGTTCCCGCTGGTTTTTAACTTACATTATGAAGGATGTACGCTTGATCTGCTTGACGCTTCGTAGTTCTCATAGTAGGCTACGGCAGGTGCACTGGTTGCGATGACGGTATCGGGCCGGGGCGCTACAGAGTGTCACTACTAAATTAGATAAAGATAAACATGGTAAGGATTTTGATAATGCCTTATATAGATCTATGATTGGCTCGTTGCTATATCTTATTGCTAGTAGGCCTGATATCATGTTCAATGTATGTATTTGTGCACGTTTTCAAAGTCAATCTAAGGTGTCTCACTATAATGCGGTGAAAAGAATATTCCGATACATTAAGCACACACCCACCTTAGGCATTTGGTATGATAAAGATTGTGACTTTAATTTGCATGCCTACACTGACGCTGATTATGGTGGATGTAAAATAGATAGAAAAAGCACAAGTGACACCTGCCAATTTATAGGAAACTCACTTATTTCATGGTTTTCCAAAAAGCAAGCAAGCGTAGCTTTATCCACTGCTGAAGCTGAGTACATGGCACTTAGTCTTTGTTGCACACAATTACTCTGGATAAAACAACAACTTTCTGACTTTGGAATTACCGTAAATAAAATTCCTATATATTGTGATAGTATGAGTGCAATCAACCTATCTAAGAACCACGTGCTATACTCTAAGGCCAAGCATATAGAAGTACGTTATTACTTCCTTCGTGATCACGTAAATAATGGTGATATTATCATAGATCACGTACGCACTGAGGCACAAGTAGCTGATATTTTCACTAAAGCATTAAATCATACCACGTATGAAAATCTTCGTTCTAAATTAGGAATGATTTCTGCTGATTTGATTTGATTGTCTTTCCATATTTACATGCATTTTTGATTGACTTTCCAAAATAAAGGGGGGAGAATACATGATTTAAGTGGGAGAGAGAAACTGATTGCATAAATCAAGGGGTAGCAAATTTGAAATTTGAAATTCAAAATTTGAATTTATGCACAATTGGAGGGGAAGCGACAAGATTTAAATCATGAATGTAGGTTATTTTATAAATCATCAAAAGGGGGGATTGTAGAGAAAAAGGGGTTTGAGTGATTACAAAATACATGATTTAAATAACGTGTATTAAAGAAATGCATGACATATTTCATGACATGACACATTGTTGCCTAAAACTTGCCTTATATAGTTCATATATAATGTTGTTGTACTAACGAGCCATGAAGCTTTAAAGCTTACATCAAATGGCAAGCATTTGTTGTGTTTGAACTATTTTCAGGTGCCATCATTAATGAACTAAACTAGTTCATTAAGTGAAGTACTTAGTTAATTAAACTAAGTAGTTCATTAAAGGAAGCCATATTTGGAAAAGGCACAAAGGCAACAAGTTGAAGAAAGGAAAGTTCTCCACTCCCTCATGCTACACGCTTTTACTATATATATATATATATAAAATCAGATTTTTTATGAAAAGGCACATGCACATATATTCCAACGAACTACCGACACGTTATATAATTTACGTATGTACGTTAACACCACACCACAATTTTAACTCATATTTATGAGTATATTCAGGTCTTATATCATATGATATAAGTCATGGTGATGACAAATTTTTTATGACACGTTAAAAGGTTCTAAACCAAAAATTGTCGTATCGGGTAAATACGGAAACTTCGCCAACGTGTCACGTACTTGCCATATATAGATGGCTAGCCCCTACACTTCAAAATGGCCACAAATTTCGTGGCTCACATGGTATGTGAACCCCATAAAATCATTTCATATTAGCACACACAAATCACCCTCAATTAAGGCCAAATTGTGGAGATTCCAAATTCAATTTTGTCACATGTTTGGCACCACTTTAGATCAGCCTAAGTGATGAATATTAAAGTTTAGTTTATGTATATTATGCGTAACATAATATATATATATAACATGTGCAAAAATTTGGAATTTAATCGAAGAAAAATCAGGTAATCGACGAACGTCGAAAATTCGGTTTTCTATGTACACGACACATGGAACATTTTTGGTATGGCATATAAAATGTATCTAGACACTTTTTACATACTATATACATTCTAAAGTGTTCTAAAAAATTGATTAATGGCTGATTGGAATATACCATATGTGTATAATTAAATGTGCACTATTTTACAAAGTTTGCAAAAATAAAATTCAGCACATGCACAAGTCATTATACACGCCTACTACAGCTTGGAGAAGCATATGTGGAGTTTTGTTGGCATCTTGATTGGTCAAGAATGAAGCATGCAATGTTGGTGACATAAAGAAAGGAGCTACACAAGGTAACATTTCAAACTTTGTCACATTTGTGACACATGCTGAAAATTCAGCATATGATGTCTTAGGCTGGCCGAAATTTTCAAAGTAATAAGCCATATTTACTATCTTGACTTATGTGGAGTAATTGAAAGATGTTATGGCAATGTTCCAAAGATGATATGGTAATAATATGGTGATATCTTTGAATATCACACATGCTGAAAATTTCAGCATGTGTGGGAATGTACTTGGCCGAATTCATGGCCCTATTGGTGACTAATCTTTATTCCAAATTTAGTGAAAATGTTGTGTACTAAATGATGATTGATTTGTTCTTTATTTTCAAGGAATAAATCAAATGCAAACTTGGCAACAATTTGAAGAAAGTGTGACTAGCACACATGCTGAAATTTCAGCATGTGTTGGAATGATGTGTCCGATTTTATGGGTCAAAATTAAGTGTATTTGATTTTTTATTTTCAAGGGATAAATCTACTACATACATGGCAATAATGTGAATGTGTCTTGGATATCACACATGCTGAAAATTTTAGCATGTGAAGAGTAATGGTGGCCGAATTTTATGATGTTAATGGTGATGAATTATCTTGCTAATTATGTAGGATGATTATGTGACTTATGGAAATAATTTTATGGCTAATTGGCACATAATTTTTTAGGTTTATTTTCAGATTTATCTAGTCATCAAATGATGACAACTTCCATCCAATCAATGAGTGCCAAGTAAGCAAGAGCTTAATGATCATCCAATGAGGAGTTGCCAAGTAAGCAAGGAAATGTCACCATGATGCAATATACTCTTCCAAGGACTTAGAAGATAATTTTCAAGAGAAAGAACAAGCTATAGGGGCGGCCAACTTGGATAAAAAGGAAAGAAGAGAGCAAACAAAAGACAAGAACAAGTCTTGCGAATTCAAAGGGCCAAAACGTTTTTCATCTCCTCTTCTACACTCTCTTTCTTTCTTCTCTCTAAAAGCCTATTGTGCTCATATTCATACATTTGAATAGTCTTCATATAGACCACCATATATTCTCTTTATTGTTGTAAAAGATTGATCAAGGTGTGATCAATCTTGCACTTGCAAGGTGGTGATGTTTGTGATCATTGTATTCGTTTACAAGGTTTGTAAAGGGTTGGAGTTGGTGTGTAACTCCATCAACCCTGTGGTAAGGTGTTATTTTGTGCTTTGTGATTAGTGCTAACCGAGGATGGTGTCCTCGAAGAATGGAGTAGGTTGTTACCAGTATAAAATTTCTGGTGTTATTTACTTTCAGCACTTACTTTCAGTTTCAGCACTGTGCATCGTATTTATCACGTTTGTAAAAATAGTAAACAAATTTCAAAAATCACGAAACTTTCAGGAATCATAGCCGCATGTCTTAAGGTTCTTTTGGCGCAAGTTTCAACCCTTTTGGACAAGGATAAGTAATCCAAACGTCTAAAGTTCTGAGACTAGTGCAGTCTGATTTTCAGGCTTGCAAAGGTTGAGACTTTGAACGTATTGGACTAATTTTCCAAAAGAATTTTTCAAAACTATTTCAACCCAATTAAATAAAACTAATAAGGGGTTAGTAATTAAAGTTTTAGATCATTTGAAGTTACGGTTAAATAGGAATTAATTTTTCAAATCAGACTACCGTTTCTGGCAGATTTGCACAATCTGACCACCAACGATTTTTCAAGGGGTTAGAGGTTGAATATTAATCTGAAATTTTTAGGAGATACTCGGAACATCTGAGACTAAGTTCTCTCCAAATTTCAGAATTTTTGAAGACCTGCAACCTAGTTTTCAAAACATTTCAAAATTGGTCCTGAAAACAGAAACTGTTTTCAGAAGTTGGGTTTTTGGTTTAAAACAATTTAAAAACCACATTTTTTGCACCCACTATTCAACCCCTACCCCCTCTTCTAGTGGTGCCTTGCAGATCCTATAGTATAGTGGTGTGACGTTGACGTACGTTCGTAATATATGTAACGTGTCTGTCGGAATATATGTGTATTGTGCCTTTTTAAAGAAAATCTGAACATATATATATAAGATATATATATATATATATATAAAACGTGTATGCCAAATGGAGAGAGGACTTTCCATATTTCAATTTGTTGTCATCATGCCTTCTCCAAATATATCTTCATTAAATGAACTACTTAGTTCATTTAACTAAGTAATTCACTTAATGAACTAGTTTAGTTCATTAATGGTGGCACCTGAAAATAGTTCAAACACAACAAATGTTTGCCATTTGATGTAAGCTTTAAAGCTTCATGACTTGTTAGTACGGCAACATTGTATATAAAGTATATAAGGCAAGTTTATCACAAAAACGTATCAAGTAATAAAATTGTCATGCATTTCTTAAACACGTTGTATTTAAATCATGTTCTCGTAAATCACTCAAACTCTTTTTTTCTCAGCAATCTCCCCCTTTTGATGATTTATAAAAAAAACTATTTCATGATCTAAATTTAACTGCTCTCCCTCTAATTGTGCACAAATTCGAATTTTGAATTTTGAATTGTCGCCCCTTGATTTGTGTAATCATATTCTCTTACCTCCTTAAATCACTCAAATCACTCTCACTCCCCCTTACATCATGCACTCTCACTCCCCCTTTATTTTGGAAATAAAATCAAAAGTGCATGTAACGATGGAAAGAAATATCAATCTATAACAAATCAGAAGAAATCGTGCCTAATTTAGAGCATAGATTTTTGTACATAGCTTGATTTAGTGCTTTGGTGAATACGTCAGCTACTTGTGCTTCAGTGCGTACATGTTCTATAACAATATCACCATTATTCACGTGATCACAAAGAAAGTGACAGCATACTTCTATATGCTTTGCCTTAGAGTGTAGTACGACGTTCTTAGACAAGTTTATAGCACTCATACTATCACAATAAATGGGAATACGATTTACCATGATCCCAAAATCAGAAAGTTGTTGTCTTAACCATAGAAGTTGTGTGCAACAAAGACTAAGTGCCATGTATTCGGATTCTATAGTAGATAATGCCACACTTGCTTGCTTTTTCGAAAACCAGGAAATTAATGAATTTCCTATAAATTGACAAGTGCCACTTGTGCTTTTTATATCTATTTTGCATCCACCATAATCCAAATCGGTATGAGAATTCAAGTCAAATTCACAATTTTTATCAAACCAAATTCCTAAAGTGGGGGTGTGCTTAATGTATCAAAATATTCTTTTTACAGCATTATAGTGAGACACTTTAGGTTGGCTTTGAAAATGTGCACATTTACATACACTAAACATGATATCGGGTCTACTTGCGGTAAGATAAAGCAAAGAACCAATCATAGACCTATATAAAGCATTATCAAAGTCTTTTCCATTTTCATCTTTATGTAGTTTTGTGGTGACACTCATAGGGGTGGGGGATGGTTTCAAGTTCTCAAAATTGAACTTTTTAATCATGACATTCATATATTTGACTTGACTTATGTAGATACCTTTATCAGTTTGTTTAATTTGCAAGCCAAAAAAATAATTCAATTCACTAACCATAGACATTTCAAACTCAGATTTCATGCAAATTTCAAATTCTTCAACAAGTTTATGAGATGTAGATCCAAAAATGATGTCATCAACATAAATTTGAATGATCAGTAAATCCGATTTATCATGTTACAAGAATAAGGTGCTATCTATGGTGGCTCTTTTAAATCCATTTTCTAGAAGAAAAGTAGCAAAACGATCATACCAAGCTCTAGGTGCTTGTTTTAATCCATATAGTGACTTCTTTAATTTGTACACGTGATTGGGATATTTCAAATCTTCAAAACCAAGTGGTTGTTTTACGTATACTTCTTCTTGTATAAAGACATTTAAAAATGCACTTTTTACGTCCATTTGATAGAGTTTAAAAACCTTTCATGCAAGCAATAGCAAGTAATAGTCGTATGGCTTCTAAACGTGCTATGAGTGCAAATGTTTCGTCGTAGTCTATTCCTTCTTCTTGATTATATCCTTTTGTTACAAGTCTCGCTTTGTTTCTAACAACTTTACCTTCTTCATTCATTTTATTTCTAAAGACCCACTTTATGCCTATTATTGTCTTATCTTGTGGTCGTGGCACTAAATCCCATCATTTGTTACGAATTGATTTAATTCATCATGGATAGCATCAATCCGAGAAGAGTCATTCAATGCATCAAAAACATTCTTAGGTTCAATTTCGGATATCATTGCATGAAATTGGTTTATTTCATCTGGATTTATTCTTCTATGTGGTCGAACACCTTGAGTGATATCGCCTATAATGAGATCCTGTGGGTGATCCCTATGCCATCTTGGTTGATGATTCTCTAAGTTCTCATGCATTTCTAAGTGATCATGAATTTCTAGTGTATTTGATTCATCATGTACGTCATCATCTAACACGGGCTTTAGTTCAAAATCATCATCATATTTTTTATCTTTTTCAAACTCTCCAAATTCATTAGACTTCACATGAATAGATTCTAGAATTTGTCTAGTGATAGGATCATAACATCTATATGCTTTAGAATTCACAGAATATCCAACAAAGATGCATTCAATCGATTTAGGTTCAAATTTATCTAGATTATCTTTTGTATTCAACACAAAACATTTGCAACCAAATACACTAAAGTAATCAATTTTAGGCATGCGATCATTTACTATTTCATATGGAGTTTTATTTATTTTCTTTCTAATTGACAAACTATTAACTATATAGCATGCACAATTTACGGCTTCCGCCCACAAAAATCTAGGCAAATTATTTTCATATAACATGGTTCTAGCAATTTTTTGTAGTGTCCTATATTTTCTTTCTACTACTCCATTTAATTGTGGTGGTCTAGGTGGCGAAAACTCGTGTTTAATTCCTTTTTCTTCGCAAAACACAATCATGTCCTTGTTTTTAAATTCACCGCCTCTATCGCTTCTAATCCTTTTCATATTCAAACCATATTCATTTTCAAGTTGTTTTATTAGTTTCGCAATTTCAATGGCACTATCATCTTTATGTGCAAGAAATAAAGCCCATGTATAGCGAGAAAAATCATCAACAATAACACATTCATAATGGCATCCACCAAGACTCTTAGTACGACTAGGACCAAACAAATCAATGTGTAGTAATTCTAAAACTCTAGACGTGCTAATTTCATTTTTGGGTTTAAGTGACTTGCGCGTTTGTTTGCCTTTAATACAAGATTCACATAACTGAAATTTGTCTAAATCAAGTTTAGGCAATCCTCGTATTAGGTTCTTTCGTTGAAGTTTTTCAAGCGTTGAGATGCCAATGTGTCATAATCGCCTATGCCACAAATTTACGTTAGCATGTTTATTCCCATGTCAAATTGTTTCACCATTTTATCTAAATCCGTATTCCTTGATTTCAAATTTGAAATCTCGGATTTCATTTCATTATTTTGTGTCGTTAATGATGAGATCTCTAATTTTAATGCATTGATTATGCAAGATGACTCTTCTTTTGAATCGTTTAATTGCGAAACAAGGTTCGTATTAGACGATTCTAACAACTTCTTGTCTTCAAACCGTTTCTTTTCTTTTGCGAGAGTCTTTGTGAATTTATGCAATTCTAAATATTGACTAAATAGATCATCATATGAAGGTTCAGAATCAGAGGATACCTCATTAGATGCTTTGGATACAAAGCATACTTGTGCTGTCTCTTCTTCGGTATCAGTCTCAAAGTCGGATGTATCACTCCAAGTAGAGGCCTTGAGAGCTCTTCTCCTTTGTTTAGGTTCTGAGACGAGTCTAGTTTTGGTCCGATCTTTGTCAAGATGTTTGTTTGTTTGTTTGTCCTTGTTAGGGCAGTCATATGACAAGTGTCCAAATTTTCCGCATTCGTAGCACTTTACATCATTGTCATTAGTTTTATTTTTATTTCTTTTAGTCGAAGTAGCCTTAGGTTTTTTTTAAATGCCTTTCTCATAAATTTTCTCAAACCTTTAGCCAATAGTATTAGATCATCATTGTCTGATTCGGAATCACTACCATCTACGTGATCGGAGGAAGTATAGACGTATTCATTTAATTCAAAAGCAATAGTCTTACCTTGTTTTGACGTTGATTCTGGTTTCCTTAATGTAAGTTTGTTTTCGTATACCTTTAGTGATCCGATTAGTTCCTCCATTTTTATTGATTTCGTTTCTTTACTCTCCTCAATTGTTGTGACTTTAGGGTCCCGTTCGGATGGAAGACTTCTTAATATCTTTTGGACCTTTTCCTGCGTAGAGAAAGCTTTTCCAAGAGACTCAAGAGAATTATAGATGTTAGTCAATCATAAATCCATATCAACAATAGACTCATTTGGCAATAATTTGAAAGACTCAAGTGTGGAAATAAGCATATTAATCTTAGACTCATTTACTTGACTAGTCCCTTCACATTTCATCTCAAGAATTCTCCACATCTCTTGGGCACTATAGCAATTAGATACGTAACTAGATTCACTTTTGCTTAGCCCGTTTAAAAGTAATTGCTTGGCTCTAGCATTTATACTTAAATCTTTTTTTATCATCACTAGTATATTCTTGTTTTGGTTTTACAACCTCTAGTATGACACCATCAATAGTAGATAATTTAGAGGGAACGAAATGACCATCTTCTATTATAGACCACAAATCAATATCAATAGCCATAAGAAAGAGTTTCATTCTAATTTTCCAATGGATAAAGGACTCACTATCAAAAAGAGGAGGCCTTTGACTCGACATACATTTTTGTTCGGTTTTGAAGCTAGTGGTTGCCATCTCACTAAGATCGTTGGATCTCCTTGTCGTGAGTGTGCCTACGCTCTAATAACACTTGTAGGACCTGTAAGGCACCACTATAAGGCGGGAGGTTGAATAGTGGGTGCAGAAAATTTGGTTTTTAAAATATTTTGACCCAAAAACCCAACTTCTGAAAACAGTTTCTGTTTTTAGATCCTGATTTGAAACGTTTGAAAGATTAGGTTACAGACCTTCAAAAATTCTGAAATTTGGAGAGATTCTACTCTCAGATGTTATGAGTATCCCCTAATAATTCACATTAAATTTCAACCTATAACCCTTTGAAAATACGTTTGTGGTTAGATTGTACGAATCTGCCAGAAATAGTACTCCGATTTGAAAATTTTATTCTATTAATTTGTAACTCTAAATGGTATGAAAATTTAATGGAAAACCCCTTAATATATTTATTTTAATGAGTTGAAACAGTTTTGAAAAATTCCTTTAGGAAGTATGTCAAATACGTTTAAGTTCTTAACCTTTGCAAGTCTGAAAATCAGATTGCACTAGTCTCAGAACTATTAATGTTTGATTGACTTATACTTGTCCAAATGGGTTGAAACTTGCACCAAATGAAACTTAAGAGGCGTGGCTATGTTTCTGAAAAATTTTACAATTTTTGAAATTCGTTTGCTATTTTTAAGTTTGTGACAAAATGGATGCAGAATGCTGGAAATTGAATTATTGTGCCGTAAAGTAAAGAACACAAAGCATTTTATACTGGTTCGGTTAAATCAACCTACTCCAGTCTTCGAGGACACCTTCCTTGGTTATCACTAAACAAAATGAACACCTTACCACAAGGGTTGCTGGAGTTACACACCGACTCCACCCTTAAACAAACGATACAAGCAATCACAACAATCACGAACACCACCACCGAAAGGATGAAGGTTTGATCACACCGTGATCAACCTTTTACAACAATGATACATGTATGGTGGTATGAAAACTCCTATTCGATATGTTTGAATATAAGTACAATAGGCTTGAAAGAAGAAAGAGAAGAAAGAAATGTAGAAAAAAAGAGTAGAGAGTCTTTTTGCACTTGTGAGATTATGAGAGTTGTCTTTTCTTGGTTTGCTCTCTTCTCTTCCTTTTATTTGGTCTTGGCCGGCCCCCTAGGTCTTTTCTTCGCCTTGAGAATTCTCTTTTATGTCCCTGGAAGAATGCCACCATCTTGCTTACTTGACACAACTTGATTGGATGAATGTCTTGGCCTTGTCAACACTTCATGATTGGTCCAACTTTGTCACCATTTAGTAGCTTTAAAAATCTGAGATTAACATCTAAAACATGTGACAAGTAAGGTTTAAAATATTGCCAAATACTCATAATTAATCCCTACAAATTTGGAAGCAAATTTTCCACCATTCAAGACCAAAAAATTAGCCACCATATTGTCTCATATGCTGAATTTTCAGCGTGTGTTACATTTGCTACAAAGTTTGAATTGTTACCTTGTGTAGCTCTCTCCATTATGTCACTAACCTTGTGTGGCTTATTCTTCACCAATTGAGATACCAACTAAGCTCCATATAAGCTCCACCAAGCTGAGAATGGCGTGTATGATGTCTTGAACATGTGCTGAATTTCGCTTTTGTAAACTTTGTCAAATATTGCACAATAATTATACACATATGGTATATTCCAATCAGCCCTAATTTGGATATTCTAGTACACTTTAATATGTCTTGACTATGCAAAAAGTGTCTAGATACATGTTATATGTCATGCCAAAAACGTTCTATGTGTTGTGTTCGTAGAAAACCGAATTTTTGACTTTGTCGATTACGCAATTTTTCTCCGATTAAATTCAAAATTTTTGCACATGTTATATATATTATGTCACACATAATATACATAAAATAAATTAAATATTCAGCTCTAATGGCTGATTAAAGTGGCACCCCATGTGACAAAAAAATTGAATTTGGAATCTCCACAATTTGGCCTTAATTGGGGGTGATTTGTGTGTGCCAACATGGAATAATTTTATGACTGAGTGTAACCTGTTGGCCACAAAATTTCTGGCCATTTTTGAAGTGTAGGGGCTGGCCATCTATATATGGTAAGTACGTGACATGTTGGTGAAGTTTCAATAGTCATCCGATGCGACAATTTTCGGTTTACAACCTTGTAACGTGTCATAATTATTTTGTCATCACCATGAGTTATATCATATCATATAAGACCTGAATATACTCATAAATATAAGGTAAGTATATTGGTGTGACGTTGACATACGTTCGTACTATATGTAACGTGTCGGTAGTACGTCAGAATATATGTGTATTGTGCCTTTTCTTAAAAAATCTCAACATATAATATATATATATATATAATGTGTATGCCAAATCGAGAGGGGAATTTCTATGTTTCAATTTATTGCCATCATGTCTTCTCCAAATATATCTTCATTTAATGAACTACTTAGTTCATTTAACTAAGTAATTCACTTAATGAACTAGTTTAGTTCATTAATGGTGGCACCTGAAAATAGTTCAAACACAACAAATGTTTTCCATTTGATGAAAGCTTTAAAGCTTCATGGCTTGTTAGTACGGCAACATTATATATAAAGTATATAAGGCAAGTTTATCACAAAAACGTATCAAGTAATAAAATTGTCATGCATTTCTTAAACACGTTGTATTTAAATCATGTTTTCGTAAATCACCCAAACTCTTTTTTTTCTCAACACTCACTTCTGGTGTTGCCAACTTGCGCATCCTGGATTGGGTTTTGCTTACTCATCGGTTATGATGTCTCTCTGTTTTGCATTTTAGGAAGCATGTCTATGCTGGGCTTTAGTGAATGGCGGATGCTCACTCAAACGTCTACTTGTTTATGCTCTTGTATATTTTTTCTTGGTGTAGTTACCTTTAACAGAGGTGCTTCTAATTCATCTGCTGGTTTTGATGCTTTGGTTTGCTTAAGCATGGTGCTTTTTAGATTTATATTATCTGTAATTTTAGACTGGGACTTTTTGGCACTACTCTTAGGCTAGGATGTAAAAGTTAACTATTGTGCCAATGTACTTTGAAAAAGTCATGCTTGTTGTTGCTATCTCCAATCAACAACTATTGAACTTTTTCCTAATTTTGCTTATTTATGAAATTTTAGCTTACAGATTAAGTAATGATGGAGCCAGTGGATGTGCCTTCAAAATAGATGTAATGAAAGCCTTTTGATACAATTAATTTGAGGTTTCTCATGGCCATTCTTGGAATAATGAACTTCCCGAGTCAATTCAGAAACTGGTTTTATCTTTGCATCTCAACTGCCTCATTTGCTATCAATCTTAATGCTCTATGCAATTTTCAAGCAACTAAAGGTTTAAGTCAGGGTGACCTTCTCTTCCTCTACCTCTACATTCCAGTTACGAAAGGTTTTACCCAGCTTCTAAAGGAAGCAATTGAAGGCTTGAACTTCAAATTCCTTCCCAAATGTGAACCCAGTAAGATCTCTTGGCGTTTGCTGGTGAATTATTTATTGTCTACAGTGCCAGTGAAGATTCAGTTAAGACTCACGAAAAAAGGATTAAGATAATTTAGGACTCATTGGATGAGTTTGAATAGCTATCTAGGCTAAAGCCTAACTTGCAGAAATGTGAAGTATATGTTACTGGGGTTACAAACTCAAGGAAACAAGCAATCTTTAGCTTGTTATAGATGTCAATTAGTTCTCTACCTGATAGGTACCCTGTGGCTGCCTATGAACATTAGAAAATTGTCTGATAGGGATTGTGTTCCTTATGGATAAGTTGTCCAGTAGGATCAACTTTTATTCTGCTTCTAAACTCGCTCATTGTGTTAGACTTCAACTAATTAACTCTGTTTTGATTGCTATTTGTAGGATTTGGACTGTTGCTTTCTTTATACCTTGGAACTAGTCAGAGAAATTCAAAGATTGTTGAAGTCTTTCCTGTGGGGTGGTTCCAGAAAACCCAAAATTAAATGAAACACTTGTTGTACATCTAAATAGGCTGATGGTCTTAAAATTCTTGATCTCTCTCTCATAAATAATGCTTACATCATAAAGAACATATGGGGTGTATGTCAAAAAAGGAAAATCCTTTGTGTAAAATGGATGCATTCGGTCATCTAGACAAATCAATACAGGAGGTCCAACACAAACAATTTGAATTTTGAATGTAAAAAGGGACACTTTATATCAGGGATTAATACTCTCAGTTCATTAAGAAGGCCATTGGGAATGTTGGTATTATTTCTTTCCAGAGTGGCATCCGTGGGCCCTCTGGCTATAAACTTTCTAGAGTTGAAAAGAAAGTTAAACAGTAGGATGGAGGCCAAAGGTGTTGAAATGCTTGAAGGAAACCAATGGAGGGTTAGTTTTGGCAAAGGATGGAACTCCCAAGTTAATATGACAAGATCACAATAAGGGTAGCAATATCTAGGCAAGAGCATGTCATGAAGGACATTAACAATATACATCTTCAACAAGTCAAGAAAAATGTGTCAGATGTTTACACAAGGCTTTTGTACTTTGAATAAAGTTTTTTCAAAGAAAATGCTAGGATTGGTGGATGAGGGAAGGTGGCAGGAACATCCTTTTCTTTCATAGGTCAGTCAAATCCTACACTGCAAGGAACAAAATTATGAGGCTACACGGTGATAATGGTGAAAAAGTGAAGGAAATGACTATTGATTTCTTTGCGAGGATTGTCATAGAACCTTTACCAAACGCATCTCTAATCAGTTTTGGAATGGTAAGGTGCTAAGGGAAGACTAGAGTAAGGTTCTTGCATCTCAAGTCTCAAAAAGGGAAAAAAGATGCACCATTCTCAATGAAAATTGACAGTGCACCTGTTCCAGATGCATTCGTAGTTGAATTTTTCAAAGAAACTTGAGACCTGGTAGGGGATGAGTTGGTTGAAGCCATTGACCTTTTTTAAAGAAAGATTTCATGTACTATCCCATGAATTCTTCTATTGTCTTCCTCATTCTTAATGCGGAGGCTCCAATAAGAATGAATGATCTTAGACCAATCTCCTATTGCAATGTTTGTTACAATTTTGCATCCAATGTCATGACCATCAAATGAAGCGCTTGCTTCTGCACTTAATCAATGAAACCAGTCTGTTTTCGTACAAGGAAGAATGATCCACGGTAACTTCCTATTATTGCATGAACTGATTAAAAGTTATAACATACTAGAGGTGTTAGTGGATGTACCGTTAAAATAGACATGATGAAAGCATTTGATATAATTAATTAGGGTATCTCATGGATCTTCTTAAAAGAATGAACTTTTTGGGTCAATTCAGGAAGTGATCATGTTTTTGCATTTCAGAAGTGGACATATTTTTGCATTCCAGTAGCCTCATTTTCTATCAATGTCAATGGCTCTCTTATTGGTAATTTTCATTAATCTAGAGGCTTAAGCCAAGCTGACTCCCTCTCTCCTTGTCTTTTTATTCTAAATATAGATGGATCTACTAATCTACTGAAGACAACAATTGAAGGTTCAAACTTCAAATGCCATCCAAATATGAACTCAATAAGCTTACATCCTTGGTGATTACAGATGATCTATTTGTCCTTGCAAGTGCCAATGAAGATTCTCTCAAGAAAATTAAGGATATGATGGAGAAGTTTGAAGGCCTTTCTGGGCTGAAACCAAACGTGCATAACTATGAAGTCTAAATTACCTATTCAGAAATATGTTTGGACAATTTTCAAAATTATGATTTTATGTGTTACATATTATAAAAATGCCACACGTGGTGTTATAAATGATAAAAAGTTGAATAAGTAAATAAAAAAGACATCAACCTTTCAGGTATGACACATCGATCCCTACATCGATCGATCGAAGGGTAAAACACAAACCTTACTATGAGACATCGATCTCGAAACCTAAGACACATCGATCGATCGATGTATACATCAATCCCTCACATCAATCGATCGATGTAACACGGATTCAAAATCTGAACCTCACTGTGAGACATCGACCTCTCAAGCAGAGATACTTCGATCGATCGATGTCTAAAGTTTTTAGAAACTTTTTTCTAAAATGTGATAAAATGATTTTTTTTCATTTGCATATGCTTCACATGTTTATTATGTTGTTACTATGTGATTTTGATTAATATTATTATGTCTTGTAACTAATATGCCATGGAAGTTCCATAACTTACCAAAAAGGGCAAAAGTGGTATTTTGAGTTCCTGTATGTACTTGACATGATGAAAATGATTCAAGGACTTATTTATATCTTATTTGTCATTACAAAGGTATTTTTATATCTATTTATAACCATTAGGGTCATTTTTGGAGTTTTCTCTCTCCAAGGGTATTTTTGTCATTTTACCCTCTAAGGACAGTTTTGTCATTTTACTCAAGGACATCTCTTGAGTATCTTATTATCTGCATTATGTAGTTTATTTATGGTTTTCTTGAAGATTATATAATGGTTTTCTATTTGATTTACTTATTTGGTGATATTATCGACATCAGCGGTGTATGTGACGGTTTTCGTGTCACACTCTATTATCTTCTTGAAGACTCTTGTGGAAATATTATTGGAGGTTCTTAATCATATTTTTACGGAGAATTTAAGGGAGTTATTGGTGCAAAAGTTGTCACAACATATAAGGAGAAGAAGTGTGAAAATTTTGGATATTATATGTTGACATAATCTTGTCAACTCTTATTTATTATTTTCTCTTCAACAAATCTGAGTTTGTACACATTTATATTGCTAAAAACATGTATACACAGGTGGAAAATGTGTCTTATTCATTTTATGACTTGTGTACAAGTGGACCAACCAAATGCAAGCTAGTTGGCAAAATTGCCAACTTGAAAGTTTCAAAAAGAACACCAACGGCTAGGGGCTGAAGTTGGGATGTTTTTATTCAAATTTCTTCAGCCATCACATGACCTATTCTTGTGCCAAGAAGTTGAGGAAATATTGAAGGAAATATGCCATCTTCCTTGATTATTATCTTCACTATTTCCATGTCATTTTTGAAGACTTAAAACCGGCCAGGATAATGTTCCAAGGTAGACCAATCATGTTGCTTCATGTTGCCAAGTGTACAATGTGATTATATGGCCAACCAATAAGGTGAAGATACTTAAGTGTTGATGATGAAGATGTTGACACATTGGCATTGTTATCTTCAAGGGCCATTTCACACTATAAATAGAAGGCAAGGTGAAGAAGAGAAGACACACACTTGAAAGAAAAAGTTGAAGCTCGTTGTCTTGCTATTCTCTTCTCTTATTCTTGTTCATTCTTTGTGTAGCTAAGGTGTTCTTTTGATATTCATTGTATAGCTACACTATAGGTCTCTTGAGTTGCATTTTGTAAGATTGATTAGCCAAATTTATAAGGCTACATCAATAGGTGTTCAATGTGTTGCAACCAGAGTTGCATAGAGGTGTTTTGCCAAGTCTTCAATAGAGTTGGTGTATAACCCAATGATCAAGCTTAGTTGTTGTTGTATTGTTGATCATTCCATAGTAAAATCTAAGGAAAGGTGTTTCTTGGAATGGAGTAGGTTACATTGACCTAACCAGGATAAATTCTTGGCGTTCTTGTCTTCTTGCTTCCTTTACTGCTTTCTATCCGTTTTCACTGCAGTCTTCACTCAACATCATACGGTCTGAAAAAATAGTAAAACTTTTTTCAAAAGTCATGATTTTTAGTGGAGTTATACTTCAGACTATCACTTTCTTAATAAGAATCACTTGATTTGAGCGAAGAAAAGTTAGTCTTTCAGTCTTTGAAATATAATTACTTCATTCCGGTAGCAATCTAACTAGTTTCAAGGGAACTTGCATTCTGTTTTTATCAAGCATAATTTCAGGTCAGGACATTTTGAAAACTTAAACTAGACATCTTAGGAGTATTCTGACATAAAGATCAATCTTTTTTGCTGAGTAATTAAAGAGAAATACGTTTGTAAAGTTCAGCACCATTCTGTCAAAAAACTGTCCAGGTTGACCATCTGAATCTTTTTATTTGTTTGAAGGACCAAAAGATTTTATTTTTGAGCAAATTTTTGACAGAGTCTAGCAAACTCATTTAAGTGGACTTCCTGAAAATTTAATAATTTTTGAAGCTGCGTTTAGTGACTTATGAATTTTTCAAAAACGGATACTGAATCTGAGTAGCTCTCAGATTCTATTTTCAAAGGGGTTTTTAAATTCAAGGGCAGTAGTGTAATTTTTGCTAACCACCATTCATCCCCCTCTAGTAGTGTTTATTGCAGGTGTTACGATTCAACAAGTGGTATCAGAGCAAGGCTCCACACCACTCTAAGAAGACAAGGTCAAAACACAAGAATTTATCGAAGCCTGCACATCCCAATCAAAGGTAAACTTTACAATGGCCATAGTTCACAAAGGTGAGTTGAAAGTTATGTCTACCCAACGCCCTCCTCTTTTGGATAGAAATAATTTTGTACATTGGAAACTTAGGATGAGGCTATTCTTAATGGCTATAGACATCAATTTATGGTCTATAGTTGAAGACGGGTCGTACATACCCTGAAAGTTATACAAGTTAATGGGGTAAGACAGGAAGTAGAAAAGTATAAAAGTGAATGGACAAGTGAAGGTAAAAAGAAAATGTTTATGAATACTAAAGTCATGCAATTACTTTTAAACAGACTTACGGCTTCTGAAGCAGGTTATGTGTCAAATTGTACTAGTGCACATGATATGTGGATTTCGTTAGAATTAAAGCATGAAAGTACTAGAGGTGTAAAAGAGTCAAAAATAAATATGCTTATGACTGAACTTGAATCTTTCAAAATGTTGCCAAACGAATCCAGGACATCTATGGATTTGAGAATTACTAACATCTTCAATGCACTTGAAGCTTTATGTAAATCTTTTACCAGCAACGAGAAGTTTCAAAAGTGCTGCGAAGCCTTCCTGCTGAATGGATCCAAAGGTGACAGCCATTAAGGAAACAAAGTCAATCGCTAAAATGGATGAATTGATCGGTTCACTAAGGGTATACATGCTAAAATTAAACCAACAGAAGTCTGAGTCGTCAAAATCTACTGGTAAGACTATTGCTTTCAAAACAACTGAGTCACATATAAATAATTATAGTGAAAGTAATAGTGATAGTGAATTAGACGACGATTTAATATTAGTGGCTAAAAAACTTAGGAATTTTTTCAAACAGCCTAATAGGAATAGACAACAACCTTCTTCTTCCTCTTCTCAACTTAGGAGAAATAATTCTAATAAAAATAACGACAAGTGCTATAATAAAGAATTAAAATGCTGTGAATGTTGCCAAAAAGGACATATCTCACATGATTTCCCAACAAAAAATAATAATAATAACAACAATAATAATGAACATGTCAAGGATAAGGAGACACAAAGACCCAAGACAAAGGAGTACAGGGCAAGAAAAGGCAAAAGGGCAATGATGGCAAGAACATGGAGCGACTCCTCTGACTCAGAATCTGAAAATGAAGAAGTTCAAGTCTGCTTCTTATCCAACGAGGTAATTTCTTCTTCTGATGTAGATTCTGATAATGAAATGTCTTTTGATGAAATGTACGAAGAGTTTTTAAAGATGTATGCTCACTGTAAAATGCTATTCAAAGAAAAGAAGAAACTAATTGAAGAAAATGACAAGTTGAAGATGTTCAACTTGGAATTTTCCGATTAATTAGAGTCTTTCAAACAAGAATCTACTGATACTCTTGATTCTTTAGAGATTAAAATTGAATCATATAGGAAAAATGAACAAACATTAAAACCCGAAAATAGCATGTTAAAAACTAAGATGCATAGTTATGAAAATGAAATATCATAACTTAAAACATCAAAACTAGACTTAGAAAAGATGTTAGAACAATTTAAATCCGACACAAACATGCTAGACACACTTATATCCTCACAAAAATATGGTAACGATAAAAGTGGCTTACGCTATATAGAAAAAATGACAAATTAGGTAAAAAGACAAACTTTGCATCATCTAAGTCTAAATTACCATATCATACGACTAAATCAACTGTACATGTTTCATCTACTCCTTCTTCTACTCATTCCAAGTTAAAAATGCAACATGTACCTATAAAAGAAAATAGGAAAAATACTGCATCTAGTGTAGGACTTGTATAGCACCGAAGACAGATCTGTATCAAATGAAAGACCTTTTGAGGCTATGGAGCGTTACTATTTATAGGAAGACTGCTGACTCTCCTCGTGAACCCCATCAGATCAGGTTGGTCTGCCTCGCAGTTTTTATTTTGATAAAAGAATGAGGTTAATCTTTAGGATAAAGCCGGCCGGCGTCAGGCTAAGATATAGAGGGAAGACGCTCACATTTAATGTCGACTCAGAGTAAGCGCTGTGAACGCATTTAAGCAATTCATCGAAAACTAGTTGGACAAAGAGGGCAATTATCCTTTGAATGGGGCAAACTCCGGCCAATATTGCTCCTGTTCTGTTCTAAGATTACTGAAGGAAAGGAGAGGTCCTTATTCTGGGACGGAGAAGGGGGGTTGAATAGTGAGTGTGGAAAATTCGGTTTTTAAAAACTTTTGGACCAAATAACTCACTTCTGAAAACAGTTTCTATTTTCAGATCCTGATTTGAATTATTTAAATGACCTAGTTGAGAACTCTAAAACTTATGCAATTTGGTGAGGATTTACTCTCAGATGTTATGAGAGACTCCCGAAAATTTCAAATTAAAAATCAAATCCTAACCCCTTGAAAATATGTTTCTGGTCAGATTGCGCAAATCTGCCAGAAACTGTACTCCGAATTGAAAAATTTATTCCTATTTATTGGTAACTCTAAATGGTCTAAAAACTTATGATAAGACTCTCAAGATGCTTATTTTAGTGGGTTGAAACAATTTTTAAAAATTCCTTTGGGAAGTATATCAACCACGTTGATGTTCTCAGCCTTTGCAAATCTAAAAATCAGATTGCACTAGTCTCAGAACTATTAATGTTTAATTGACTTATACTTATCCAAATGAGGTGAAACTTGCGACTAAGAAGAAGAATAAAGGAAGGAAAAAGAAGAGAGAAATCTAGTTTTTGCACTTGAGAGAATGTGAATTGTAGCTTGACATTGTCTTGCACTATCTTCTCTTTTTATTTCCTTTTGGCCGCCCCCTTTAGGGTTGTCTTCCAACCTTGAGAATTGTCTTTAATGTCCTTGGAAGATTGCCTTGTGTAGAAGATGACAATCTTGCTTAGTTGGTGCAATATGATTGGAAGAATGACTTGACCTTGCTTAGTTGTCAATTGTTGATTGGTCCACCTTGCCACCCTTGTAGTGAGCTGTAAATTCTAAAAAAATTGAAAACATGTGCTCAAATTCTACTCAAATCATTACCATAAAATCACATATTAATCTCCTTCAATTTTGGAAGAGAAATTGAAGGCAATAAAGATGAAAAATTGGCCATTAGTAGCATCTGCTGAAATTTTCTGCATGTGTCTCTTTTGAGTTCTTTCCTTGTGTGGTGCCCTCATCAATGTCACCAATCTTGTGTGGCATATCCTCCATCAATTGAAGTACTAAATAAGCTCCACCTTGGATCCAACATGGATGTGGTAGGCGTGTATATGGGACTGCACATATGCTGAAATTTTAGTTTGGCAAGCTTTGTCAAATAATGCACAATATTTACATATATATGGTAAATAATAATCAGCCCTGTTTTGAATTTTCTAGAACACTTTACATGTTTTGAATGTGTAAAATATGTCTAGATACATGTTACATCTATGCCAAAAACGTTTCATGTGTGTATGTTCGTAGAAAACCGAATTTTCGGCTTTCGTCGATTACGCGATTTTTCTTCGATTAATTTCAAACTTCTTGCACATGTAATATATATTATGGCACACATAATATACATATAATAAAGTATATAATAAGCTCATGTGGATGATGTAAAAATGCCCATGTGCCGAAAATAAATTCCAAGTTGAATTCTCCACAAATTTAGCCTAAATTGTGGGTGATTTGTGTGTGCCAACATGGAATGACATAGTGACTGTTTGTAACATGTGAGCCACGAAATGTTTAGCCATTTTTGAAGTATATGGGTGTTATAACCCGGAATTTTCGAACTAATTGTTATGCGTTAATTTAAAAATTAGGTAGTTGTCGGGTGTAACGACTCTTTCAAAATTAAATTAACTGTAGTGTATCGAGCACGTCAAATCAATGGTATAATTATGTGAAGTTGTTATATATGTATAGGGAAAGAAAAGAATTGAGGAAAAAAATAATACTATATAAGAAATAATAATGAGACAGTGAAATAAAAGGAAAAAGAAATAATATAAATAAATAAAATATATCAAATCTACAAAAAAAAGAAAAAGAAAAGTTGTCGTGGGATAAAAAGGGTTTAAAATAAAGAAAAAATGATAAACAAATGAACAAATAGAAAATAACAATGAATTAAAAGAAAAAAAATAGTTATAGAGTGGGTGGGTGAAGTGCGTGCCGAGAATAAGGGATAAGGGGGAGGGTTGATGGTTAAGTTGTTGGGATTTAGTTTAAAATAAAAAAAAAAGAATACAAAAAAAAGATAAGATAATTAATACTTAAAACTACCTAATCTAATCCTTAAACCCCCTCCCTAATTACCGCCCCACGCATGAGGCAATTAAAAACGCCTCACCAATCCATTCGCTGGGATTGAAGGTAAAAGAAACAAAAAAAATTTGAGAACGCAGGAAAGGGAGAAGAACACTGGCGGCAGGGGAAAGAGGGAGGAGAGGAAAAGAGAAGAAGAAGAAAACTGTCCCCAACCCGGTAAAGCGTATAGTTGTCTGGGATCGAGGTAGGTTTCTTTTTCCCCTTCAATTGGTGCAATCTCAGGCATGCGAGAGTGGTAATCTATTTGTTATGTAGCCTTCTCTGTTGAAATCAATGATATGTTGATTATTCTGTGAAATACATGTTTGGCGTATATTATTGAATGCGTAGTTGATTTGCGTGGCTTGGTTTTGGTTTTAGGGAAGAATTTGATAACTAAAATAGTTAAACTGGTACGATATTAGGAATGTTTCCCTTTTTGTTTTGGCCTTAGAATAGGTTCCCATAGACTGGAAATAGGCGAAAATATAGATCGGAGTCGAAAAACGGTCGCCGGAGACCGCCGGTGCGCCGCACGCGCCGCCGAAAACGGCAGCGCGTGTCCTGCACGCGCTCACAACCGCCGCCTGCGCCACTGGGAAGTCCCAGCACTGGATTGTGTAAATTGAATAAACAAAAAAAAAAAGGTAAAGGGTTTAAGGGGGGCCGAAGGCCCTAAATGGTGGCAGGCTGAACCAGATGGGCTGACTGCATTTTCAGCAGTCAGGCCCATTTCGCTACATATATATAAAAAAAAAGGGTTGGCAGTTAGCGGACCGGGCCGAATGGCCAACGGACCGAGTTGGCTGCTGTCGGCCCAAATTAACCGGATAATAAAAAAAATAATGCGAACAGAGATAACAGGCCAGCCCTCAGCGGACTGGACCTGTGTAGGCACGAAAGAGGGCGGGCCGGCTATAGGCAAAAAGAAGGCCAGCCCAAATCCCCAGGTTTTATTCCATTTCCTTATTTTCTGAAAATTCAAGTTTTCTTTTCATAATTATTAAATAATTAGTTTAAAATAGTAATAAATATGGGGAAAATATAAATAAATATCAGAAAATTTTATATTAATTTCAGTAATTATAAGATGATGAAATTATATTATTTTCAATTATTTTTACGGATTATGATAATTTATTTAAGTTAGATAATTAGGAGATAAATAGAAGTAAATAAGAGAAAAATAAAGGAAAATATAGGAATTGTACGATAATGGTATACAAGCCGCGGAAAAAGCGGATTTGATGCCGAACAATGTCGAGTTAACATACGAGCAATAGCTAAACCTAAATCTGAGTGCCGGAGGACGGTGAGGATGGGCCAGGGGCCTCAGGCGTTTGTGTTTTTGCATTCATGGCACGTGCATTGCATTGATGGCGTGTCGTGACGTACGGGTCACGAGCGCTCAGGATGGTGTATGGTGGCGGGGCCACAACACTCAGGATGGTGTGCGGAGGCGCGGCCACGCACACTCAGTATGGTGACTGTGGGTGTACGACCTGCAGCCACTCAGTATGACCCGGGTTCATGCATTGCACGGTAGAGATATCGGCATTCTGTGTGACATGACTTTGTTGCGTGTGACATGCATAGTGGGACATGCATCATGTTGTTGCGCATACTATACTTGGAGTGCTTTACCTTTCCGTATTCTTTCATATGCTTATGTGGTATCCTGCTTTATGTGCTACGTGTTATATCATTATTGTATGTTTGTCTTGTACTACTTGGAGGCAGGTGCCTACTGAGTGATTTCCCAGTCACTCACCCCTATTTCCCCCCTCCCTCCAGGTGAGCAGGTAGAGGCCTACGGTTATGTCTTTGTTGAGGACGGGGCTGACACGGTGGAGTGGGCAGACTGATGGCCGCACCTAGGACATGAGACGACCTTGCGGTCATTTGTTATTATTTCATTGGGGTTTCATTAATTACCTTCCGGATTAGACCGTTGACACATTGATGTTGCTGCTAGTACTGGTTCAGTATTTTATTGAGATATTATCTTTTATTCTTAGAATTTATTGAATGGTATTACGTTTCCGCGAAAAATTTCTACGCCTTTTTGGACATGTTGGAAATTGATTCGACGCTTTGTATCCTCCTTAGTGAGATACGGCGGGTGCACTGTTCCCGATGTTAGGGTTCGGGAGCGGGGCGCTACAATGGGCTGGCCATCTTTATATGGCAAGTACGTGACATGTCAGTGAAGTTTCGGTAGTCACCCGATACGACAATTTTCAGTTTATGACCTTGTAACATGTCGTTATAATTTTGACAATCAAGCACGTAAAGCACACGCAACTTAGTCATCGCATACAAGAGTCAATACAATCAAAAACTGTGATGCAACTTTTCAAAATCATGAATGCAATGGCTCGACAACCATTTATCCTTTAGTCATTTCCATATCATATTCTTTTTCCATTTCCGTATCTCATTATCCATTTCTCATTTTTCGTATTTCATTTTCCATTTCTCGTATCATAGGCGATTACCCCTTATGGCATCTCTATCGATATCTATTTCTGATATCCATATGTTGTTACCCCTTACGTCATCCATATGCGATATCCATTCCTCATTAATGCAATATAATGGCCATGGCTCTTACCTTTCAACTGACTTATACCGCAAGGCTTACGAATTGATCCCCCAATGGTCAAATATGCCACAGGCGCTCTATAGAAATAGTCAAATATGTCTGAGCGCTCCAATTGGCGGTCAAATATGTCAGGACGCTCTATCCAAATAGTCAAATATGCCCGGACGCTCCGTTTGTCTGGGACCAATTCGGCTTACCGTTATATTTCCTTTGTAAGGGTGAATTTTCCGAAAACATGCAATTTCGCAAAGACTTTTCCATTTACCGTTATACTTTTCTGTTTACCATATTATTTCCGTTCCAACTCCGTTTTATCTCCTACGTATAAGTATACACGTATATGCCCGCGTCCATACGCGTACAAATACGCGCTTATACTTACACATTTCACCCTCGGTCCACTTTTCAATTCACATATCTTAACCACATAAAATAACATATATAGCTAATACCTTATAATATATAATATACATCATAACCATTCATAATAAAAACTTCCTTCGGCCACTGTCTTGTATGGACAGTGGCAATCCTTAAAAAAACCACATAAAACTTTACATATTTCAAATCCAAGGCCACTGTAGCCACGCAACCTCAGAAACAAAATAAGGTAAATTTAATCTCTGCCCTTATTAATAATCATGCATGCCATGTCAAGTTTTTATCCACCATATATATATTTCCAACGAAATTTCTGTCCAAACGCATTGCAGCAACTTTCGATTTCTCAAGATATGCATATATATATATATATATATATATATATATATATATATATATATATATATATATATATTGCACAAATTGATATTATGTATATATTTACATAGAATTCAACAATCTATGAAATCACAAATAAACATGCATGATACGATTTGATATGAAATTAACATAATAACGTTAGAAAATCATAGCAAATATAGTAAGTGTACTTGATTTTAGTCTCGGTTATCCGATACCGTACGAAGAACCAGGTTGAATTCGCGCAAACATGACCTTCCTTTATATTTTTTTTTCCATGAAATTGGCAGCCAAGATGCTTCCTTGGCAGCAAACTACCGCCACCTACAGCTGCCGCTGCTCCTTCCATTGTGGATAAAGAATTTCGGCTGGCAGGTTGTAGAAAAGAAAAAGGCAGCATGGTTGCCTTCAGCTGCCGTGCTGCCGTGCTCTTTGTTGTGAGGAGAAAGGGTAGCCTGCTGCCGCAGGTTTGCTGGGGAATTAGGGGGAAATTTTGGGCATAGTTTGTGTGTTAGGTTTATATATATAAATGTATTTGTATAGTCCTAATATAATTAGGACTTTAAAGAGTAATAGAATTCTATCTCTATTCTTATTCTTTTCCTAGTATGATTAGGATGCTAGGCTTTATCTTATCTTTTTTTTTTCTCTTTTCTTTTTTCTATGTTCAGCCGTGTGTTCATGTATCTTTTGTATATAATATACATGTCTAAAGACACGGGCTATAACATAAAGAGCAACCGTGTGTTCATGTATCTTTTGTATATAATATACATTTCCAAAGACACGGGTTATAACACAAAAAACTATTGAAAACATATGAGCACATGTTTGTGTATATGCTAGGAAAGTTTGGGAGTCAGTTATAAGACTTTTGAGCTACAATCCGACTGTTGTGTAGTGGAAAAGACTGCTCAAGTGAATAGATGCAGGTAAGTGAATATGTTTCATAAAGAATTACCACTGTTGGAAATAAATTAGTACAAGTTGTCAACATTGATAACTTTAGTATTGTGTATTATCCTTAGTGATTATGAATAAATTGACCACTCAAATGTCGTTTGGTTGACATTCGGGTATCGAAATCAGAATCGGAATGAGTATGATAAAGTATGAGTTTGGACTTAAAAATGATAATTGTTTAGTATTGAAGTGTAAATGAGTATGATAGACATTGATGTTGTTTGAAACGTATCGGATATTATGTTGTGTCCTAAATGGGTTTAACTTACAGTCCCTTGCTACGAGTGCTTGTCTAATCATCTATCACCTCAGACCTCCTGCCGACCAAAGATGGTTGCTGCCTCTTACCATGACTTCTCTGGCAATCTAATCAAGCTCCCGTTACCATTAGTGTCTCGCTGGTCATCTGCCTCCACAGCGACATCCTCCACCTGACATTTGCCTCCGCCGTCACAGTCGGCGGCGGGGTCAGCGGCGGGGTCAGCGGCACTCTTTTTTGTGAGCAGATAACCAGATCTAGACATATATGGTCCCCTCTGTCCAAATAAATGCATGGATCTGCTTAAAGGCGTATTTATGTTTTGTTATTGGTCTTCTCCTTCGCCACTACTCGTAGTCACTGCCGCCGCTGCATGATGCCATCCCCTCTGGTGACTACCTTTTCTTCTCCCAAATCAACAGATCTGTACAAAATTCGGCCTGATCCAACTCTTAGCAGGGAGTTTCTTAAATTGTCATGTATTTAATTGCCCTACCGCTTGTCTTTGATCAGATCTAGGGTTTTTTTAATCCCCTTGACCAATCTAACCCTTACCTGAACTGCTAAAGGCCGCACCTGCTGCGGACTCTGGCCGCCTCCGTTGGAACCCTAGCATGCTCCATACTCTCTTATTGCAACTGCTTAGATCTATTCTTCTCTGGTTTTCTGTTAACCAGGTCTAATGCACAAGTTTCAGTACTATTACTGGTGGGTCTGCCCAACTGCTAATATGCTCCACAGTGTTCACCCCTCAGCTAGTGGTCATCGCTGCTTTACTTGGTTGTCATTGTCCCGTTGTTCTGCTGTTTTCGATCTCTTTGATCGCTGCATTTGTTTTCTGCATTTCTGCTACTCGCTGCCTATCTACAACTACTACTATTGTTACTGGTATTGCAATTCTTTACTGCTTTCAAATGTCTTCTGTTTGCTAATGTCTACTTGCTACTGCCTGTCTACAAGTAGCCTAGTGTTTCTTGCTTTTGTCTACTGACAGCTGCTGCTACCTAGTATCATATTGCATAATCCACACGGGAGAGGGAGTGTTTAGTACTCCCTCAGACCTTCTGCCCAAAGTGATAGTCCACTTTTTGGAGTTTCAAGTTATTAAGTGAACAGTCAACTCATCATTAAAATTACAAATTCTCAATTTTACCTCTTATTTGTTTGGAGTTTAACATTCAATGTGTTTAGAATTAATAAAACTAATGTTGGAAGATCATATAATTTTTAAAAAGTGGACATGTTTTTGAGACATCCTGAAATACGACAAGTGACTATCTTTTTTGGAGGAGGGAACATATAAATTAATATTTGTTCTTCCACTTCTATAGCCTGTTACGGTTACTCTAGTTTTTTGTTTGTTTGGCATGTATACGCTCCAGATGAAGTGTTAGAAATAAACTAGTATTTTTCCCACATTGGTAACTTTAGTATTGCGTATTATACTTGGTGCAGTCAAGTGATCGCTCTTCCTGGTTAAAGGCTACCAATTGATTCCACGAATTGCTCTCACATGGTTTTTCTTGAACCTTATCTGCCAATTTTTGTTAGTTATTCTTACATCTTTTAGATTGGACAACGTCTTACTTTTATCATGTTGATTTATCTGCAGACCAGAGCCCTGTAATCAAGGAAGCTATACAATTTGACGTTGTTCATATGCTTGTTTTGCTTCTTACAATGGAAGTTTTTCCAGGGATTCAAGTTTATGCTTGAATAACTGTTTGTTTTGAGCTTAGTTCTAGGCCTTGAGGTGATGAGGAACCTCTACAGACACGAAAGTGGCAATTAATCACATCATTTATATGATTCTTAACTGCTTTATTGTTTCAGAATGACCATTGGATCTTTGTGACAATTTTGCGAGGCAATGGATCCAATACAACGGGCGCTTGTGCTTCTTGTGCATTCAGATGACGAGGAGGTGATATGTCATGCATGCGTTTCTCTTGGTGTGGTATCTGGTTGGATGAATGTCAATCTTAAAGATTTGATCCTTAAAGATGATCCCTATTCCCTACTTCGTCAACTCGTCAAGTTAGATTATGTAATGGCATGTGATGTAGTTTCTTATGTTGTCTTTTTTCACTTTATCATTGGGTTTGTTTGTATATCTATGTTTTCTCTAGCAATGAATCTCCTAATGTGGTCATTGTTTGCACATTAGGGAACCTTATGGAAGAAAATGAAAACGTGTTTAAGGCATGAGTTTCTTAAGTAGTCTTGTTTCAAATATTGTTTATAATCTCTTAAATTAATACTCAATCCTCCGATTCCTGTTGTTCTTTTATATTGTTTGATTTTAAGAATTTCAGTTTGTCACTAGATTTTCTTCGCAATCTTGACCCTTTAAGTGTAGATGCCTTTTTTTGCCCTATGTTTCATACAATGGTTTTTCTCCCTTCTTCTTTTTCTTCTTTCCCTAAAGCATATAGTTGTTTACTGTTTGAGCTACTCTCTTGACCACCCAAGTTGTGGTTGTTGAGATGTCTGTTAATTGTTCATCATCCATTCTGCCATCTTGAGGATACAATGCTAAGTGAAAAAATCCTGATGTTTGTGGATTATGTTTATGTTTGCGGGTGGATTCTTAACCGTGTGCTTTTCCCTGTTTTAGCTTGTGCATTTAGATGGAGGATTTATAGAATGGCAGAGACTTTGAACCATAAAAACATGGGCATCCAGAAAGAGGCTTGTTGGGTTAGTTCTTTTATTTGTGCTTCAGCTGGGTGGGTATACAGGTAGACACTCTTATTCATTAATTTTGTTTTTCTTTGGCCAATAATCCTATAGCTTTATATATATGAAATAATATAACTTATGAAAATAGCCAGAATGGCTAGCAAAAGAGGGAAAATGCCGGGTCTACTGGAATGTGGAGAAGACGAGAGGCTGGTGGTCATCTGGAGTCTAAGAGCTCAATATCTTCATAGGGAGGCCAAGATGGATTACAGGTTCCAGTTTACTTTGTTCCTACTGATACTCTTCCACCATATTGAAAAGAATCTTATGTTTAGTAGTACATCGTTCATTATGCTTTTTCAATCTCCGCAATATCTTGATGAAACCTCTGATTTTGTTCCCTGGGGGATTCGCACCGAGCACCCAAACGTTGGTCAAATAATCCACTTAATACTGGAAGGTTCCGAAACCTCATTTGACACCTAAACGTAGTCAAAATTGACTCAATTAACACCATCCCCCCCACACCATACCCTTGGGCAAGCTGTGGCCGACCCATAGAGGAGAAGAAAAGAGAGGTTTTCGATCCAGCAAAACCCTAGGTTATTGATTTGGTGTAGTATATATGCGTAAAGAGTACAGCATGGGTGTGTTATTAAACAATTATCCTTGGTTGGGTGATTCACCGGCATAATCAAGCATCCTCTCTGCTATCACTTATATTAAAATAACAAAGCCAGAGATCCGAAATTAATAGATTCTCTGGAAAATTTTCACCATCTACAGATATACACTTTATTAACATTTTGGAATTCAATATTGAACAGCCGCTAAAAGCTCCAAGTTATAACGGTTGAATAAGCAAAAAGTCGTTCGTTGGTCCTTAGGGCTTCCACCGTCTCAGCTTCAACGAGTATTGTGGAAGATGCAAATCAGGAGCTCAGCAATCTTCTAGGTTGTGTGGGCCTCCACCGTCCCAGCTCCAAAGAGCATTATGGAATATGCAAATTAGGAGCTCAGCGACCTTCTAAGTTGGGTGAGAACTTACATGTTGATTCACACAAGGTGTTCTATACAAACCAGGCTTTCGGTCTAGCAGCAGTGGAACACCCACACTGCGTGTCCTTAAATTCGAACTCTTGATCTCTTGGAGTAAATCCCAACCCGAGTATCAACTGAGCTATGTCTTGAAGACCGGTTAAATGCATTTTTCAAGTTATATGGGTTTGTTTTTTACTATCAATTCGTGTCTATAAGTTTCTAACAATAATTTTTGTTTATGCATATATGACGGTTGAGGATGTTGCCCGTGAGATTGTATCAGTTGCACAACGTTATGCCACACAAAATTCACTCATTGTTGGCGGACATGTACCCGGACAAGAACTTGATCTTTGGGAGGTTAAAAAGTCAAAGAATGCTTCGGTTAAGACGTCAACTTATTCTGCTAATCGGACGAGATATGCATGGGCATGGAGCGGTTCAAAACATTACCGCGATCAACCAACAGTTTCAGAATTAGTGACTACAGATCATGCATACAAAGATATGAAAGAAAAAATAGATAAGGGCCGTAAATTTGATTGGTGCAGTGATGGTCTGCTCAATGTATTTGTTATTTTATGAATCGATATTTAGAGGAAGACCATCAAAAACTAACAAAATATTATGCAACACAAAACCAAATGTCAAATATCACCTTTAAAACATAAATGTTCAGATATGGCAAAATATGTACTAATCAATAACACCTCTATACCCCTGACAAGAATGAGAATATAGGAGAAAACCTACAAAACTAGAAAAGTACCATGCCTTCGCAAGAGTTGTGCAGTTGATGGAGAAGTGGAAGGCCATTATTTGTGAACTGTGATCAGTAAAGGTCTTTGATTATTCTGCATTCTAGTCTTGAGCACTTATTGGTCATATGCTGCCGATGCTTACTCATGCAAATAATGAGAGCCATGTTCGCTTACAAAAGGTAATTTTGAAAAATACGGTTTCACTTACAAAGCAACTTGATGTTCATGTTATTGATGTTTCTGCACTTGATATTTGATTCTTGCATAAAGAATCGTTGGATTGCTTTTTGAGCTTTCAGATATTATTATGTTAAGTGGCTGACTTAAACTTTGTTATTCTTTCTGTTCCGGTTGGTGAAACGTGCAAATCTTCCCCGTGTTCGCGGTCGATATACTTCAAATACTTTCTTGATGGCAGTAAGATGTCAAGCTTTTGTACTCATGTGTGCTGTCTCAAGGACAACTCGTCGTTCTTATAGATTTGTGAAAAGTGACAATTCTATGAATCACTTCTATATTTGTCCAGATATATTCTTATCTTGCTCGGGGACACGACAGATTTCACTGCTTGTATTTGAGAGTCTGAGAGAAAAATATGCATTTAGTTTGCCCTTGACGGTTGAGGATGTTGCTCGTGAGATTGTATCAGTTGCACAACGTTATGCCACACAAAATTCATTCATTGTTGGCGGACATGTACCCGGACAAGAACTTGATCTTTGGGAGGTTAAAAAGTCAAAGAATGCTTCGGTTAGGATGCCAATTTATTCTGCTAATCCGACGAGATATGCATAGGCAGAGAGCGGCTCAAAACATTACCGCGATCAACCAACAGTTTCATAATTAGTGACTATAGATCATGCATACAAAGATATGAAGGAAAAAATAGAGAAGGTCGTAAACTTGATTGGTTCAGTGATGGTCCGCTCAATGTAGTTGTTTTTAGCTAGTGGTGGTGTTCTATTTAGAAGTGCACTACTTTGTGAAGGCGGGAAGCCTTCAACACCCTATGTAGATTGGCGCGATACTTGTAATTTTCCAATAGGTTATCCAAATTGATATCATTGAATTTCACTTCACAGAATACATTCCTGAAAAAAGTTTGAAAAATTTTGAGGTTAATCATATGTTATTCATTTGTAGATGTCTGCTGACCTATTTATATTGAATGTGGAAAATATGTTTTGGATGGGTTTAAATGAGATACATGGGAGATGCGTCCATTATTTTCTTTAACGTAGGGATTATGAAAAGCTGGCCAATGCAATATAAATTGGGTGGTTGGTGTTTGACAGTGAATCGTTATAATCAAGTCAGTTCTAGATTGTGCTAGAAAGCTCTTGCATCTTATAAGAAGTTACTTTATTCTTTTGTTCTCCTCCCTGTTTTGTGTTATGTCTGTTTATATGATTCTTGTTACTAATGATTTTTTGCTTTGCGGGTTGTGGGGGGAGGAGTGGAGGGGTTGGACTTGTTCTATCTTTCTAGTTTGTCTTACATGAAAAGGCTGTATTGTAGGGAGGAGGGAGCACATGTTGTTCGCCCCCTCGGGAAGCGCTTGGGCAGCCCCTTCTTGGGAAGCGCCTGCCCTCTTGGGCAGCTGATCCAATCCCGATTATAAAACATTATTTTGCTTCATCAAGAGGGAGCTGATCCAATCCTGATTTTAAAACATTCTTTTGCTTCATCATTTTCAGTTTAACAAACTTGTTGCGTCAACAATGTAATTTTGTGGCTTTGTTCTTTTTTTTAACTTGCAAATGTGAGGAAAACCCTGGTGATTCATATCGTCAAGTCCTTTTTATCTCTTATTTTCCATTGGAAAAAGTCAGGTGCCTAAGGTTGTGTGAGGACAACTTAATGCTTGTGGAAGCACGTCATTTTGTGGGCTTTTGTATGTGTGTTTCTTTTGTTCTTTGTTCAGGGAGAGATTGCTATAAGTGTGCTCTTTGTTTCTATTGATGATTTAAGTAACTGTGCTGTTTGTTATGTTATGGCTGCGCATGTTGCTTGCATGCTTTATTGTAAGATGATGTCAATACTAGGCGCTGGTGCTGTGACAATGTAACATGTTGCGTTTCAACATTTCCTCGTGTAAGCAAATATAAAAACGCGTTGATTATTTCGTTGTGTTTGCAAGTTAAAAAAATCAACGCGCTTTTATGTTTGCTCACACGAGGAAATGTTGAAACGCAACATGTTACATTACCACAGCACCAGCGCCTAGTATTGACATCATCTTACAATAAAGCATGCAAGCAACATGCGCAGCCATAACATAACAAACAGCACAGTTACTTAAATCATCAATAGAAACAAAGAGCACACTTATAGCAATCTCTCCCTGAACAAAGAACAAAAGAAACACACACACACATACAAAAGCCCACAAAATGACGTGCTTCCACAAGCATTAAGTTGTCCTCACACAACCTTAGGCACCTGACTTTTTCCAATGGAAGAGAAAAAAAGGACTTGACGATATGAATCACCCGGGTTTTTCTCACATTTGCAAGTTAGAAAAATATAAAAGAGCAAGCCACAAAATTACATGGTTGACGCAACAAGTTTGTTAAACTGAAAATGATGAAGCAAAAGAATGTTTTAAAATCGGGATTGGATCAGGCCCCTCTTGATGAAGCAAAAGAATGTTTTATAATCGGGATTGGATCAGTTGCCCAAGAGGGCAGCCGCTTCTCAAGCGTTTCCCGAGGGGGCGAACAACATGTGCTCCCCTCCCCTCCCCTCCCCCCCCAACCCGCAAAGGAAAAAAACCATCAGTAACAAGAATCATATAAACAGACATAACAGGAAGGAGAACAAAAGACTAAAGTAACACCTTATAAGATGCAAGAGCTTTTTAGCACACTCTAGAACTGTCTTGATTATAACGATTCACTGTCAAACATCAACCACCCAATTTACATTGCATTGGCCAGCTTTTCATAATCCCTATGTTAAAGAAAATATTGGACGCATCTCCCATGTTTCTCATTTAAACACATACAAAACATATTTTCTACATCCAAGGTAAAATAGGTCAGCTGACATCTACAAACGAATAACATATGACTAACCTCGAAATTTTTCAACTTTTTTTAGGAATGTATTCTGTGGAGTGAGATTCAATGAAATCAATTTGGATAACCTATTGTGAAATTACAATTATCGCGCCAATTTACATAGGGTGTTGAAGGCTTCCCGCCCTTACAAAGTAGTGCACTTCTAAATAGAACACCACCACTAGCTAAAATAACTACATTGAGCGGACCATCACTGCACCAATCAAGTTTGCGACCCTTCTCTATTTTTTCCTTCATATCTTTGTATGCATGATCTATAGTCACTAATTATGAAACTGTTGGTTGATCGCGGTAATGTTTTGAGCCGCTCCCTGCCCATGCATATCTCGTCCGATTAGCAAAATAAGTTGACGTCCTAACCGAATCATTCTTTGACTTTTTAACCTCCCAAAGATTAAGTTCTTGTCCGGGTACATGTCCGCCAACAATGAATGAATTTTGTGTGGCATAAGGTTGTGCAACTAATACAATCTCACGGGCAACATCTTCAACCGTCAAGGGCAAACTAAATGCATATTTTTCTCTGACTCTCAAATACAAGAAGTGAAACCTGTCGTGGCCGCGATCAAGATAAGAATATATCTGGACAAATATAGAAGTGCTTCATAGAATTGTCACTTTTCACAAATCTATAAGAACAACGAGTTGTCCTTGAGTCAGCACCCATGAGTACAAAAACTTGATATCTTACTGCCATCAAGGAAGTATTTGAAGTATATCGACCGCAAACACGGGGAAGATTTGCACGTTTCACCAACTGGAACAGAAAGAATAACTAAGTTTAAGTCAGCCACTTAACATAATAATATCTGAAAACTCAAAAAGCAATCCAATGATTCTTTATGCAAGAATCAAATATCAAATGCAGAAACATCAATAACATGAACATCAAGTTGCTTTGTAAATGAAACCGTATTTTTCAAAATTACCTTTTGTAAGCGAACATGGCTCATTATTTGCACGAGTAAGCATCGGCAGCATATGACCAATAAGTGCTCAAGACTAGAATGCAGAATAATCAAAGACCTTTACTGATCACAGTTCACAAATAATGGCCTTACACTTCTCCATCAACTGCACAACTCTTGCGAAGACATTGTACTTTTCTAGTTTTGCCATAAATTGTAGGTTTTCCCCTATATTCTCATTCTTGTCAGAGGGTATAGAGGTGTTATTGATTAGTACATGTTTTGCCATATCTAAACATTTCTGTTTTAAAGGTGATATTTGACATTTGGTTTTGTGTTGCATAATTTTTTGTTAGTGTTTGATGGTCTTCCTCTAAATATCGATTCATAAAATAACAAATACATTGAGCGGACCATCACTGCACCAATCAAATTTACGACCCTTCTCTATTTTTCCTTCATATCTTTGTATGCATGATCTATAGTCACTAATTCTGAAACTGTTGGTTGATCGCAGTAATGTTTTGAGCCGCTCCCTGCCCATGCATATCTTGTCTGATTAGCAGAATAAGTTGGCGTCCTAACCGAAGCATTCTTTGACTTTTTAACCTCCAAAAGATCAAGTTCTTGTCCGGGTACATGTCCGCCAACAATGAATGAATTTTGTGTGGCATAACGTTGTGCAACTGATACAATCTCACGGGCAACATCCTCAACCGTTAAGGGCAAACTAAATGCATATCTGACGGTTGAGGATGTTGCCCGTGAGATTGTATCAGTTGCACAATGTTATGCCACACAAAATTCACTCATTGTTGGCGGACATGTACCTGGACAAGAACTTGATCTTATGGAGGTTAAAAAGTCAAAGAATGCTTCGGTTAAGACGCCAACTTATTCTGCTAATCGAAAGAGATATGCATGGGTAGGGAGCGGTTCAAAACATTACCGCGATCAACCAACAGTTTCAGAATTAATGACTAAAGATCATGCATATAAAGATATGAAAGAAAAAATAGAGAAGGGTCGTAAATTTGATTGGTGCAGTGATGGTCCGCTCAATGTATTTGTTATTTTATGAATCGATATTTAGAGGAAGACCATCAAAAACTAACAAAAAATTATGCAACACAAAACCAAATGTCAAATATCACCTTTAAAACAGAAATGTTCAGATACGGCAAAACATGTACTAATCAATAACACCTCTATACCCCCTGACAAGAATGAGAATATAGGGGAAAACCTACAATTTACGGCAAAACTAGAAAAGTACCATGCCTTCGCAAGAGTTGTGCAGTTGATGGAGAAGTGGAAGGCCATTATTTGTGAACTGTGATCAGTAAAGGTCGTTGATTATTCTGCATTCTTGTCTTGAGCACTTATTGGTCATATGCTGCCGATGCTTACTCATGCAAAATAATGAGAACCATTTTCGCTTACAAAAGGTAATTTTGAAAAATACGGTTTCACTTACAAAGCAACTTGATGTTCATTTTATTGATGTTTCTGCACTTGATATTTGATTCTTGCATAAAGAATCGTTGGAGTTCTTTTTGAGCTTTCAGATATTATTATGTTAAGTGGCTGACTTAAACTTTGTTATTCTTTTTGTTCCGGTTGGTGAAACGTGCAAATCTTCCCCGTGTTCGCGGTCGATATACTTCAAATACTTTCTTGATGGTAGTAAGATGTCAAGCTTTTGTACTCATGTGTGCTGACTCAAGGACAACTCGTCGTTCTTATAGATTTGTGAAAAGTGACAATTCTATGAATCACTTCTATATTTGTCCAGATATATTCTTATCTTGCTCGGGGACACGACAGATTTCACTGCTTGTATTTGAGAGTCTGAGAGAAAAATATGCATTTAGTTTGCCCTTGACGGTTGAGGATGTTGCTCGTGAGATTGTATCAGTTGCGCAACGTTATGCCACACAAAATTCATTCATTGTTGGCGGACATGTACCCGGACAAGAACTTGATCTTTGGGAGGTTAAAAAGTCAAAGAATGCTTCGGTTAGGATGCCAACTTATTCTGCTAAGCGGACGAGATATGCATAGGCAGGGAGCGGCTCAAAACATTACCGCGATCAACCAACAATTTCAGAATTAGTGACTATAGATCATGCATACAAAGATATGAAGGAAAAAATAGAGAAGGTCGTAAACTTGATTGGTTCAGTGATGGTCTGCTCAATGTAGTTGTTTTTAGCTAGTGGTGGTGTTCTATTTAGATGTGCACTACTTTGTAAAGGCGGGAAGCCTTCAACACCCTATGTAGATTGGCGCGATACTTGTAATTTTCCAATAGGTTATCCAAATTGATATCATTGAATTTCACTTCACAGAATACATTCCTGAAAAAAGTTGAAAAATTTTGAGGTTAATCATATGTTATTCATTTGTAGATGTCTGCTGACCTATTTTATATTGGATGTGGGAAATATGTTTTGGATTAGTTTGAATGAGATACATGGGAGATGCGTCCATTATTTTCTTTAACGTAGGGATTATGAAAAGCTGGCCAATGCAATGTAAATTGGGTGGTTGGTGTTTGACAGTGAATCGTTATAATCAAGTCAGTTCTAGATTGTGCTAGAAAGCTCTTGCATCTTATAAGAAGTTACTTTATTCTTTTGTTCTCCTCCCTGTTTTGTGTTATGTCTGTTTATATGATTCTTGTTACTAATGATTTTTTGCTTTGCGGGTTGTGGGGGGAGGAGTGGAGGGGTTGGACTTGTTCTATCTTTCTAGTTTGTCTTACATGAAAAGGCTGTATTGTAGGGAGGAGGGAGCACATGTTGTTCGCCCCCTCGGGAAGCGCTTGGGCAGCCCCTTCTTGGGAAGCGCCTGCCCTCTTGGGCAGCTGATCCAATCCCGATTATAAAACATTATTTTGCTTCATCAAGAGGGAGCTGATCCAATCTTGATTTTAAAACATTCTTTTGCTTCATCATTTTCAGTTTAACAAACTTGTTGCGTCAACAATGTAATTTTGTGGCTTTGTTCTTTTTTTTTAACTTGCAAATGTGAGGAAAACTCTGGTGATTCATATCGTCAAGTCCTTTTTATCTCTTATTTTCCATTGAAAAAAGTCAGGTGCCTAAGGTTGTGTGAGGACAACTTAATGCTTGTGGAAGCACGTCATATTGTGGGCTTTTGTATGTGTGTGTGTGTTTCTTTTGTTCTTTGTTCAGGGAGAGATTGCTATAAGTGTGCTCTTTGTTTCTATTGATGATTTAAGTAACTGTGCTGTTTGTTATGTTATGGCTGCGCATGTTGCTTGCATGCTTTATTGTAAGATGATGTCAATACTAGGCGCTGGTGCTGTGGCAATGTAACATGTTGCGTTTCAACATTTCCTCGTATAAGCAAATATAAAAACGCGTTGATTATTTCGTTGTGTTTGCAAGTTAAAAAAATCAACGCGCTTTTATGTTTGCTCACACGAGGAAATGTTGAAACGCAACATGTTACATTGCCACACCACCAGCTCCTAGTATTGGCATCATTTTACAATAAAGCATACAAGCAACATGCGCAGCCATAACATAACAAACAACACAATTACTTAAATCATCAATAGAAACAAAGAGCACACTTATAGCAATCTCTCCCTGAACAAAGAACAAAAGAAACAAAAACACACACAAAAGCCCACAAAATGACGTGCTTCCACAAGCATTAAGTTGTCCTCACACAACCTTAGGCACCTGACTTTTTCCAATGGAAGAGATAAAAAGGACTTGACGATATGAATCACCCGGGTTTTTCTCACATTTGCAAGTTAGAAAAAAATAAAAGAGCAAGCCACAAAATTACATGGTTGACGCAACAAGTTTGTTAAACTGAAAATGATGAAGCAAAAGAATGTTTCAAAATCGGGATTGGATCAGGCCCCCCTCTTGATGAAGCAAAAGAATGTTTTATAATCGGGATTGGATCAGTTGCCCAAGAGGGCAGCCGCTTCTCAAGCGTTTCCCGAGGGGGCGAACAACATGTGCTCCCCTCCCCCCCAACCCGCAAAGGAAAAAAACCATCAGTAACAAGAATCATATAAACAGACATAACAGGAAGGAGAACAAAAGACTAAAGTAACACCTTATAAGATGCAAGAGCTTTTTAGCACACTCTAGAACTGTCTTGATTATAACGATTCACTGTCAAACATCAACCACCCAATTTACATTGCATTGGCCAGCTTTTCATAATCCATACGTTAAAGAAAATATTGGACGCATCTCCCATGTTTCTCATTTAAACCCATACAAAACATATTTTCTACATCCAATGTAAAATAGGTCAGCTGACATCTACAAACGAATAACATATGACTAACCTCGAAATTTTTCAACTTTTTTTAGGAATGTATTCTGTGGAGTGAGATTCAATGAAATCAATTTGGATAACCTATTGGGAAATTACAATTATCGCGCCAATTTACATAGGGTGTTGAAGGCTTCCCACCCTCACAAAGTAGTGCACTTCTAAATAGAACACCACCACTAGCTAAAATAACTACATTGAGCGGACCATCACTGCACCAATCAAGTTTGCGACCCTTCTCTATTTTTTCCTTCATATCTTTGTATGCATGATCTATAGTCACTAATTATGAAACTGTTGGTTGATCGCGGTAATGTTTTGAGCCGCTCCCTGCCCATGCATATCTCGTCCGATTAGCAGAATAAGTTGGCGTCCTAACCGAAACATTCTTTGACTTTTTAACCTCCCAAAGATCAAGTTCTTGTCTGGGTACATGTCCGCCAACAATGAATGAATTTTGTGTGGCATAAGGTTGTGCAACTGATACAATCTCACGGGCAACATCTTCAACCGTCAAGGGCAAACTAAATGCATATTTTTCTCTCAGACTCTCAAATACAAGGAGTGAAACCTGTCGTGGCCGCGAGCAAGATAAGAATATATCTGGACAAATATAGAAGTGCTTCATAGAATTGTCACTTTTCACAAATCTATAAGAACGACGAGTTGTCCTTGAGTCAGCACCCATGAGTACAAAAACTTGATATCTTACTGCCATCAAGGAAGTATTTGAAGTATATCGACCGCGAACACGGGGAAATTTGCACGTTTCACCAACTGGAACAGAAAGAATAACTAAGTTTAAGTCAGCCACTTAACATAATAATATCTAAAAGCTCAAAAAGCAATGCAACGGTTCTTTATGCAAGAATCAAATATCAAGTGCAGAAACATCAATAACATGAACATCAAGTTGCTTTGTAAATGAAACCGTATTTTTCAAAATTACCTTTTGTAAGCGAACATGGCTCTCATTATTTGCATGAGTAAGCATCGGCAGCATATGACCAATAAGTGCTCAAGACTAGAATGCAGAATAATCAAAGACCTTTACTGATCACAGTTCACAAATAATGGCCTTCCACTTCTCCATCAACTGCACAACTCTTGCGAAGGCATGGTACTTTTCTAGTTTTGCCATAAATTGTAGGTTTTCCCCTATATTCTCATTCTTGTTAGAGGGTATAGAGGTGTTATTGATTAGTACATGTTTTGACATATCTGAACATTTCTGTTTTAAATGTGATATTTGACATTTGGTTTTGTGTTGCATAATTTTTTGTTAGTGTTTGATGGTCTTCCTCTAAATATCGATTCATAAAATAACAAATACATTGAGCGGACCATCATTGCACCAATCAAATTTACGACCCTTCTCTATTTTTTCCTTCATATCTTTGTATGCATGATCTATAGTCACTAATTCTGAAACTGTTGGTTGATCGCGGTAATGTTTTGAGCCGCTCCCTGTCCATGCATATCTCGTCCGATTAGCAGAATAAGTTGGCGTCTTAACCGAAGCATTCTTTGACTTTTTAACCTCCCAAAGATCAAGTTCTTGTTCGGGTACATGTTTGCCAACAATGAGTGAATTTTGTATGGCATAACGTTGTGCAACGCACAGGAGTGGTGAATGCCAACACCCGGGATTTTAGAGAGGTGTTGAATGCGTGTTATCTGTTGGAGAATGACTTGCAGCGTAGTGATGAGGAAAACTGAGGCAAGAGACGCGACTAGCAGTAGACCCAGAAGATGGGTCAAAGTACCATGGAGGGGTCCTATGAGCCATCAGCAGCCACAGTCAATGTCCTGTTCGATAGTGGCGCGAGCCTCTCATTTGTTGCCAAGAGGTATGTCCAGAATCTTAGGAGCTGGCCGGAATGGCTAGACACCCTTACGTGTCCTAGCCGCAGGAGACCAAGTTATCATCTCGTACCATCGGTTCAAGGATTGCGAACTAGAGATGGAAGACCGTACTTTTGATTCTATGCTTACGCTTATCCAAAATCCTTGTGCTTTTACTGAAGCCCTCCTATTAGTAAGCCCTAAACTTCCCCATCTTTCCACCACCTTTCTCATTATACTTTCAGGCGATTCTCATCTTTCTTTTAAAAAGAACAATGCCGCCTAAGGGAAGACCAAGAAAGGTAGATCTTTTTTTCTTGTTTAGCTGTCCTACATGGTTTGAATACTTATTGTTTTTTGGTTTATTTTCCTTATTCCTTATGTTCTGGGCTTTTCATGAGGGATGCTTCTCTTTTTAGTCCCAAAATATAAGGATGTACCTAGTGGTTGGAAGATGACATTTTGATAGTCAATTCGATTTTGAGCACATTAAGTCTAGTGGTTGAAAGATGACATATTAGTTTGCAACTAAATGTAAGGGCATTTTTTTTGTGACATAAGGGGTGTAAGGGCATTTCGATAAATACATCTAAACAACAATTTGAGTGTGGAAATACACAGTTTTTGTCGACAATTGTAGTATGCAATTTAGTTTAGTGAATGATATGTTCAATGCTTTGTATTATATATTAAAAGAATCAAATCAATCATGATCATTATTCTTAAGTGATCACTTGAAGTTTTAATTACTGGCTTCATTTATAGTTTTTGAGTTGTATACTTGAAGTAGTCTAATCATTAAGCTGGATGACAGAATGGTTTCACCATGTTCTTTACGCTTCTTGGCGTTAATGGCACTTCAGATTTGGTATACCGTTGTCTTTTTATTTGCAATTGATGATTTTACTATTACTGGCGGTTACAGTTAAATATACTTCCTTCCATGGGTATGGTGAAGTCAAGTGATCGCTCTTCCTGGTTAAATGCTACCAAGTGATTCCACGAATTGCTCTCACATGGTTTTTCTTGAACCTTATCTGTCAATTTTTATTAGTTATTCTTACATCTTTTAGCTTGGACAACGTCTTACTTTTATCGCGTTGATTTATCTGCAGAGCAGAGCCCTCCGATCAAGGAAGTTATACAATCTAAAGTTGTTCATATGTTTGTTCTGCTTCTTAAGATGGAAGTGTTTCCAGAGATTCAAGTTTATGCTTGAATAACTGTTTGTTTTGAGCTTAGTTCTAGGCCTTGAGATGATGGATTTGTAGTTCTTTTGTTCATCAACTTATGTCTCTGATCGTGTACAAGAGTCCGCTGCTCAGGTTCTCATACGCATTGCTTCAGGAACCTCTACAGCCACAAAAGGTGGCAATTAGTCACATCATTTATATGACCCTTAACGGCTTTATTGTTTCAGAATGACCATTGGATCTTTGTGACAGTTTGTGAGGCAATGGATCCAATACAACGGGCGCTTATGCTTCTTGTGTATTCAGATGACGAGGAGGTGATATGTTATGCATGCGCTTCTCTTGGTGTAGTATCTGGTTGGATGAATGTCAATCTTAAAGATCTGATCCTAAAGTCGATCCCTATTCCCAACCTCGCCAACTCGTCAAGTGAGTCTATGTAATGGCATGTAATGCAGTTTCTTATGTTGTCTTTTTCTTTTTTCACTTTAAGTTCATTGGGTTTGTTTGTATATCTATATTTTCTCTAGCCATGAATCTCCTTATGTGGTTATTGGCGCACTTGGCACATTAGGGAACCTTGTGGAAGAAAATAAAAACGTGTTTAAGATGTGAGTTTCTTAGTAGTCTTGTTTCAAATATTGTTTATAATATCTTAAATTAATACTCAATCCTCCTATTCCTGTCGTTCTTTTATGTTGTTTGATTTTAAGAATTCTAGTTTGTCACTAGATTTTCTTCACAATCTTTACACTTAAGTGCAGATGCCTCGATTTACCCTATGTTTCATACAAGGGTTTTTTCTCCTTTCTTCTTTCCCCAAAGCATTTAGTTGTTTACTGTTTGAGCTACTCTCTTGACCACCCAGGTTGTGGTTGTTGAGATGTCTGTTAATTGTTCATCATCCATTCTGCCATCTTGAGGACACAAAACAAAGGGAAAAAATCCCAATGTTTGTGAATTCTGTTTTTGTTTGCGGGTGGATTCTTAACCGTGTGATTTTCCCTATTTTAGCTTATGCATTCAGATGGAGGATTTACAGAATGGCAGAGACTTTTGAACCATAAAAACATGGGTATCCAGAAAGAAGCTTGTTGGGTTAGTTCTTTTCATTGTGCTCGTGCTGGGTGGATGATACAGGTAGGCACTCTTATTCATTAATTTTGCTTTTCTTTGGCCAATAATCCAAGTGATATAGCTTTAAATATATATGTATATGTATGTGTGTGTATATATAAGCTAATTACAAAAAAAATATATACTTGTGAGTTAAAATTTCGTATATAAGCCCAGTCAGGCGATTTTTCAATGGTTTGTTACTATTGAGAATGCTCATGTACATATATGGAGGATTGGCCAGCATACAATTCGTACATGTATATATCATGTGTAATGTATATATAAATGTATAAATAAAATATGTATATAGTTGTATTTGTGGGATCCTGTATTTATTATATCGCAGGACTAAGGGGTAAACAGCCTGTTATCTTCTTATTTTCTCCTTCCTGTTTCTTCTGCACAGCCGACCTGCAAGATGGACGTCTTGTCCATTGTCAAAGGCAAAAGAGAGCCGTTGAAGCTCCAAGGCAGATCTGTATATATTTTTGTCTAGGCTTGTAAAATAAATGGAGGAATTAAAACCTTTTTTCCCAATTGCTGTTCTTTCGGTTCTTCGTTTCCTTATGATTATTTATTGCTTGCTTCAATTGCTTCCCAATCTTCCGTTTCATCAATTGCATTCGTGATTTAAGTTAAAATCCAACATGGTATCAGAGCCATAAGTTGATTAGGGATGAAGTTTTTTCCTTCCACAATTCTGGGACCATTGTTCCCTGGTTGATTATGCAATTGCATGTTATCTGTTCAATGTAAATCTTTATCATTTTGGTCTTTGTCTGGGTTGTCTCGTTCTATTTTTCGCTGGATGTTTATGTAATTCTGTTTCCTCTTCTATACTTGACTTTGATGATTTGTCTAAGCTGTGTCTGTGAACCGGTGTAATTTTTCAAGTTCCAGTTGCTGTTGCTTTTCACTTTCATACTTCATTTCCAATGGTCTTAAATTCACCAGCTTTATAACCAATTTCTACTGAGTTGTTGTAAATTTCTCTCCGTCTCAATACTTGGCTTGAATTAATGGAAATTGATGTTCAAATAATGCTGCCATATCGTATGCTCAGATGGTGTTTGATTTATGTTCTCAATTTTATGTTCTCAATGGTTTTGTTCCTTGGTAAGGTGGCGACCTTGTCTGCAGGGGTAGTGAAAGGCTTCTGTATTGCATTTACTTATGGGTTTCCACAGTGTACGCAAGGTATTTGAGTTTTTGCCCAACCGTGTGGGTGAGCGACCTTCACAGCTGAAGCTGCTGTGAGTCTGCCGTGGTGTTTTTACAACCAGTTGGTCTTCTATTCTGCAATGATGAATCACACTTCCAGGTGTTATTCTTCCCTAAAACTACTTAAGTTGGTTTCTTCTTCTCAAGTAAGAAATTCCCTAAAACTACTTAAGTTGGTTTCTCCTTCTCAAGTAAGCTATTTCTTACGCTGTATTCCTGTTTTTTCTTTATGGAAACTATGTGGATAACTGGATGTGTATATATGAAAATCTCTCTCTCTCTCTCTCTCTCTTATGTTGTAAGATTGTTATGAATGCATTCAGTTCTTACCTCATGTATATGCAATGGCGGGTTGAGTTGGTACGATTGCAATGATGTTGTGTTATGTGTTTCCCGTTTAAGCTCTGTGATTGTGGCTTAGGGTCCATGGCTGTCTTTGTCTGCCTGCTAGTCAATTACTCTGTTTGGATGACCAACTGTGTTGGGTTAAAAGCTGGATCCATGTCATGACTGTTTTGTGAATCTATCTCCTGAATGTCTTACTCATAATGTACCCTCCCTAATAGGTTTTCTCATCAATGACAGTTCAGATGGCTGAAAGAAAAAAAAAACCTTCTATTGTTTCTATATGGTATCGACGCAAAAACCTACCAATGTTGCTGCTGATTTGAACCATGTTCAAGTGTCTTGTGTGTAGGGTGTTCTACCTCCTGTGTGTTTGGGCACCTTTAGGATCTGTTCAATATTGGTAAAGTTAAACCAACAGTGACTGTTTAAAGGGGTGTTAAACCAAGGATCTTGTTTTTGATATGCTAAACATATTGAGTCATAAACATGAACTCCTCTGAGCCATTCCATTTCTTGTTGAGGCCTTAGTTGCGATTATTATTGAGTTGGATGTGTTTTCCCAGGATGTTTATTGAGGCCACTGTTGCCATTATTATTGAGCTGGATGTGCTTTTCCCAGCAGGCCTGAGTTGCCATGATTGTTATTTGATGGCATACGTGTCCTTATTATTACTTGTAAGATGTCGCTTCCTAAATATAAATGGTATGTTTGGCTAGATGGTATTCCTAGCATGTTCTTTATGGAAGTTGCCTGGTGAATTATGATGTCTTCCCTCAACACTAATTGTAGAATGAGTCAATATAGACCTCTATGTCCGTAAATTGGTATTATCTGACAATAATAATAAGTGTTCTTTCCGTTACTCCCTTTAAATTGCTTATTCTAATCACTTGCCTGTATTATAATTGCAATTATTTAAACTGTTGCATTTGCCCTGTGGTTCTTAGTGTCTCCTTATCTGCATAGGGCCTGTGGTTATCTTTACCCTATTTGGTTTACGTGGCTGGTTGAAATTGAAAAATGTATAAATGCATGTCTCTGTCTCTAAAATCTGTTATTTCAGTATATACTGTGCTATTTGCTCTTCTTACCTTCTTAAAGTCCATGCCGGTTATTCTTCCCCAGGGTATATGTTTAGGTACCATATGTTGCTGTCGTCATATGTTTGTCGATTCACTTGTAAGATAAAATGATTATGAGATAAATCCTTATCGTCGTTCTTAATTGCACAGTTGTTTGATCATTGACCAGTTATTAACTGGAGGTAATAATGTGCTATGGATCTAAGTCATGGTCAAGCAATCCCTAGCAAGTGATCTCTAGGCACTATTAGCTGAATATCTTGCTTTATATGATATATAAATGCCTCTTTGGTTGTCAATCGCTTTTTGGGCTGTTTAGGTATGTTATGTTCTTTTGGTTCTTAGTATCTTTCATTCTGGGATCAACTCTCTGCTTATCGTTCCTGGTATGCACGTTGCCTGAATAAATAATGGCTTCCTCTATGTGGAAAATGATCTCTGATTCTAGCTGTTCACACTCATTAAATTATTGTTTGTTAATGCTTCTATGAGTTTACTTGAAAAGCCTTCTAAATATGCTATTAGTTTTGGGCAATCATCTTATGATGTCTAGTCATGACATTTGGATATTATGTGTTATTGTTAAACTGTTTTATCTGCTTTGGTGTTTGGATCCATACATGATATCTTTGTTGTTCCTCTGTTTTAAAATAATGCTATGCTGTAATCCTTGCATCTATGCATGCTCATTGATGATTAAGAATCAATTATGCATCTCTGATGGTGCGTATATTCAGTTTATGTGCCTGTTGGTAGTATCTTGCTAAATGATCTAGATTTCCCTTGTGTAAATGGCATAAAGTTTTGTGGGGATGCATGATCTTGTAATTTTGAAGTAACTTTTACATTGTAACAAGTCCTAAAATGGGATTTGAAATGTGGTGGCTAATAAATGAATTCTGTTTGTTGCTGAGCTCTGTCTTCTTGTGATGATGTAAATTGAAGATGTTCCTCTCTGCAGTGTTGTCTAAACTCTTCTTTTAGTGTATCCTTGAGTGTTGTCTTACCTTGAAAAACTTTTCATTTGTTCTCTCACGAGGAAATGAATTGTTTCTTGCTTTCATATTCATGAAGCAAATATTTCTGTAGTTGTTCAGCGGCATGTGCTGGTTATTTGTTTGGTAGTTATCAACATCATACCATCGGCAAATATTTCCTTCGTTGGTTGTGGCTGCATCCTAGGTTGGTAAATGATTCACATATATAGATTGTAGATTGTATTGTATGATTTGAATATAGTGTTACATGTCTATGTGTTGTGTTCCAATCTACTGCCTTGATTCTGGATTTCTTCTCCATATTCAACTAAACTTTCCTTGTTCAATTAGCTGCTTTGTTCCTGGTGCTTCCTGTTCTGTTTCATTTGCAGGAGTGTTCACTAACCATTTTTTGTAGGTGCTACAAGAACCCGGAGTTTGTGCTAACATTTTATTTTGTAGGATTTTGTTAACTACCCCTGCCCATGTACCAAGTTAGGGGGGGGGGGGTAATAAATACACGGAGGGATTCCAAAAGAACTGGTGTGAGTGTGCATCCGATTAGTCCAAGTTGCTATCCATTTGAAGATAAGGATGTTACTATTTTAAAGATCTATTGTGGTTCTCTGAAGCTACCGCGTATATGTTTCAAGCTGTGATGCATCTGTCCATGCACTCGGTTTGAGGGAGAGTATTGCGAAATACACTGCTCATGTACATATATGGAGGACTAGCCAGCATACTGCTCGTACATGTATATATCATGTGTAATGTATATATAAATGTAATAAATAAAATATGTATATAGTTGTATTTGTAGGGTCCTGTATTTATTATACCGCAGGACTAAGGGGTAAAAAGGCTGTTGTCTTCTTATTTTCCCCTACTTGCTTCCCCTGCACAACCGACCTGCAAGATGGACGTCTTGTCTATTGTCAAAGGCAGAAGAGAGCCGTTGAAGGTCCAAGAAAGATCTTTATATATTTTTGGCTAGCCTTGTAAAATAAATGAAGAAATTGAAGATGAGTAATAAAACCTTTTTTTCCCAATTGCTTTCTTTCTGTTCTTCGTTTTCTTATGATTATTTCTTGCTTGCTTCAATTGCCTTCCCATCTTCCGTTTCATCAATTGCATTCGTTATTTAAGCTAAAATCCAACAGTTACCAAAGGTGGCTACACCAAGCTAGATTTACTCAAAATAAGATTCATAGAGATTATAATATTTAAATCCAAATTATGAATCTTTCCACGGTAAATACGCAATTTCCACCGGCAAAAGATCCCTTATGCTAAAAGGGATGAAGCTTAAAAGTATAGGAAAACGAAATACTAAAATAAATTTATGAACATAGCCAGAAGGGCTAGGAAAAGAAGGAAAAAGCCGTGTCTACTGGAATGTGAAGAAGACGAGGCTGGTGGTCATTCGGAGTCTAAGAGCTCAATATCTTTATAGGGAGGCCAATATAGACTGCAAGTTCCCAGCTTACTTTGTTTATACTAATACTCTTCCACCATATTGAAATGAATCTTATGTTTAGTAGTACATCGTTCATTATGCTTTTCCAATCTTTGCTAATATCTTGATGAAACCTCTGATTTCGTTCCCTCCAGAAAGCATAAGACAAAAGAAACCAATGCAAAGAACACCAAGCGTTTTGGAATTTTTGAGACCCAGTGGTTGGTGAAGAGTCAATTTTATAGATTATTCCATGAGTAGATTGAGTCCTTGCAGTTCAAGTTCAGTAAGACCATCTTTCATACAGATTTGAAGTATGTGCAGTTGAAGAATAGGTGATCATGATCTTCAGGGGCCTTGTCACAAAACAAGCAAATATTAGTGTCAATAATACTCCAAAGTAAGAGTTTGTCTTGTGTAATTATTTTCTTCCGAAATGTATTCCATAAGATGATTGCATATCTAGGAAGATGATGCTTACACTAGATTATCTTGGTCCAATTTATAAGTGGGAGCATAGGAACTTTGGCCAATGTGACACTTTTAAAAGAGAATTGTTGGTCTGGAAGCCACTTCCATTAGTCAGCACTATTTGAAGGCCTAATATCTCTACAAGCCTTGTTAAATCTTATGACTTGATCATCCTATCCTCTTCCATAAGGCAACCTCCAATTACCTTCAATCAGGACCTCTGATACTTTAGCCTCCAATCTATTTAGTTTCCTTCTTAACTTTGGGCACTTTACAATCAGAACTCTTCAAGGGCGCCAAAGATCATACCAAAAAGATGCTGAAGTCTTATTTCCTATGATTTTCTTGATGAATTGAGAATATTAGTCTCTAATACATAAAAGTTGCTTCCACATCCAACAATCTAGCTGCTTAGTCTTAACCTGCCAGAATGATTTACCTTTTAGGATTACATAGTGAATCCATTTAACCAATAAACTCTCTTCCACCTCACAAATGTTCCACATGAGCTTCATTCGATAACCATTGTTGACCTGTATCAGATCAGAAATTCCTAGTCCCCTAGCATCTTTTGGCTTACAAACAGTAGACTATTTGATTTTTGCATTTCTCGTTCCTCCCCAAGGGAAAGCTCTAAGGACCCTTTAAATTTTCCAAATTACCTTTCTAGGAATGAGAAGAAGGCTGCCCACATAACTATCAACACAGAACTAATAAGTTGTAGCTTACCACTATAAGAGAGCTTAGCTGCTGACCAACTACTAATCCTATTGTTTAGCCTATCCAGCAATGGACCACTGTCTAAGTAGAGAGGATTTCTGTTCAGTAGAGGAACTCCAAATATTTGATAGGCAGGGATCCTAGGGGCATCTATAAAATATCTGAGATTGCTTGTTTCTTGAGGTTTGATGTCCCAGATACAACACTTTACATTTCAGAAGATTTGGCCTTAAGGCAGATAGGTCCCCGAAATCCTCTAGAGTATCTTTAATAGTCTTCACAGAAGGTTTATCTACACTAGCAAGGATGAACAAATAATCTGCAAAAGGTAGGGAACTGGGCTTGATGATTACTTTCTAGAAAAATGGAATATTTTTTGGTAATTAATAGACTATGCAGCTTCAGTTTTGCTAATGCAGTTATGTGTCAATGCTGTCATTGATCTATCATGATGCAAGTGGGGATGTAGTTTGTTCGAGTAATTGCTCTTATGAGATAAAAGATATTTTTCATTCGAATGTCTAGAATATATCCAAATGATTCTGCTGGCAAGTTCTTAGGTTGGTTTTCTTTCCATGATAATCTATGTTTCTTCTTTTTGAGTGTTACATGATTTAAGAAAAGCTATATAGCGCGCCTGAGTGAATGATGACACTGACTCCCAAAATTTTAAATTGTGCATATAATGTTATGAGTTAATGTAGTGACCCGTCCCGAGCCCTAGAACTCGAAACGACTCACACACCGTATTTCGTTAAAGAAAATACAAGGCGTCGAAATCGAAACAAATACACATCAGCGGAAGTCAAAATTTAAAACCTCAAAATGATCATAATCATTAATACCAATGTCTAGAGAAATTTAAATCCAAATATAATGGTCAAACGTAGATGAGTACTAAATCTCCAAAATTACATAAACCTCGAGTAGTGAAAATAGCTGTCTCTACTAAATCATCAACGAGTCTCATCGGAATATCCTCAATCCCGACCATTCTTGATCATCCTCGGGTGTATTAACTCAATTACCTGTCCATCTGCAAAAAATGTTAAAGAGTAGTTTGAGCGACAAGTCGCTCAACAAATAATCCCACTATACTTACCATGAGATCATACACGGAAAAGCAAGTGGGATAAAAATATATAACAACATGAAATAATATCATGCTTCTCTTCGCAAGTAAATTTACCATTCTGCCCCTAACATCCAAAACCAAATAGAGCAAATAGACCCAACAAAGTACGTAACAAAGTCCAATAAAGTACATAACAAAGTCCAATCAGAGAATAGTCCAAATCCAAAATCGATGAGTCAATTTTTGAAATATGCAATGTCAAAATGTCCAAAGTCAAAAGTCCAAACGTCAAAGTTCAAAAGTCCAAAGTTTCCAAATCCGATTTAGCTGGTCCGATGTCCAAAATCCAAATTTGAGTACAACTCGGTCCAAATCCAAATATCAAAGTGTCCAAAATCCATAATATCCAAAATCTGGCTAAAACGGTCCAAATCAATGAAATGACTATAGCACTTTCCCTACAAGTGACTTATACCATAAGACTTACGAGTTGATTCCTCCAAAATCCAAATATACTATAGACTCCATGTCCCAGACTAGGTCGTTACGTCTATAGCACCAAATATATGCCTTTGCACCCTGTCTCAGACTAAGTAGTTACGCTCAGGCCCAAATATGCATACAGAAGCCATGTCCCTGACGAGGTAGTTATATCTGCAGCAATCCAAATAGGCATATAGAAACTGTGTCCCTGACGAGGTAGTTACATCTGCAGCTCGATAACCAAAATAGGAATCAACTCAGCTTACCGATATATTTCCTTTGTAAGGTTGAATTTCCAAAAATATGCAAATGCAACTTTCAAAATCATTTTCCAAGCACTAAATTTAGTCCAAATTATTAAAATAGGCCAAAATGTCAAATTATCAAAATTACCAAAATGACCTCCAAATACCAAATAATTCGAAACAAATAGTCCAAATAGTCCAAGAATTCCAAGATACCAAATATGTCACCCTCAGCCGTTGTATGTACACACGTATACATACTCATGCCCATACATGTACATATACACGTATATAAGTACACGTAATTCATACCATATAATATAAAAATCTTAAATAATCAAATATCACTTGAAGATATACGACCACTTTATCATGCATATAAATTTACTTTTTTTTTTTTCAAATGACCTACATGCATATAAATATACGGTCATGTAATTTCATTTGAATGAAATTTACTTATTTTTCCAAATGACCTACATGCATATAAATATATATCAACATTCATACAATATATTATATTATATCATAATATAATTTCAAAACCAACCTCATCTTTTTATAATGACCATTCGGTCAGCTATCCACTAGTTACTCTCCTTTTCAATTCTTCTAGTTACTCTCATTTTTAATTCTGATGTTTAATTAACTATTCATTGCCTAACTATTTAAAATGATCGCCATTTGTAATTGTTTTAACTAATACATCAAATATATCCAAATGTTATTATTTATATATATCATCACTTTACATATCATCCTTGCACACACAGGCTGTTGGCCATTATCATGAAACTTTTTTTTAATAATACAATTGGAATATACATGGCCACTGGCCATCACACGGCAAATTTCTTTATTCGTCACAATTGCAAATATGAACATTCGGTCACATCACAGAATTTACAGCAATTTTTTTTATCCAATTATATATACATCACACATAAACCATATACGATTTCATGTAAGATTCTTCCAAATTTATATACACATATATGCAAAGAATCATACAACGCATTCAAAAATATTCATGTATGATCCGAGTTTATAATAAACATAACATATATAATTTTCAAAAAACAAAGCAAGTATAGAGAGGTTACTTACTTGTCTCAATATACTATACCGTACGATTGAATTTAGACTTATTGAATACCGAAACTAATTTTATTTTTCCTTCCCTGGTGCACCTGGCCAACGATTTGCCAAGAAAGAAGAAAAATAAAGTTGCTAGCGGCTAGATATTGGAGAGGGTAAAGGAATGGCTTTTTTTAATATCTTCTTTGCTTGTCCGTTTGTTGCAGGGAGGAAAAAGTGGCAGCAATTCTTTTTCTTGATGCTAAGGAAGCCGCTGCCATTGTTTGTGTATAAGGGAGGGCCGGCCAACATTTATAAAAATATACTAGGGTTATTTTAGGGTTAGTTAAATGGTAGGATAAGTGTAAGTAATTTCCTAGTTAGTGTAGGATTAAGATTCCTGGCCTATATCTAATCACATACTTATCCTCCTATTTAAATTTAAGATAACAATTAATATTTGCAATACTTTTTCCCCAAAATACTCGGCCATAACAGTTAAGGTGATCAATTTTTCAGGAGGCAATGATCATTCCCTTAATTAGTTCTCTCGTCTCACTCATCTCATACTTTTGCTAAAAAAATGAGCCGTCTCCCACTTGACTCCTAGTTGTCAAGGAATACTTGACTAGGAGATCCAGTCACCTGTTTTAGCATCTTGATTGATTTTTGAGTAGTTAATCTCTAAGTTTGCTTGGATTGTCAATGTGAAGACATATTTGGCAAATCGTAAGTGCTTTGGATGTTACAAAAGTATATATCTTTCTGGTTTGTAGCATAGGGTTGCTTGCAAACTACTACTTTGTTCTTGTTGACAATTTTATGCTTTTCTGGACGAATCACGCCAGGGTCCACTTTGTTTCCTCGTGAACCCATTTTACATAAGTTTGATACTTATCAGCCTAATTTTCATTGAGCTTTACAAATCAATTTTCTGATCTGTGCCCTTTTTTTCTTATGTGTAATGTGAATATCTGAAACAAGTCAGGTTGAGTGAATATTCCCGTATTCAGTTTTTTTGAGAATATTTAGTAATCAACACTTGTCCTCCTTCTTTGGACAATACAATAAGATATTCGTGCTACTCGTGTAGCGCCCCGACCCGGACAGCGGAATCCGAACCGGTGCACCCGTTGTAGCTTACTGAGAAGACTACAAGACATCTCATCTCTTGAATACACATCATCAATGACGTAAGAGAATAAGCACGGAGACACGTGCAAAACAAAATCTAAACCATCCAATCCATACATCAACGTGTAATGAAATCACAAAAGAGTGTCATGGTAACCAACTAAATCCTCGAATAAATGAAAAGAAACTGCAATAATTAAAACGGTCCCGACTATCTCCCAGAAGATCTCTAAACATCTCATTCAGCCCACTCGCCATCGTCCTCAACGAATATCATATCATAGCTAGGCTCATCTGCAAAACAAAGGTAGTACCCTTAGCGAAAAACGCTAGCAAGTAACCCGCTTATAAGACATACGGGATCAACACATGGCAAGACATGAGTAATATATATAATTCACGGAATTGATGGGGCACATGTCTTGTATAACCTCAAAAATATAGACTAGTAGCATACGAAAACAAGAACCGTAATTCATACACATTTAGCAGTTCAGTGACAATCTAGTTACAAACCAATCATAACATAACGACTCGCGTGATGCATGACAAAATATGCGCTACACAACACAACCACAAATGCATATGCAATTTCCTTTCAAAACAGTGCAATGCATATAACAATGCCCGGTCACATAACTTTATACCCTGTGGTGGGTCATGGCTTATATTTCCATCCCATGACGCACCACAGCTCAACTTTATATCCTGTAATATGCCACGGCATATATTTCCATCCCATGTCACATTACAGCCAACTTTATACCCTGTAACGTGCCACGGCTTATATTTCCATCCCATGACGCGTTACAGCCAACTTTATATCCTGTAACGTGTCACGGCTTATGTTTCCATCCCATGACACGTTATAGCCCATTTCGCAAACTTTATACCCTGTGCCGAAGCACAACTCTTTTCAAAGCATTATGCAAATGCAAGTGCCATGATGCAAGAATGCAAGACTCCTCATATCAATCACATTCTTCATTCACATACTTCAAATCACATTCACGTATCCATCAGTCACATGAGACTCATCTCACTTACACACTCGAGCTTATTCTTCCCGGCAGGTCACATCACCTAAACATTGATTGTAGAACCCAAAGGCTAATGTAGAAACCCTCACATTCCTCTTTTGAACTCTGTAAAGCCTCACACGTTCATTCCTAACCCCTTAGGTCATTCACATTGAAATCCGATGCGAATACCCTACGAAATCTCCATATTTGATTCACCATCCTAAGTCATATTTCCAAGACTTAGACTAACCTCAATCATGTCCTAAGAAGTCCCTAAGGTCACCCAAAGGGTCCCCTAGCTTCCCTCTTTCTTCCCTTATTTTCCTTCAAAACTGCTTGACATCATACCCTCACATCGATCGATCGATGTGACTTGATACCCTCACATCGATCGATCGAAGTGACTTTGAACCCTCACATCGATCGATCGAAGTTTATCAGAGAACATCGAACTCTCAACCCCTTATACGTCGATCGATCTACGTACTACTGAGATACATTGATCTCTCACTCAGCCTACGTCGATCGATCAATGTCTATCTGAGACACAGTCGATCTCTCACTCTCTATACATCGATCGATGTATGTCTGAGTTTTCCAGAATTCTCACTGCGTTTCTGCAGAAACTACAGATCTAAATCCCAAATGTTTTCCAACTTTCTTCCAACCATTCCAAGCCTAAACTTCACTATCAATCCATTCTTAATTTACCAAAACAAGATCCTTCACCCGCACATCAAAGATTCAAGCCTAAAACTCAAATCAATTATCCAACAACTCCAAAGATCTCACCTTTTTCATTCCCCCTTCCCTTCAACCGCAAACATCAACAAATTAGGGTTAAAGGGATTGGGATTTACATGATCTCATATAAACAACAATAACAACAATGATTTCAACATATAATGACCAAATCGTGAAACCGAAACACATAAATCACATAAAGATTCACAGAAAGAAATTACTGCATGACGATCCAATTTTGATATCAAAAGTAGGCCTTTTCTTTTTCGCAAAACGTAGGAACTTATAAGAAGATTACTTGCCTTTGATTACTTGAAGACGGATTGAAGAACGGAAGAAGATTGAGTTGAAGTCTTGAAGAATCTTCCCAAGGGTTGCAAGAGAGGAAATCGGCTATGGTGGGGAGAGTGGACGTCGGTTTTCTTTCTGAAATGGAGAGAAACTGACATTCAGTCAGTTTTGATATGGGAAGAGTGAAATTTGAGTTTCTAAATTATATCCTATTAACTTATTTATCTTATATAATTAAATTCTAATATTTTATTCTAAAATTAAATACTAATTAATTCTAATACTTAATCTCTTCATAAATACCACTTAATCCAATATTTAATTTCTTAATTTATTACGTTTGGCCGTCATCAATTCATTTAACCACTTTTATCCTTAAGTTACTCTACTGAGGGTGCGGGGCATAACATTCCACCCCCCTTACAAAAAGTTTCGTCCTCGAAACTGACGCACCTTATTGGAAAAGCTGTGGATATAGCTCCTTCATTTGCTCCTCAAGCTCCCACGTGGCTTCACGCTCCGTATGGTTACTCCACTAAACTTTGACATACGGAATTACGTGTCTGCGTAGGATTGGATCTTTCCTATCCACAATCTTCATTGGATGTTCTTCATATGAGGCATCTTCTTTAACATCCAATGGTTGAGCTTCAAGGATATGGCTCGGGTCCGATACGTATTTCCTTAGTTGGGACACATGAAATATGTTATGGACTTGCGACAAACTCGGAGACAAGGCTAACCGATATGCTCTTTCTCCAACCTTGCCAAGCACTTCATATGGACCAATATATCTAGGGCTTAACTTGCCCTTCATTTCGAAGCTTGCGACTCCCTTGGTGGGTGAAACCCGTAGATAAACCTTTTCACCTTCCTCAAACTCCAAGGGTCGTCTTTTAGTATCGGCCCAACTCTTACTGTGATCTTGAGCCACCTTTAGCCTCTCTCTTATCACTTTCACTTTCCCAATTGTTTGTTCAACCAATTCTGGTGCAGTGATTGTCCTTTCCCCAACTTCGTCCCAACAAACCGGAGATCTGCACTTGCATCCGTATAATGCTTCAAACGGTGCCATGCCGATTACGCAGTGATAGCTGTTATTATATGAGAACTCCATCAGCTTTAGCATGCTATCCCAGTTAGCCTTAACTTGTTGGCATACTAAACATCTCTCAACATACTCCGCTATGCTTCTCTTCATCCCTATCCACCAATAATTCCTTTTGAGGTCCTTGTACATTTTTGTGCTGCTGGGGTGGATAGATAACCTTGAGTTATGAGCTTCACTCAACAGTTCTCTATGAAGCTCTTCCTTATCTGGTACGCATAGCCGGTTTTGAAACCATAAACTTTTATCCTCTCTCAACTGAAAATCCTTTACTAGTCCCGTAGATAGTTTGTCACAGATTTCCTTCAGTGCTGCATCCTCATGCTGAGCTCTTTTGATTCTGTCTACCAAATCCGGCCTTATGGATAAGGCTATAAGGACATTTGCCACTGAGTCTATAACATCCAGACCAAACTCCTCGATCTCTCACTCCAACGGGGACTGTCTAGCGTGACTAGACTTTCTGCTCAGCGCGTCCGCCACTCGATTTGCTTTACCCGGATGATAGTTGATGGTTAAGTCATAATCCTTAAATAACTCCAGCCATCTTCTCTGTCGCATATTTAGCTCTTTCTGCGAGAATAGGTACTTCAAGCTCTTATGATCAGTGAACACATCACACTTTTCTCCATACAAATAGTGTCTCCAGATCTTAAGAGCAAATACCACAGCTGCGAGCTCCAAGTCATGCGTCGGGTAGTTCTGCTCATATGGTTTCAATTGTTTTGACCCGTACGAAATGACTCGTTCATTTTGCATCAAGACACAACCTATAGACAGAAAGTTAATTCAAGGCTAGCATATGTATATACAATGCATTAATTGTAATGATGTACATAACTAGTTCTTTCTTGGACGCGTCACTATAGATCACAAAACCGTCGGTGCCGGAGGGTTGTGCCAACACCGAGGCAGTGGTCAATCTCTTCTTGAGCTCAGAATAGCTCTGTTTGCATTCAGCAATCCATTCAAACTTAGTCTTCTTCTGCGTAAGTCGACTCAATGGAACTGCTATTGTTGAGAATCCCTCAACAAACTTCCTATAGTAGCCTGCCAAGCCTAGGAAGCTTCTTACTTCAGTCACGTTTGTAGGTTTTGGTCATTCCGTGATGGCTTCTATCTTCTTAGGATCCACAGAAATCCCATCCTCTGAAATCACGTGACCGAGAAAGGCTACACTTCTTAGCCAGAATTCACACTTGCTGAATTTGGCATAAAGCTTTTGTTGCCTCAAAATTTACAACACCACTCTTAAGTGTTCAGCATGAGCTTGCTCGTCGGGAGAGTAGACCAAAATGTCATCGATGAACACCACTATAAATTGGTCCAACTGCTCTCGGAATACGGTGTTCATCAAATCCATAAAGGCTGCTGGAGCATTAGTTAATCCAAAAGGCATCACCAAAAATTCATAATGCCCGTATCGAGTCCGAAAAGCCGTTTTAGGTACGTCTCCTGCTTTCACAAGCAGCTGATGGTACCCCTGATGAAGGTCAATCTTTGAAAACCACCGAGCTCCCTTTAGCTGATCGAATAGATCCTCAATCTTTGACAGAGGATATTTGTTCTTGATGGTGATTTTGTTCAATTCTCGGTAATCAATACACAACCGCTTGCTGCCATCTTTCTTCTTCACGAACAATACTGGAGCTCCCCAAGGTGATACACTGGGGCGAATCAACTTCTTATCTAACAGCTTTTGAAGTTGTCCCTTAAGATCCTTAACTTCAGTTGGAGCCATTCTTTAAGGTGCCTTAGATATGGGCTCGGCTCCGGGAATCAAATTGATTTCGAACTCTTCTCTCGATGGCAGAACTCCTGGTAAATCATCCAGAAATATGTCCTTGAATTCATTGATTACCGGAATCTGATCTATGGAGGGAACTTCTTGCTTAGCATCTACATCATACACCATAAATCCCTCTGCTCCTTTTTGCAAAGCCTTAAAAACCTTAATCGCCGTCAAGTATATCGTTTTCGGGGCTTTAGGTAGCTTGATGTTTCCTTGTACCGTTATTTCATTCATCTCAGGGTCCTTAACGATCACTTGTCTAAGTTTACAGTCAATATTGGCATGATTCTTGGTCAGCCAATCCATGCCCAATATCACATCAAAATCCTTCATCAGAATTGGAACTAATGTTACAGAAAACACCTTTCCATCCAACTCCAACTCACAATTTTTATACTGGTGGTGGGAAACCAGCACTTGTTCACCGGCTACCTGCATCCTGAAGGGGGTTTCAAGCCATTCGGGTAGACAGTCGAGTCCTTTGACGAACCGCTTAGAAATGAAGGAGTGACTTGCTCCACTATCAAACAATACGTTCGCAGGTACCTTATTAACTAGAATCACACCTAAACACAAAAGTGTAGCACATAAAGGTTTTCAAATAAAGCACATTTAATCTCCAACTTAAACGACTAAAATTCAACTTAAGCAACTAATATTTAACTTAAGTCGTACCTGTCACAACATCGGTGCCCTCCTGCACTTCGGCATCCGTCATCGCATAGACTCTCGCGTTGGGCTTGCCTCTCTGCTGCTGTGCTGGCCCTGCTTCTCCCTGTGGCTTTGGTTTCCACTCGGGGCAATCCTTTATTCTATAGCCCGTCTTCCCACACTTGAAGCATGCTCCTGACTTCTTCCAACATTCACCCATATGGCTTTTCTGGCAGTGTGGGCATACTACTGGTGCTTGGCGGTCGGGCTGATTCTGTTGCGGTGCCCTCTGAACTGGTCCCGCCTGTCCTTTCCTAGGAATCTTGACCCAACGTCCAGGTCTACCTCCACTTCTCTCTTCCCTCGGTCTCTTACCGGTTTCGTCACGAGCCTCTCTAGGCTGTGACCTGCGCATGTCACTCTCCACCCGGTAACATGCATCCAACATCTCTTCAAAAGTTTTCAAGCTAGACCCCGCTATGGCCGTCTGTATGCGGGGGTTCAACCCTTCCTCAAATTTCAGCATTTTCATCCTGTTGTTTGCCAACACCATGGGGGTTCAAACTTATCGAACTGCCTCATTTTCTCCAAAATGGCAGTTTCAGGCACATAATAATCCTTGTAGGCCTGTACGAATTGTCTCCGCTGAATAGGGGCAGTCATCTTTGGCAGAATACCGTTCCACCAGCTAATCAACAATGGTGTGGCCACATCAACCTTAAGTTCTTCAGGCAATTGTACCAGCCTAAAGCACTTTTCCACCTTGTCCAACGAAAATCCGGCCACCTCTGGATCAATGGTCTCTTCAAAGGTGGGGGCATGCATCTTCTACGTCTCCCCAATATAATAACGAATGCCGTGCTGAGGCGGTGATGGCGGAGGAGGTTGTTGTTGTTGCTGGGCAACTCCTTGTGCTATCACTATGATAGCGTCTATCAATGCCTGGGGTACTAACACTGGTGGTGGTGGAGGGTTCTCATTCCCATTGCCACCGTTTCCTTGGTTATCTCTTTGGGGAGGTATTTTCTGCAAAATCAATCGCTTATTAGCGTTCAACAATTCCAAAAGTAAATACTGAAGGCCCATATGTGTCGTACAAGGCGGAATTCGTAAACTAAAATAAAATAGCATTTATTGATTAAATTTTTATCGCGCTCGCACACACACCCATCCCAATCAAACTTACACCTAAGATCACATACTTAGACCTAAAGATCAACTTAGGGTCAAAATCATAGCTTAAGACTCTACATGGCAAACCTAGGTCTCCGAGGTAGATCTGAAGCCTAGGCTCTGATACCACCTGTAGCGTCCCGACCCGGACAGCGAAATCCGAACCGGTGCACCCGTCATAGCTTACTGAGAAGACTACAAGACGTCTCATCTCTCGAATACACATCATCAATGACGTAAGAGAATAAGCACGGAAACACGTGCAAAACAAAATCTAAACAATCTAATCCATACATCAACGTGTAATGAAATCACAAAAGAGTGTCATGGTAACCAACTAAATCCTCGAATAAATGAAAAGAAACTGCAATAATTAAAACGGTCCCGACTATCTCCCAGAAGATCTCTAAACATCTCATTCAGCCCACTCGCCATCGTCCTCAACGAATATCATATCATAGCTAGGCTCATCTGCAAAACAAAGGTAGTACCCTTAGCGAAAAACGCTAGCAAGTAACCCGCTTATAAGACATACGGGATCAACACATGGCAAGACATGAGTAATATATATAATTCACGGAATTGATGGGGCACATGTCTTGTATAACCTCAAAAATATAGACAAGTAGCATACTAAATCAAGAACCGTAATTCATACACATTTAGCAGTTCAGTGACAATCTAGTTACAAACCAATCATAACATAACGACTCGCGTGATGCATGACAAAATATGCGCTACATAACACAGCCACAAATGCATATGCAATTTCCTTTCAAAACAGTGCAATGCATATAACAATGCCCGGTCACATAACTTTATACCCTGTGGTGGGTCATGGCTTATATTTCCATCCCATGAAACACCACAGCTCAACTTTATACCCTGTAATGTGCCACGGCTTATATTTCCGTCCCATGTCACATTACAACCAACTTTATACCCTATAACGCGCCACGGCTTATATTTCCATCCCATGACACGTTACAGCCAAATTTATACCCTGTAACGTGTCACGGCTTATATTTCCATCCCATGACACGTTACAGCCCATTTCGCAAACTTTATACCCTATGCCGAAGCACAGCTCTTTTCAAAGCATTATGCAAATGCAAGTGCCATGATGCAAGAATGCAAGACTCCTCATATCAATCACATTCTTCATTCACATACTTCAAATCACATTCACGTATCCATCAGTCACATGAGACTCATCTCACTTACACACTCGAGCTTATTCTTCCCGGCAGGTCACATCACTTAAACATTGATTCTAGAACCCAAAGGCTAATGTAGAAACCCTCACATTCCTCTTTTGAACTCTGTAAAGCCTCACACGTTCATTCCTAATCCCTTAGGTCATTCACATTGAAATCTGATGCGAATACCCTACAAAATCTCCACATTTGATTCACCATCCTAAGTCATGTTTCCAAGACTTAGACTAACCTCAATCATGTCCTAAGAAGTCCCTAAGGTCACCCAAAGGGTCCCCTAGCTTCCCTCTTTCTTCCCTTATTTTCCTTCAAAACTGCTTGACATCATACCCTCACATCGATCGATCGATGTGACTTCATACCCTCACATCGATCGATCGATGTCTATCGGAGAACATCGATCTCTCACCCCTTTCTACATCGATCGATCGAAGTGACTTCGAACCCTCACATCGATCAATCGAAGTTCATCAGAGAACATCAAACTCTCAACCCCTTATACGTCGATCGATCTACGTACTACTGAGATACATCGATCTCTCACTCAGCCTACGTCAATTGATCGATGTCTATCTGAGACACATTGATCTCTCCCTCTCTATACATCGATCGATCGATGTCTGAGTTTTCTAGAATTCTCACTGCGTTTTCTGCAGAAACTGCAGATCTAAATCCCAAATGTTTTCCAATTTTCTTCCAACCATTCCAAGCCTAAACATCACTATCAATCCATTCTTAATTTACCAAAACAGCATCCTTCACCTGCACATCAAAGGTTCAAGCCTAAAACTCAAATCAATCATCTAACAACTCCAAAGATCTCACCTTTTCATTCCCCCTTCCCTTCAACCGCAAACATCAACAAAGTAGGGTTAAAGGGATTGGGATTTACATGATCTCACATAAACAACAATAACAACAATGATTTCAATATATAATGGCCAAATCGTAAAACCAAAACACATAAATCACATATAGATTCACAGAAAGAAATTACTGCATGGTGATCCAATTTTGATATCAAAAGTAGGCCTTTTCTCTTTCGCAAAATGTAGGAACTTATAAGATGATTACGTGCCTTTGATTACTTGAAGACGGATTGTAGAACGGAAGAAGATTGGGTTGAAGATCTTGAAGAATCTTCCCTAGGGTTGCAAGAGAGGAAATCGCCTATGGTGGGGATAGTGGACGTCGGTTTTCTTTCTGAAATGGAGAGAAACTGACGTTCAATCAGTTTTGATATGGGAAGGGTGAAATTTGAGTTTCTAAATTATATCCTATTAACTTATTTATCTTAAATAATTAAATTATAATATTTAATTCTAAAATTAAATACTAATTAATTCTAATACTTAATCTCTTCATAAATACCACTTAATCCAATATTTAATTTCTTAATTTATTACCTTTGACCGTCATTAATTCATTTAACCACTTTTATCCTTAAGTTACTCTACTGAGGGTGCGGAGCATAACATTTCGTAACTGAAATTTTGAGAAATTATTTAATTTTTGGGCATTCTTTTGATGCATAGACAATGCAACATTTGATTACATGGACTTTTCAATTTTTTACTGCCCTTACGTAGAAATATTGGAGTCATCGAGTGGTTTTTACCTGTTAAAATTGTGATGTTCAATTATGGGATTTATCTATCAACAGACGTTGATGGTGCGTTAGGTTATGTATAAAATTTATTTTTTTATGATAACTACTCACTGTAATTTACTTCATAAAACAAACATTTGTCTGTATTATTTCAGTAATTGTTTTTAGTTGTTCTTTTACTATTATTTTCTTTTCATTTCATAATCTTTTCTCTTGTTATTTCTAAGGTGTGAGTGCAACGACTTTTAATTACACTTCTATTCTTATTGAAAACAATGCTGACTAGAGCTGCACATTGAAAATGAATTAGACCCAGACAAATTGGTAAAGGTTGTTAAAATTAATATTATATCCCACTTCTTTCCTTAAATTGTTTTCACTAAAATTTGCTTGTTGTTTAGGTAGTGGTAGAACTATTTGTGATAGTTCAAAGAGAAGCTCGGTATCAAACTTTAGGAGAAAAATCCAATCGTTCGTCATACATTATAGTGAGCTGGATGTAAAGTTTTTAAAGCTCAGCGTTCACAAAATGAAGGTAAAATAGGTTTTTAGCCACACACACACCCCCATATAGATTGTCTTCATACTAACTCAATCGCAACTGCTTGCAGGATATAGTGTAGCGATCCATCTCGAGCCCTAGTATTCGAAAAGATTCACCTGTCGTATTTTGCTAACAAAAATACAAGGCGTCGATATCAAATCAAATACAAGTCAAAAAAGGTGATGTAGACTACTTGTCCTCCCGCGATCACTTCTTTTTCCACTAAGTGATTGTTTAGGGATCTTAGCTTGCGATCTGGGATGTTTCTCTCTTGACTTTGGATCTTAGCACCCAAAAAGCTCTCAGAAAGGCATATTTCAAATATAGAGCGAAAGTTTCTAACAATATGTGATCATATATGATAAATTTTTAATAGTCAATAGCACACAAAAGGAGTGCACTAGAAAGAAAGAGGACAATTATGAAGATGAAGACCAAGGTGCGCTCCTACCTTTCCTATTTGGAACCAATGAATAAACCTTCACCTGTTGAATTCGAACTGAACACGAGCCAAACTCGTGAACAACTCAGATAGATAAACGTCCCTATTCACTGGGAAGATAACTGCAGGTAATTGAGTACATTTGGTAAAGGTGTAGAATTCATTGCTGAAAAACGACATAACAAATGTGCACAAAACCTTTCACTATAATAAAAATAAAAAAACTGAACGAAGGATGTGAATCAGCCTTACGTTCTCAAATTTTGATCTTTTCCCTTCTTATTATGGAAAAGTCTAATGTTTTGTCTAAAGACGAAATGCTATATATGCAGATAGATCAATCGAAAAAACAAGATATGTCAATAGCCAAACTCTAAGAATTATCACCTCACAAGATAACACAAATGATTCAACCACCTACTTAATTGAAATGATAATAATTTTAATAAAAAATTTTACAAATATGGCACGTTTTGGAGAAATTCTAAAAATAGATAAGGCGCAACTGAGAATGGCGTCGAATACGCCTTAAGTTACCGTTGTGAATGATGACTTAGAGGCACCTCTAATGCGTCATTTAAAAAGGGCGTCTTATATCAAAACCACTTTTGGCCAAACGCGCAATTCACAATAGCATTTTAGCGCAAAAGTGTTTTCAGAAAATTACTTTTGCGATAATCATGTGATATATAATCTATTAACCATGCTCTAATCCAAATTTTAATTCTAACTATAACCTTAACTCTAACCTTAACCCTTAACCTTAATCCTAACCCAAAACCCTAACTCTAGCCTTAGCCTTAACTTTGATCATAATCATAAACCCTAAACCCTAAGCCTAAACCATAAAGCCTATACCTAACCCTGGCCATAACATTAATCCTAATCATAACTTTAACCTTAACTCTACCCTAAGCCTAACCTTAGCCCTAAACCCTAACCTTAATCCTAGCCCTAAACTCTAATCCTAATCCTAGTCCTAAACCCTAACCCTAATAATATTCTTATTATGTAAATGTTATTTTTGTATTCAAGTCAGTAAAACTGACATAAACATGACACATAAATAGTAAATATGTACTGACTGGCAATAAGATAGATACAGAATACAAAAAAATAAAAAATCGTTACATTAATCTGATCCAACAAAATCTCTTTTAATATCGATTACATATAGTGTACATAAAATACAAAAATAATTACATGACTATGAATAATCTAATGTTGCACACCCAATGTCCACCCCTACTGCATGGTAGAGGCTTCTTATTCCCTTCTCCATGCCCACGAGATCCAAAAGGCCGTAGTCGACTTGTGGGGGCTCTGGTAGGTCTTGGTGGTTAGGGTGTCAGGAGGGACACTGTCTGTGACATGACACGAGATGGCTCTGCTGATGTCGGTAGAGATATTGCCTATGATGGGACATGGGATGGCTCTGTCTTACCATCTTGATGATGCAGTGGTGTCACACCAAGAGACTCAAGTGATCTGAACATAGCCGCCTCATCCGCGATATCCAGCTTTAGATCGAATGCATCTATAAGGCCATCTATGTTCTAATAGAACCGACAATGCTATTATAATATTAGTAAGTCGTAATGTGTATGAGAAATTATTAAGAAAATGACGTTACAAAACTTTCATCCGTGTCAGATGCAACCTCTTCACAAACACACGTCTCCCCTGTAAAGCAAGCGTGCGGAAAGCGTCGCCACCTGAAGGCCCTATATGTGTGTGTGCCGAAGGCAGAGTAGGCTGATTTTTAGTGAACTCATATTATGGCTCTTAGCTGACCGTGGTTTGCTGGGTAGCTAGATCAGCAGGTAGATGGTCTACATATTCTTCGAACCCCCATATCAAAGACTATCAACACAGATCTGAAGAGCGGTGGCATAATCTATTGACTGCACTACTTGCACCACATGCCCTAACTGAACTACATGTAACTTTTAACGTTAGCATCCGTGTAGTTTAACATATCAAACAACACTATTTTAAATTTTAAAATAACCAAAAATACCACGTGATCTAAATCAACACATGAACTGTGAAATCCAATATTGCCAATACGCTGAACATCGTGCTCACTAAGTGCGATGAGGATATAGGGTCTGTACCACAACATGTAATATGAGTCGTCCTTCATATAGCCAGTGTAGGGCTGTCCTTCAACTATACTATCATAGCGTCTACCTCACTGATCCATATATTACTGGATCCGAGTCGTATAGTCTACTCCTGTAACCTGTCTCAAATGCTGATGCAGCTCTATACCCGTATCAATAGTAGCGAGCAATCCATGTGCCAGGCCAAACTGTCTCATTACCCTATCCGTTAAATATAGCTCAACTATCTCCTATAAATTGAAAGTCACCCGAGCATGCCACATCTCTGATCTCTCTTGAAAAATATTAGGCAAAGCCAAAAAGATATCACCGATGTATGGCTGCCACATAAAATGACCCACCGTCATGCTATTTAGTTGATTACGCACAATATCAACCGCATGTGTGCTGACGTGTGTAATCATGTTTCTTGAGCCACCAGGTCGCATGACATGTATCAGGAGGAGAAAGAGCATCTGCAAGTACTGTAGGAGGCCTCTTATGTAGCAGGACGGGACGCAGTGTAGAAAATCTCTTACATATCCAGTACTGCATGAGGTGCATTGGTCCTGCGACCTTGTGCATAGTATAACGCATTACGACATCACATAAGTTGTGGTACAGTGCAAGCACTACGCTGACTCCAAGAATAAGTCGCAGTCACATCAATATCCTTAAGGATATAAGAATAAACTAGCTGCATCCGACTAGTAGCAGAATCAAATAATAATATAGTGATATATAGGAACATCAAAGCTCGTGCCCTCTGCTCAACCGTAAGGCAGACGCCTCTTCTGATAGAGGGTTCTCATTTATCTATCGCACTATCCTCATACAACATACACAGTTCCCCTGGAAATCCTAGGGCACAGGGGTCCAATCTAAAAGTAGCATATGCATATCCTACCACCCCTCTATAGTGTACCGAGGCTCTGTCTCCCTAAGCGGCATGCCATCAGTGTGCAATCCACACAGAATCACTACATCTTGTAGTGTCATCGTCACTTCACCATCGAAAGGTGAAATGTATGAGTCTTCTGTCTCCACCTTTCAAACTCTGATCAATCCATGATCAAGCCTGATCCTACTACTGCTCGCCACTCTCTATAATCCTACCATTTGAAAATACGGTATGCACCTAAGGGAGATGTCCAAAAACTCTTTATATGCATCCATCCTACGTAAACGATCTGATGTCTTACAGGCCTTACTACCTCTAAGGAATAGTGTCATATACTCTCCCTGGAGAGTCAACAAATCATCAACCTCAGGTCTCAGCTCCTCCATCAGTAATGTATAAGAAGTGTACCTATGTTCAAAGTCACGCAACCTAATTATTAATTAAAAGGATATTGATGTATCATAATTAATTCAATAATAATAACAAAATAAAAACGATAACTACTACAATCGGGGTAATGGTTATGGTTATGATTTAGAGTTAAGGTTAGAGTTATGGCTATTGTTAGGATTAGGGTTAAGGTTATGATTAGGGTTAGGGCTAGGTGTAGTGTTCGGGTTATGGTTTAGGGTTTAGGGTTGTAGAGTTTAGGGTCGTAGGGTTTAGGGCTATCGGGACAACACAATTTATGAGATAGCAAAAAAAAAAACATAGTAGCTGTCATGCACTAAATAATAGCAATAGCATGATAATAAAAACAACATAATAACGATAATAATAAGAATATATGAATAATAACATATTAACAACAACATATAAATAATAACAAAAGCAAATTAATAATAAATAATAGCAATAGCGTAATGACGTAACAACAACGTATTAGGAACACCAATAATTAATGTAACAGCTGCATATGAATAATATCAATAACATAATAATAACATCAATATATACATGTTAAATTTAAAAATGATAAAATTTGAAACACTTACTAGTTTGTTCGGTCGTTGCTTGTCGTACATCACATGTCAGTTAAGCTGTGCTTGTGCTTGCTTTTTTTATCATTCCTTTCTTCTTTTTGATACACAAGCTTTTGACTTTGCTTGTGCTTGATTTTTCTTTTTCTTTTTTTTCCAAATGACCTCTTTACTTTATTTCTTATGCCTTTTCACACTATATCAAAACAAAAACAAATAACCAACAAAGCAAATTATATACAAAACCAATTTTCTTGGTGTTAAGAAGTTTGCTATCAAGCATCCCTCCCAAGTTCTAATATGGGATAATATGGAAAATAGACCATGTAAGTTTGACTTCCAGCTTTCATTTGGCTTCTTTTTCTATAGTCAGTCGGACTCTGCCTAATTTTGCAGAAAATTGTTGCAAGAGACGGGAATCATGCCCCCCCAACTAGAGCTACGTCAGCGCTGTGTGTTGAACCCTGTAGGATCTGCAAGGCACCACTAGAAGGGGGGTTGAATAGTGGGTGCGAAAAATGTGGTTTTTAAAATTGTTTTAAACCAAAAACCCAATTTCTGAAAACAGTTTCTGTTTTCAGGATCAGTTTTGAAACATTTTGAAAACTAGGTTGCAGATCTTCAAAAATTCTGAAATTTTGAGAGAACTTAGTCTCAGATGTTCTGGGTACCTCCTAAAAATTTCAAATTAAAATTCAACCTTTAACCCCTTGAAAAATCGTTGGTGGTCAGATTGCGCAAATCTGTCAGAAATGGTAGTCTGATTTGAAAATTTAATTCCTATTTATCCGTAACTCCAAATACTCTGAAAATTTAATGAATAACCCCTTATTAGTTTTATTTAATTGGGTTGAAACAGTTTTGAAGAATTCTTTTGGGAAGTTAGTCAAATACATTCAAAGTCTCAACCTTTGCAAGCCTGAAAATCAGACTGCACTAGTCTCAGAACTTTAGACATTTGGATGACTTATCCTTGTCCAAAAGGGTTGAAACTTGCGCCAAATTAACCTAAGACGTGTGGCTAGGATTCTGAAAAGTTTGTGATTTTTTTTGAAATTCGTAAAATATTTTTAATAACGTGATTAAAAACGATAAACAGTACTGAAACTGAAAGTAAGTGCTGAAAGTAAATAACACCGGGAATTTTATACTAGTTCGGTTAAAACAACCTACTCCAGTCTTCGAGGACACCTTCCTCGGTTATCATTAATCACAAAGCACAAAATAACACCTTACCACAGGGTTGATGGAGTCACACACCAACTCCAACATTTTACAAACCTTGTATGTGAATACAACGATCACGAACACCACCACCTTGCAAGTGCAAGATTGATCACACCTTGATCAATCTTTTACAACAATAAAGAGAATACGTGGTGGTCTATATGAAGCCTATTCAAATATATGAATATGAGTACAATAGGCTTTTAGAGAGAAGAAAGAAAGAAGTGTAGAAAGAGGGGGATTCGCACCGAGCACCCAAACATTGGTCACATAATCCACTTAACACTGAAACGTTCCGAAACCTTATTTGGCACCCAAACGTGGCCAAAATTGACTCAATTAACACCAGAAACCGGTTGCTAACCTGCTGCAGCTGGTTTCGCTAAAATTTACCGCCAAAATGTTTTCCCCTTTAAAAAAACGTCTTATGCTTTCCTCCTTACTGCTGCTACTGTTTCCCTCTGTTTTGTTTACATAAATTAGACCCCAACTGCACAAAATGAAACAACATAGAAGTTATTATTGGAGACCCACTTGTTATTCGTCCTTTTTCGAAGCTATACGTGATAGACATGGAAGTTATTATTAGAGAGATGTTCATCTGTGATCCTCTTTGCAGTCCAAACCGTGAAGAAACAAATCAACACTTGAGAGCAAGTAACAATACTTGGATTAAAAAAAGAGAGAAAATAAATCCACAATTAGAAAACCGCAAATGCTAAAGAAGAATTAACCCTTATTCTGCAAAACTTTTCTTTCAAAATTTTGAGGAATCAAATATCTGAAAACTGAGAAATCATGATCTCCACACAAAGATGGTGAATAGGCAGATTATAGCTTCATTAATGAGCAAAGGGGATAATCAAGAGTTTAAATCCTTCAGACCGTTGTGGCCTCACCGGCTCAAAAAGATAAACTAATATAGAGACAAATACCCACGAAGAGGTTCATGGCAAGAAACAACAATTCATATTATACTGCTTGTCTCAAATCCAAGGTATATACAATGGCTATTGTTTCTCACATAGGTGAGTTGGAAGGTATGTCTACACAACGCCCTCCTCTTTTTGATGCCAATAATTTTGTTCATTGGAAATTAAGAATGAGGCTATTCGTAATGGCTATAGACATCGATTTATGGTCTATAGTTGAAGATAGGACGTATATTCCAATGAATGTTGTACAAGTTAGTAGAGTCACACAAGAGGTTGAAAAGTATAAAAGTGAATGGTCATCGGAAGATAAAAAGAAAATGTCCATGAATTCTAAAGCAATGCAATTACTTTTGAATGGATTTACAACTTCTGAAGCAGGATATGTTTCAAATTGCACAAGCACACACGACATGTGAAAATCACTTGTATTAAAGCATGAAGGTACTAGTGGTGTTAAAGAGTCAACAATAAACATGCTTATGACTGAACTAGAGACTTTGATGATTACTAATATTTTTAATGCCCTTGAAGCTTTAGGGAAGTCATTCTCAAACAATGAAAAGGTTCAAAAGGTGCTAGGAAGCCTTCCTACTGAATGGGATCCAAAGGTGACTGCAATCGAGGAGACAAAGTCGATCACTAAAATGGATGAATTGATCGGGTCTCTTAAAGTCTATGAGGTAAAACTGAACCAACGAAAGTCTGAATCGTCCAAGTCATCCGGTAAGTCAATAGCTTTCAAAGCAACGGACACACATGCTAGTAACGATGATAGTAATAGTGATACTGAATTAGACGATGACTTGATATTGATAGCTAGAAAACTTAGAAAGTTTTTCAAACGTCCAAATAGGAATAGACAATGTAATGCTTCTTCTTCTTCTTTTTCTCAATCTAAGAAAAATAACACAAATAAATGGTATAATAAAGAATAAAAGTGTTATGAATGCGGTCAAAAAGGACATATTTCATACGATTGTTCCACAAAGAAAAATAATAATGATAACAAAAATAATAAACAATCCAAGGACAAGGAGATACAAACGACAAAGACAAAAGAGTCCAAGGCAAGGAAAGGGAAACGAGCAATGAAGTTGAGCACAGGAGCAACTCATCCGACTCAGAATCTGATACTGAGAAAGCTCAAGTCTGCTTCGTATCCAACGAGGCATGTTCTTCATCTAATAGTGATTCTGATAGTGACATGACATTTGATGAAATGTATGAAGAGTTCTTAAGAATGCATGCTCACTGTAAGAGGCTCTCTAAAGAAAAGAAGAAACTAGTTGAAGAAAATGACAAGTTGAAGACGTCCAACTTGGAATTTTCCGATCAATTAGAATCTCTTAAACAAGAGTCCTCTAATACTCTTGATTCTTTAGAGAATAAAATTGAATCATATAGGAAAGATGAACAAAAGTTACAAATGGAAAATAAAATGTTAAAGTCCAAGTTAGAAAGTTGTGAAAATGAAATAGTGCAACTTAAGTCTTCTAAATTTACCTTAGAAAAAATGATAGAACAATTTAAATCGAGTGCAAATATGTTAGATACACTTATCTCATCACAAAAGTATGGCAATGATAAAACCGGCTTAGGCTATAAAGAAGAAAACGAAAAAGTAAATAAAAAGATTAAGTTTGTTTCATCTAGTACAAAGTTGCCATATAATGAAAAATCAACTTTGCCTGCTACATCTTCTTCTACACCTTCTTCTACTTATATCAAGGCAAAAATACAACACAAACCCACCAATATACACATGCATAAACATACATCTAGGTCAAACTTTGCATCTAGACAACCTAAAAATTATGTCTACATGTATATAAATGCAACTAGACCAAATAAAATGCATCCAACTTTTTATGAACCTAAGCATAAGCAACACTCATACAAGTCTTATAGAAATGCATATGAATATACATATAGAGCACCATATAAGAAACAAAATCGCATGCCTTATACACATTATAAGATTCGGCCATCCTATAATGATTATCAACCATGGCGCAACATGTATAACAATGCATCCTCACTTATGTGGAATAATCATCTATATGCTTATCCTTCTTACTTTAACCATGCTAAAAATGTGCCTAAAATGTATGTTCAAGTTTGGATACCTAAGGGTTATCTAAACAAGAATAATGCCCCTAAAATTCAAGGACCCAAATAAAGGGTACCTAAAACTTTGTCTCCATTGTAGGAAAAACGCAAGGAATTCAAGAAGGAGGCAAAGTCAAAGAATCTAAAAACCAAATGGTTTTTAGATAGTGGATGTTCGAGGCATATGACGGGTAACCCCAATCTATTCACCGAACTTGAACATATTAATGGTGGAAAGGTGACATTCGGTGACAACACCAAAGGAAAAGTTGTTGGGAAAGGAACAATCGGGGACCCAAACACATTTCAAATACGAAATGTGTTGTTAGTAAGCAATCTCTCTTATAATTTACTTAGTATTTCTCAACTTATAGATTGTGGTTATAATGTCTCTTTTCTTTCCAATTCTTGTGATATAATAAATAAAAAGGGAGAAATAGTATTAAAAGGAGATAGAGATGGTAATATTTATACTCTTACCTTAGATAACATGTTAGATGCTAAGGTTAAGTGTCTAATATCACATGACTTAGATGTGAACTTATGGCATAGAAGATTAGGCCATATAAGAATTTCAACCATCAAGTAATTGTCTAAGAAGAATTTAATTAGAAGAATGCCTAAGTTAGACTTAGATAATTTTCAAATGTGTGAAACATTTATTAAGGGAAAACACATTAAAGAAACCATAAAACCGAAAGATGAAGTGAGTACTAGTCATGTACTATAATTGCTTCACTTAGACTTATTTGGTCCAAGTAGGACAAGAAGTCTAGGTGGACACTACTATGTGTGTGTCATAGTAGATGATTACTCACGCTACACATGGACATTGTTCTTAACACACAAAGACGATGCTCCATTAGCAATCGAAACCCTTATCAAGCAACTTGAAAACATTTACGAAGAAAATGTCAAAAGAATTAGGAGTGATAGAGGTGGAGAATTTAAAAATAAAGACGTAATCAGATTTTGTGAACTACATGGAATAAAACATGAATTCTCTCCACCTAGAACACCACAACTCAATGGAGTTATTGAACGAAAAAATAGAACGATTCAAGAAGTTGCTAGGACAATGCTTTGTGAAAATAAATTACCTAAATATTTATGGGCTGAAGCTGTTAGTTGTGCATGCTACATTATAAATAGACTTACTATTAGAAAGAAATTAAATAAAACGCCTTATGAATTGCTAAACAATAGACAACCTAAGATAGATTATCTTAAAGTATTTGGATGTAAATGTTATGTGCTAAACACTAAGGATAATCTAGATAAATTTGAACAAAAGTCTATTGAATGCATATTTGTTGGGTATTCAACTAACTCAAGAGCATATAGGTGTTATAATCCTGCATCTAGAAAAATAATTGAATCCATACATGTGAAATTCAATGAAAATGCATCCTTTGAAGTTAGTGATAAACTTCAACATAAACAAGAAACAAATCTTGAAAATATGTTTGATGATGTTGTATTACTTGAGCCTGTACTTGATCATCTAAAACCAACTTCCCCTGAATAAGACATGCATGAACCCTTAGATGATATAAATGAAGAAACTTTGCAATTGGAAGATAATGTAACTAATGATCCAATTACATATGATAATGTTCACACTAATGAAACATTTGAACAAGATGAGGGTGAACCTAGTCAATCTAGGAATTGGTGGCATCCTAGAGAATTAATCATTGGGGATCCAAGTGTTGGGGTTAGAACACGTAGAAATATAAGTCAACTTGAAGGACATAGCTTAATCTCACAATTGAACCTAAGAACGTAAAGGAAGCCTTAGGTGATATATCTTGGATAGATGCTATGCATGAGGAATTAAATCAATTCACAAGGAACAATGTGTGGGACTTAGTACCTAAACCCGAAAACAAGTCAATAATAGGAACAAAATGGGTGTTTAGGAATAAGATGGACGAACAAGGAAACATTACAAGAAATAAGGCTAGGCTAGTCGCACAAGGTTATAATCAACAAGAAGGTATAGATTATTAAGAAACCTTTGCACCCGTTGCACGACTAGAAGTAATTAGATTGTTACTTGCGATTGCAAGTCTAAGTAATATTAAACTCTTCCAAATGGATGTCAAGAGTGCATTCTTGAATGGATACATCCAAGAAGAGGTGTTTGTCAAACAACCCCCTGGATTCGAAGATCCAAAGAATCCTTACCATGTTTACAAGCTTAAGAAAGCTCTATATGGTTTGAAACAAGCTCCAAGAGCTTGGTATGATAGATTTGCAAACTTTCTTGTTGCAAATAATTATCAAAGGAGAACCATAGACAACACATTATTCCTAAAAAGAAAAGACAATGATTTGTTAGTAGTTCAAATATACGTTGACGATATCATCTTTGGTTCAACCAACCCTATCTTAGTAAAAGACTTCGAAGAGTGTATGAAGTCAGAATTTGAAATGTCAATGGTAGGAGAGTTGAATTATTTCTTAGGACTTCAAATCAAACAGACCCCTCAAGGAATTCACATTAGCCAACTTAAGTGTGTCAATGATATGATTAAGAAGTTTGGTTTTGAAGATTTAAAACCTACAACTACCCCCATGAGTGTTAGTACCAAACTTGATAAGGATGAAAATGGTAAACCTTTTGATGACACACTCTATAGGTCTATGATTGGATCACTGTTATACTTAACTGCATCAAGACCTGATATCATGTTTAGTGTGTGTATGTGTGCTAGGTTTCAATCTTGTCCTAAGGTGTCACATTACAAGGCAATGAAAAAGATCTTTAGATATCTTAAGCATACACCTCACTTAGGACTGTGGTATGATAGAAACGCTAAGTTGGAATTACACGCATATAGTGATGCTGACTATGGTGGTTGCAAATTAGATAGAAAATCCACTAGCGGTACTTGTCAATTCATAGGAACCAACTTGATTTCTTGGTTTTCTGAAAAAGAAGCTAGTGTCGCTCTTTCTACCACTGAAGCCGAGTATATCGCTTTGAGTTTATGTACTACTTTGGCTCAAACAGCAACTTAGTAATTTTGGCATTAAAATGAATAAGATTCCAATTTTCTGCAATAGCACAAGTGCAATCAATCTTTCACGGAATCCGGTGATTCATTCTAAGGCCAAACACATTGAGGTGTGATACCACTTTCTTCGCGATCATGTTCAAAATGAGGATATAGTGATAAACCGTATAAGAACTGATCACCAAATCGCTGACATCTTCACCGAACCCGTTAATCAAGCCATGTTTGAAAACTTACGAGCCAAGCTAGGAATGATGACTTACGATACCATTGTACAGTTCTATCTTTTGCATGATTTGCAAAATAAAGGGGGAGATAGAATAAGAACATGATTTTAGTTGGTAGGTCATGATTTGGTATAATAAGTTTAAATTGGTATAAGTTGAGTATAGGTTAAGGGGGAGAGTATGAGCGGAGGGGGAGCTTAAGCTTGAAAACAATTGGTACGGTTGTAACATTAAAATCATGTTGGGTTATTTTGAAAATCATCCAAAAGGGGGAGAATGTTGAGAAATATGTTTGGATAATTTTCAAAGCCATGATTTTAAGTGTTAAGTGCTTAAAAATATCACACATCATGTTATATGTGATTAAAAGTTGAAAAAGGTTAAAAAGTTGACATCGAACTCTCATGTTGTTGCACATCGATCGATCTATGTACATAGATCTATCACATCGATCGATCGATGTAAGGCAATGAAAGTTCAAGACCTTACTGTGAGACATCGATCTCTAAACCTGAGACACATCGATCGATCGATGTATATCGAACCCTCACTTCGATCGATTGATGTAGGTCAGAGGCAAAACGTGAACCTTTCTGTGAGATATCGATCTCTGAAGCTGAGGCACTTCGATCGATCGATGTCTAGGGTCTTTAGAAATAATTTTCTAAAATGTGATAAAATGGATGTTTTCATTTGTATATGATTTATACATGCTCATTAAGTGAATATTATGTGATTATTATGTGTTTTTGGTGAGTATTATTGTCTTCTGACTAACATGCCTCGGAAGTTTCTACGACTTACCACAAAGGGCAAAATGGGTATTTTGAGTTTTGTAGGAAAATCACATGATGAAAATATTTCAAGGATGTATTCTCATCCTATTTATCATGACAATGGAGATATTATGATTATTTCTGACCGTCGGGGTCATTTCTGGAGGTTTCTCACACCAGGGGTATTTTGGTCATTTTGCCCCCAAGGGTATTTTTGGTATTTTCACTCAAGAAATCTCTTGAACATATTATTATCTTCATTTTGGATCTGTGTTATTATTATTTTGAAGATAATATGATGATCTTATACCTTATTCTCTCAACCGATGATATTATTGACTATAGCTGAATATGTGACGATTTGAGATATCACATTCTATTTTTTCTTGAAGACCCTCTTATATATGTTATAAGATAATATTTGTCATCATTATTCAGAGATATTAAAGGTGTCAACGGTGTGGAAATGTTCTTGACATATAAGAAGAAATATTGGAAAATTTCGGTGTTACACGTTGACATAATCTTGCCAACTGTTATCTATTTATTTCTTCTTCAAAAATCTGAGTTGCTACACATATATATGTGTTCAAAAACGTGTATAAACAGTTTTATATGAGGTGGTATTCATTTTGTGAGTTGGAGACAAGTGGACCAACCAAAAAAGAGCTAGTTGGCAAAATTGCCAACTTGGAAATTTCAAATGAAACCAACGGCTATATGACTTTCTTGGGTATTTTAAGCAGATTTGTTGAAGTCAAATGGAGCTCTCACATGTCCTATTATGGTGCTTGAAGTTGGGGATAATTTAGTGGTATTATCCTTTCTTATTTTATTAAGAAAAATTCAAAATATATTTGTTGAAAAAAAGAGAGTAGCCAACGACTACTTCACTTTCTTGGAGCTGAAATTTGACTTTGAACTCTTCAAATCCCACATGCCTATTTTCAAGACTAGAAGTTGAGGTATTCTTGTAGCATTATCTCTCTTATTATCTTCATTTTGCAAAGGATAAATATGACTTGCCAAGGTGTAAAATTTTGGCCAGCAATATGACATCCAAGGTGGACCAATCATTGTGTTTTATTTTGCCAAGTGTACAAGGCCAACCAATGATGAGAAGGCATTTGTAATTGATGATGAAGATGTTCACACATTGGAGTTCTTATCTCCAAGGCTCAAATCACACTATAAATAAAGGCAATGGTGAAGAAGATGAAACACACTTGAAGCTCACAAGCATTTGTTGAATTGTCTAAGCTTTCATCTTCATCTTCTTGTTGTTATTGTTTTATTCATTGTAGCAAAGGTGTTCTTGTTGTATTGTGGTGAGCTACAAGCCTCTTGAGCTTCATTTGTAATATTGATTATCCATTCTTATAAGGCTACATCAATAGGTGTTAGAGGAGTTGCAACTAAGTGTTGCTTAGAAGGTGTTTATCTAAGTTTTGAGTAGGGTTGGTGTATAACCCAAGGATGAAGCTTGGCTCTTGTTGTAAGGTGTTTATTTCATAGTGAAATCCAAGGAAAGGTGTTCCTTGGGACTGTAGTAGGTCACATTGAACGAACCAGGATAAATCTTTGGTGTTATTCTCTTGTTTTTTATTTCTGTTTTCTGCCCTTTTGACTGCAGTTTTCACACAATTTCTCACAATTTGAAAAATTAGCTAAACATTTTCAAAATTCATGATTTTTGGTGGAGTTATACTTCAGACTGTTAGCTTTCATTTGCAATAAGAATCACTTGATTTGAGCAAGTAAAAGTTAGTCTTTCAGGCTTTGCAAGATAACTGCTCCAATTTGGATGCAATCTGACCAGTATTGAGAAAACTTAAATTCTGTATTTTCCAGAACTGTTTAAGGCCAAGGCCTTTTGAAAAATTCATCAACACATCCTAAGGAGTGTTTTTATATAAAGATCAACCTTTTTGGTTGAGTATTCAAAGAGAAAAATGTTTTGCAAAATCATCAACATTCTGTCCAATTCTGTCCAGATTGACCATCTGAATCTTTTTATTTGGTTTGAAGGGCCAAACGATCTTATTTTTATCTGATTTTTGGACAGAGTCTTGTTGACTCATTGAAGTTCAATTCTGGAAAGTTTCATAATTTTTGGAGTTGTGTACAATTATTTGTGAATTTTTTAAAAATGAGTTCTGAATCTGAGGTGGTCTCAGATTCTGTTTTCAAAGGGGATTTTAACAAAGGGTTATAGTGTAATTTCCGCTAACCACTATTCACCTCCCTCTACCGGTGCTTGTTGCAGGTGCATGGTCCAATAGTTTGAATGACTTATCCTTGTCCAAAAGGGTTGAAACTTGCGCCAAATTAACCTTAAGACGTGTGGCTAGGATTCTGGAAAGTTTTGTGATTTTTTGAAATTCGTTTACTATTTTTAATAACGTGATTAAAAACGATAAAAAGTGCTGAAACTGAAAGTAAGTGCTGAAAGTAAATAACACCAGGAATTTTATACTGGTTCGGTTAAAACAACCTACTCTAGTCTTCTAGGACACCTTCCTCGGTTAGCACTAATCACAAAGCACAAAATAACACGTTATCACAGTGTTGATGGAGTCACACACCAAGTCCAACCTTTTACAAACCTTGTATGTGAATACAACGATCACGAACACCACCACCTTGCAAGTACAAGATTGATCACACCTTATCAATCTTTTACCACACCAAAGAGAATATGTGGTGGTCTATATGAAGCCTATTCAAATATATGAATATGAGTACAATAGTCTTTTAGAGAGAAGAAAGAAAGAAGTGTAGAAAGAAGAGGTGATAAAACGTTTTTGATCTCTTGTAAGCTTGTAAGACTTGTGTTGTTTTTGTCTTGCTCTCTTCTTTCCTTTTATCAATGACGGCCGCCCACTAGAAGCCTTTTCTTCCTCTTGAAAATTATCTTCTAAGTCCTTGGAAGAGTGTATTGCATCATTGTGACATGTCCTTGCTTACTTGGCACCTCCTTATTGGATGATCATTTAGCTCTTGCTTACTTGGCACTCATTGATTGGATGGAAGTTGTCATTATTTGATGACTAGATAAATCTGAAATTAAACCTTAAAAAGCATGTGCCAATTAGCCATAAATTTATTACCATAAGTCACATAATCATCCCACATAATTAGCAAGGCACATAACTCCAATTTTCCATGATAAAATCGGCCATAACACCTCTCCACATGCTGAAATTTCAACATGTGTAACATTTGCATTTTATTCAAAATGTTGCCAAGTTTGTATTTGATTCATTCTTTGAAAATAAAGAAGAAATCAATCATAATTTAGTACGTAACATTTCTATTAAATTTGGAATAAAAATTAGTCACCAATAAGCCATAAAATTGGCCAACACATTACGCACATGCTGAAATTTTCAGCATGTGCGATATTTGAAAATATCACTTTATTAACTCCATAATATATACAAAACATTGTCATATTATCTTTTAGTCAATCCATATAATTCAAGCTAGTAAATATGGCTCCATTTACCTTCAAAATTCGGCCAGCATATAACTACACATGCTGAATTTTCAGCATGTGTCACAAATGTGACAAAGTTTGAAACATTACCTTGTATAGCTCATTTCTTTTTGTCACCAACATTGTACGCTTCATTCTTGGCCAAATAAGATGCCAACAAAGCTCCACATATGCTGCAACATGACTGAGCTAGGCGTGTATGATGAATATACACGTGCTGAATTTTATTTTTGCAAACTTTGTAAAATAGTGCACATATAATTATACACACATGGTATATTCCAATCAGCCCTTAATTGATTTTTATAGAACACTTTATTTTGTATGAAGTATGTAAAAAGTGTCTAGATACATGTTATATGCCACGCCAAAAATGTTCCATGTGTCATGTACGTAGAAAATCGAATTTTCGACGTTTATCGATTACTCGATTTTTCTCTAATTAAATTCAAAATTTTTGCACATGTTATATATATTATGTTACACATAATATAAATAAACTAAACTCTAATATTCAGCACTTAGGCTGATCTAAAGTGGCGCCCAACATGTGACAAAATTGAATTTTGGAATCTACACAATTTGGCCTTAATTGAGGGTGATTTGTGTGTGCCAGCATGGAATGATTTTATGGATTTACATACCATGTAAGCCACGAAATTTGTGGCCATTTTTGAAGTGTAGGGGCTGGCCATCTATAAATGGCAAGTACGTGACACGTTGGCGAAGTTTCGGTATTCACCCGATATGACAATTTTTTGTTTTGAAACCTTTTAACGTGTTGTAATAAATTTTTCATCACCATGACTTATATCATATGAGATAAGACCTGAATATACTCATAAATATGAGTTAAATATAGTGGTGTGACGTTAACGTACGTACGTAAAATATATAATGTGTCGGTAGTACGTTGAAATATATGTGTATTTGCCTTTTTAAAAAAATCTGAATATATATATATATATATATATATATATATATATATATATATATATATATATATATATATATGCATAATAACATGTGGAGAGGGTGGAGAGGAGATGGTGGAGAACTTTCCTTTCTTCAACTTGTTGCCTTTGTGCCTTTTCCAAATATGGCTTAATGAACTACTTAGTTTAATTAACTAAGTACTTCACTTAATAAACTAGTTTAGTTCATTAATGATGGCACCTGAAAATAGTTCAAACACAACAAATTCTTGCCATTTGATGTAAGCTTTAAAGCTTCATGGCTTGTTAATACGACAACAATATATATGAACTATATAAGACAAGTTTTATGCAACAACGTGTCATGTCATGAAACATGTCATGCATTTCTTTAATACACGTTATTTAAATCATGCATTTTGAAATCACTCAAACCCCTTTTTCTAAAAAATCTCCCCCTTTTGATGATTTACAAAATAATCTACATTCATGATTTAAATCTTGTCGCTCCCCCCTCTAATCGTGCACAAATTCAAACTTTGAATTTCAAATTTCAAATTCGCTCCCCCTTAATTTGTGCAATCAATCTTTCTCTCTCCCCCTTAAATCATGCATTCTCTCCCCCTTTATTTTGAAAAGACAATCAAAAGCGCATGTAAAGAAGAAAAAAAATCATGCATTTCGAATAATATTAAAAGTGTGTTCTTTAGGGTTATTTATTTAACCCTTTGAGAATGTCCCTTTTGGTACCCAAATTTGGGTGACTTTTCAAGGTCGTCCAAATGGTGAGAAAGGTGATGAAAATGCAACATAATATAGGTTAGGGGCAAATGCGTTTGGCCTTTGGCCGAGAATCCCATCATGCATATAGTATGGTTTTCGTTTTTGGTTTGCATGCACGGGGACTGATCTAGATGTATTTTTATGATATGAATGTCACATATGCATCAGTGGCTTTCTATATGGCACATGATTTCTCTTTGTATGATAAGAAGCACGATGAAATGAGATGAGTGGTGTACTAGTCTTCTTCTCATATTTATACGGCACATAATTATACTTCTTATGATATGAAGAAGAGATATGACGAGATGAGGGGAGAGGGGGTCTTTGCGTTACTTTAGGCGCTGCACATGCCTTTGATGTGTCTACTTTCTTAGACAAAACAAACTTGGATGGTTTAGATGATGCTTCGTTTGTCTCACTGCATCCTAATCCAATTTTATCACTGTCATGTTTTTGTGATAAAATAATGTGATCTAGCATGTTTGTTCTCGTTTCGAATTGTTTCACTGTTTTCTCTACATCCGTATTCCTTGATTTCAAGTTTAAAATCTCGGATTTCAGTTCAGTGTTCTTGATGTCAATGATGAAATTTAAGACTTTAATGAATTTATAATGCAGGACGACTCTTCTTTTGAATCGTTTAATTGAGACACAAGATTTTTGTTTAAAGATTCTAACAATTTCTTGTCTTCAATTAATCACTTCTTTTCTTTTGCAAGAGTCTTTGAGAACTTATGCAACTCTAAATATTGACTAAATAAATCATCATAAGAACATTCAGAATTGGAATCAAAGTCGGAAGATACCTCATTTGATGCCTTAGATGTAAAGCATACTTATGCTTTTGTTCTTCCATATCATCAGTCTCAGAGTCGGATGTGTCACTCCAAGTGGAGGCTTTGAAGGCTCTTCTCCTTTGTTTAGGTTCTGAGATGAGTATAGTTTTTGTCCGATCATTGTCAAGGTATTTGTTTGTTTGTTTGTCCTTGTTTGGACAATCATATGACAAGTGTCCAGGTTGTCCACATTCATAACACTTTATTTCTTTATTTTTATTTTTATGATCCTTAGATGATGTAGACTTATGTTTAATCGATTTTCTCAAGATTTTTCTTAATCTTTTAGCCATCGTAATTAAATCCTCATCATCGGAATCTGTGTCACTATCATCTACGACGTATTCATTTGATTTAAATGCTATAGCCTTATCATTTTTGGAACTAGACTCAGAATGTCTCAAAGTGAGTTTGTTTTCATATACCTTAAGTGATCCAATTAGTTCTTCCATCTTAATCGATTTAGTTTCTTTGCTTTCTTGTATGGCCGTTAATTTAGGGTCCGACTCGGATGGAAGGCTCCACAAGACCTTTTGTACCTTTTCCTGCATAGAGAAGGCTTTTCCAAGAGACTCAAGAGAATTGTAAATGTTAGTCAAGCGAAGATCCATATCAACGATAGATTCATTTGACAATAATTTAAATGACTCGAGTGTGGACATAAGCATGTTGATTTTACACTCTTTTACTTGACTAGTGCCTTCGTGTTTTATTTCAAGAATTTTCCACATCTCTTGAGAACTCAAACAATTAGATACGTAACTAGACTCACTTTTACTTAGACCGTTTAAGATTAGTTGCATGGCTTTAGCATTTATACTCAACTTCTTTTTGTCATCACTAGTGTATTCTTGTTTCGTTTTTATAACTTCTAGTGTGCCACCATCAACAATTTACAATTTAGAAGGAACAAATAGACTGTCTTCTATGATGGACCATAGATCAATATCAATAGCCATAAGAAAAAGTTTCATTCTTAATTGCCATTGAATAAAGGACTCACCATCGAAAAGAGGAGGCCTTATGGTTGACATTCCTTCTTGCACGGTGTTATAGCTAGTGGATGCCATCTCACTTAGATTGTTAGATCCTTTTGTTGTGAGTGTTCCTGCACTCTGATACCACTTGTAGGATCTGCAAGGCACCACTAGAAGGGGGATTGAATAGTGGGTGCGGAAAATGTGGTTTTTAAAATTTTTTTAAACCAAAAACCCAACTTCTGAAAACAGTTTCTGTTTTCAGGACCAGTTTTGAAACATTTTGAAAACTAGGTTGCAGGTCTTCAAAAATTCTGAAATTTTGAGAAAAATTAGTCTCATATGTTCTGAATACCTCCTAAAAATTTTAGATTAAAATTCAACCTTTAACCTCTTGAAAAATCGTTGGTGTGGTAAGATTGCGCAAATCTGTCAGAAATGGTAGTCTGATTTGAAAAATTAATTCATATTTATCCGTAACTCCAAATGCTCTGAAAATTTAATGAATAACCCCTTATTAGTTTTATTTAATTGGGTTGAAACATTTTTGAATAATTCTTTTGGGAAGTTAGTCATATACATTCAAAGTCTCAACCTTTGCAAGCCTGAAAATCAGACTGCACTAGTCTCAGAACTTTAGACGTTTGAATGACTTATCCTTGTCCAAAAGAGTTAAAACTTGTGCCAAATTAACCTTAAGACGTGTGGCTAGGATTCTGGAAAGCTTTGTGATTTTTTGAAATTCGTTTACTATTTTTAATAACGTGATTAAAAACAATAAACAGTGTTGAAACTGAAAGTAAATGCTGAAAGTAAATCACACCAGAAATTTTATACTGGTTCGGTTAAAACAACCTACTCCAGTCTTCGAGGACACCTTCCTCGGTTAGCAATAATCACAAAGCACAAAATAACACGTTACCACAGTGTTAATGGAGTCACACACTAACTCCAACCCTTTACAAACCTTGTATGTGAATACAACGATCACGAACACTACCACCTTGCAAGTGCCAGATTGATCACACCTTATCAATCTTTTACAACACCAAAGAGTATATGTGGTGGTCTATATGAAGCCTATTCAAATATATGGATATGAGTACAATAGGCTTTTAGAGAGAAGAAAGAAAGAAGTGTAGAAAGAAGAGGTGATAAAATGTTTTTGATCTCTTGTAAGCTTGTAAGACTTGTGTTGTTTTTGTCTTGCTCTCTTCTTTCCTTTTATCAATGATGGCCGCCCACTAGACGCCTTTTCTTCCTCTTGAAAATTATCTTCTAAGTCCTTGGAAGAGTGTATTGCATCATTGTGACATGTCCTTGCTTACTTGGCACCTCCTCATTGGATGATCATTTAGCTCTTGATTACTTGGCACTCATTGATTGGATGGAAGTTGTCATCATTTGATGACTAGATAAATCTGAAATTAAACCTTAAAAAACATGTGCCAATTAGCCATAAAATTATTACCATAAGTCACATAATCATCCCACATAATTAGCAAGGCACATAACTCCAATTTTCCATGATAAAATCGGCCATAACACCTCTATACATGCTGAAATTTCAACATGTGTAACATTTGCATTTTATTCAAAATGTTGCCAAGTTTGTATTTGATTCATTCTTTTAAAATAAAGAAGAAATCAATCATCATTTAGTACATAACATTTCCATTAAATTTAGAATAAAAATTAGTCACCAATAAGCCATAAAATCGGCCACACATTACATACATGCTGAAATTTTCAGCATGTGCGATATTTGAAAATATCACTTTATTAATTCCATAATATATTCAAAACGTTGCAATATTACCTTTTAGTCAATCCATATAATTCAAGGTAGTAAATATGCCTCCATTTACCTTCAAAATTCGGCCAACATATAACTACACATGCTGAATTTTCAGCACGTGTCACAAATGTGACAAAGTTTGAAATGTTACCTTGTATAGCTCCTTTCTTTTTGTCACCAACATTGTATGATTCATTCTTGGCCAATCAAGATGCCAAAAAAGCTCCACATATTCTCCAACATGGCTGAGATAGGCGTGTATGATGAATATACACGTGCTGAATTTTATTTTTGCAAACTTTGTAAAATAGTGCACATATAATTATACACACATGGTATATTCCAATCAGCCCTTAATTGATTTTTCTAGAACACTTTAGAATGTATGAAGTATGTAAAAAGTGTCTAGATACATGTTATATGCCATGCCAAAAATGTTCCATGTGTCGTGTACGTAGAAAACCGAATTTTCAACGTTTATCGATTACCCGATTTTGCTCTAATTAAATTCCAACTTTTTGCACATGTTATATATATTATGTTACATATAATATACATAAATTAAACTTTAATATTCAGCACTTAGGCTGATCTAAAGTGGCGCCCAACATGTGACAAAATTGAATTTGGAATCTCCACAATTTGACCTTAATTGAGGATGATTTGTGCGTGCCAACATGGAATGATTTTATAGCTGTACATACCATGTAAGCCACGAAATTTGTGGCCATTTTTGAAGTGTAGGGGCTGGCCATCTATATATGGCAAGTACGTGACACGTTGGCGAAGTTTCGATATTCGCCCGATACGACAATTTTTTGTTTTGAACCTTTTAACGTGTCGTAATAAATTTGCCATCACTATGACTTATATCATATGATATAAGACCTGAATATACTCATAAATATGAGTTAAATATAGTGGTGTGACGTTAACGTATGTACGTAAAATATATACCGTGTCGGTAGTACGTTGGAATATATGTGTATGTGTTTCTTTAAAAAAATATGAATAATATATATATACACACACACACATAAAATAACGTGTGGAGAGGGTGGAGAGGATAGGGTGAAGAACTTTCCTTTCTTCAACTTGTTGCCTTTGTACCTTTTCCAAATATTGCTTCCTTTAATGAACTACTTAGTTTAATTAACTAAGTACTTCAATTAATGAACTAGTTTAGTTCATTAATGATGGCACCTGAAAATAGTTCAAACACAACAAATGCTTGCCATTTGATGTAAGCTTTAAAGCCTCATGGCTCGTTAATACGACAACAATATATATGACCTATATAAGACAAGTTTTACGCAACAACGTGTCATGTCATGAAATATGTCATGCATTTCTTTAATACATATTATTTAAATCATGCATTTTGAAATCACTTAAACCTTTTTTTTCCAACAAACCCGTAACGTTGTAGGTGGCATGGACATCAACTTTGATGATGACAAGGATGACGAAACTAGGCTGGTGTTGTGCCCAACAAAGAGGAGACGGGGCAGGGTCTTGGCCCATCTGCGTAGCCCCATTTCAATTTGCAAGAATAGCTCAGCCATGCTGGGCCTTCATGTGGCGCCCCGCACCCCGGCCCCGCCGGAGTCGGTGCACCCGCCGTACTTCACTAAGGAGAGTACTAGGCGTCATCCTTACGCATTGTGATCCATGATAAAGTTTCATGGAATTTTCGTTCTTTTGCGCAATCAGTAATCGAAACCGCGGCAGAATTTAAACTTCAAATTAAAGTACCATCAAAACAGTCAAAGTAACATCCCACATAGCCAAATTCCGAAAACGAAGAAAGTAAATTGTTTCCCATCACTATTACAAAACATCATCAATCCTTCAAGCTGGGTGCTCGGTTCACCTCTACTGGCCATCCTTCAACTCTCTCACGGATAGGGTACCCTAGGCTCGTCATCAATCCATTCCACTTTATCTCCTGCCACTTCTGGAGAGAAAAATAGGGTGAGTGACAACGTTACCAGCAAGTATACTGTAATAATCATGAGTTAAATGGAAAGTACGAGCAAGAACCGAACCCCAAATTATAATTGGTTTGGAAACATACCTGACCCCCATTTCAGGTTGGATAAGGATCGTTGCTTAATATAACAAGATCATAACTTAATAACATATCTAGATAAAATGAAACATAACATAAGGTAATTGGTTCACGCATTGTTTAATAAACAATCATCAACATTATTTAGGACACGCAAGGTCATGTCAACACGGCATAGTTCATGCAACGCTACGTTACAACTCAACAAGTGACATGCATGCATATGCATATGAAATGCGTTATGAGAAAATGCCTTTTCATGCTTTTCTCTTTTAAAAACATAATCGTCATAAAATCATAGAGTGTTCAGATCTATCTTCCCGGATCTGAGGCGGTAACTTCTCCCCTTCGAATATATTAATCCCAGATTCGGATCGGTAACATCGTTCCTTTTCATCCAGATCACTTAACCCGGATCTGCTCAGGTTCCTTTCATTTCAGATCTATCTTCCCGGATCTGAGGCGGTAACTTCTCCCCTTCGAATCTATTAATCCCGGATTCAGATCGGTAACATCATTCCTGTCCATTCAGATCACTTAACCCGGATCTGCTCAGGTTCATAATGGTCAATTTCATACTCTCACACGGTACCGGTGGGGAAGCGTTTTAAGAAAACAAAACGAAGTCATTCTTTTGAAAAACGCTTTTCATCATTCCCTTGTGTAAAATCCACATCATAAAATCATGCATGTGACGATGATGCAATGTATGACATGCAACGTGCAAACTCGTACACGGCATACAACGTAAGAACGGGCACATTTCACTAGCCATGCTGGAATTTTTCCAGCTTTGTATCGTACACTTATTCTTAACGAATTCTTTGTTAAACTACTCATGTTAAACTCATGTAATTACATCTACTCATTCGGGACCATCGTAAGCGAGTGTCATGCATGCATTGCGGACATACGATGTCACTAAGAGACCCATTTACTCCTTTTTACGAATCCATGCAAATAAAATCCTGCAATGACCATATTTTACTATAAAATTTATTGTGGTCAATCCTTTGATCTTTTTTCAGAAATTCCAACTCTCTAATCTCATAAACTCTTTGGGCTAACATCCTGCCAATTTTTAGCCCAAAACTAATTCTTTAAGGCCTTTATCCAGGCCATGCAAAATAGGTCATATATTCTGTTTTTCCAGCCTAGTTCGATTTGACCAGTTTTAGTAGAAAATTTATTAAAAATAAATCACAACTTATTTTGATGGAATTCCAGCAGTAATTTCTTCTTCATTCATGGGGCTAATGTCCTGCCGAAATTCATTGAATTTGCACACCTCTAAGATCCATTTTTAAGCTGCTAAACATGTGGCTTAAGTTCTGTCCAGAACATATTTTCCAGCAAGACCCATCATAGTAAGAAATTCATTAAAAATAAACCGTGACTCTTTTTAAGGTGATTCCAACTCTCACTACTAACAAACATTTACAACTATCATCATACCAAAAATAAACGAAATTAAAGGTCTCTAAGGTCTCTTTTCTGGTCTAGAAATTCAGCCTAATTTCTTGTCCAGCTCCAGAAATTTTCCGTAGCCCTAATTCCATTCTAAATGTTCTTAGCTCACCTTTTTGTCACCATTCATGCTATTAACCCTAAAATGAACACACACACACACACACCACGTCAGCCCCATTTGCGGGTGTTTAGAGAGAAAATGACCAAAACCAACAACACTTTAAGCCTACAAGCACAAGATCAAGTCTTTCCCTTATTTTCTTGCTTTGTTATTATCTTGCATGCAACTTTACCTCTCCTCCCCTTCTCCCTTCAACCGTGACTCCCCTCAACACAAAAGAAGAAATCTTTAACACATTCAAGCCTAGCTTAAGACATAAACATGCATAAAGTCTCCAAAGAACTTATCTTTATAGCAAAATGTTCATTCAACCCTCATGTGTACCCAAAGCCGAAAGCTTTTGGCTCAAAGCTAACCATTTCACAACTAAAATCAAATCTTAAGTCTTTCTAGACATTCATGCACCTACTTTCACATTCAAACCATGAAGAGTATAGTGTACTTGCCTTGTTTGCCTTCGGGTGTGGCTCGAGTTGGTTGACACGGAAAGCATTCCCCTCTCTCTTGTCCTATCACGCACGGCTTGGGCATTTGTTAGCTATTCTAGGCTATACAATACAACTTAGAGGAAAGGTGAAGTGTCTTACCATTTGCACCTTGGATGAATGGAAGGAGGTCTTCATTTTCTTAAGTGTTCTTCTTGTTTGGAATTTTAGGAAAACTCTTCCCTTAGAGTCGTAACACCTACGGCTTAGTCAAAGAAAGGAATATAAATTACTTTCTTCTTAATGTGTAACTCATTAGGGTGTATGGAGGGATCTTACCTAGATGGCCTTTGAATGATGTAGTTCTTTGGTCCTCCTTCTTGTTCCCTTATTTTCGCCGGTGCAATGGAAGGAGAGGAAAGGAAGTAGCCTCTTAAGGTTCCTTTAGTTTGAAAGAAGGGCCTTCCTTGTAACAAGGAAGGAATTTACTCCTTCTCTTGGAGGGTGCAGCCGGCGGTCCTCATGGGGGAGAGGGAAAGTCCCTCTTTTAATTGTCTTTTAACTATCTTCACAACTACATCATTTATTTGGATTCCCTCCCAATCTTGAATACAAGGGTTAATTTTCCTTGGGCATGGTTGGCCGGACGCATACATATGTATATACATATATTCTAATTATGATTGTTCCCTCAATATTACATGTACGTTTATGTTTGTATAATTATAATTATCCTTCTCTTATCTTTTCCATTTCAAGGATGCCCTTCACACGTAATTCATCCCATGACCCTTTCATACCTCTGACTATCATACGTACATGTATCCCACCTGTATTTTCCTTAATCCTTATCCATACATGCGGGACTTATGTGTATATATATACCCGGTTATATGCCTGCACATCCATATACGTTCATGGAATTAACCCTATGAGTATACATATAGGACATACTTTCCGTAGATTATTTTATTGTCCTTCCTATACTTCTAGACCCGTGTACGTCGATGCGTATATCCACATATAAGCTACCTATTCGTTCCTTAGATCCCGTTGTTACTCCTTAATTCATGCTTATGATTTCTCATACTCATCTTAGGCACTTATATATGTTTGTACACATATTTATCTCATATCCCGATCATTTAAATGCCCTTTCATGGACCCACCAGGCTATACTTGTATGCATGTAACTGACCTATATATGTACACATAGCCCTCTTGAATTTCCCGTAACTCTTGTCTATAGGTGGGTAGCTATACAAGTACTCATGCACGTATTGTTACATGGATATATATATATATATCTATACTTCCTTCTTGAATTAAGCCAATAACCTCAGAAAGAAATATTCATGACATTTGATAACACTAAGTACATATACATACCCATATATATTCCTTTGAAAATTATTCTACCGTTGTTCGTATATGCTTTGAGTCGTATATGGATATACACATGTACCCCTATGCATACTCACGTACCTTTCCTAATCTGTCTGTGACCGGAGCCTTATCATCATAGTCCTAACACCTGATCATGGATGTACGCTTAAGTTTCTAAAACTTACTAAGTGTCGAAAATTCTTAAAGTGACGTGTTTTCTATATACCCCTTTAGGTATGGGCTTCATTGCGTTGTAGTCCTCTAGAGCCATCTTCTTCATGCTAGCTTCCTCCTGTTGTGAGGCACGTGCACCTTTGTAGTGTATCTTTACCTTTGATGCACTCCCTTACTGTTTCAGGTGTGGGTTTGACATGACCGAGGTTTTCTTTAGTGGTCAACGTAACACTTGGCTCTTTAATTTTTCTGCTTGCTTTTTCTCCCTTTTTCGCTTGTACTTGGTGTATACTCCCCTTTCCTACATAAGATTTGGTAACATATTTCCTTTGAGATTTTACTATCTAGGTGTGCTCTGCTCCTGACCCTAGTTGCCACACTAATTTTGAGCGGGGTGCGACACTTCAACTGCTGAGATGACATAGCCTTCGGGAGCTATGATGGCAGAGGAGCAGGGTGAATCTCCTCCAAAGGGGAAAGCGTCGAGGAGACAGAAGTGGTGCGACACTTCAACAAGGAGTCAATGTTGCTTGTCGACCTGGATAAGCTACAAATTTTCTTTTGGGGAGCTTACGGACAAAGTGCATCCCGACCTGGCACTGGTAAGTTTTTGCGCTTGTTTGAAATCTTAATTTGGATTTCCAGCAAACTAAATTTCCTAGTCCGTTTGCAGTTCAGAGCTACTCAGTTGGAATTCACCAGCCGGGCTGAGAATTTGAGCGACCTCTTGGAGAAGGAGATGAATACTCACATCACCTTTGCCATAGTAGCCAAGGGGAGAGCTCAGTGAATCGCTGAGTTGGAAGTTGAGTTGGAGAATGTCTTCTTTAGCTAACGAAGCTCTGCAAAGCCAGGTTGTAGAGGTGGAACAAACGCTAAAAGAGGCTGAGGCTGGCAACGAGGCTCTTAGGGATGACTTGGAGGAGGCAGATAGGAATCGAGCTGAGGTGGACGTGAAGTGACTGAGCTCCGAAGTGAAGCTATGCTACTTCCGCAGCGGTTTTCTGATGCTGAGCAACAGGCTATTGTTGAGTTCAAGAGGTCCTCTTTCTTAACCGAGAATGTAGTCCTTCTGCAAGGTTATGCTGGAGATGAGACAAACAGAGGCTATCGATGTTTGTGCTGTAGTGGATCCATCGCTAGACAAGAACAACCCTCGCATAGCTGAACAGTAAAATCATAACGCCAAAGAGGCGCTTGATGTACAATGCAAGCGTTTTAGTCAAGGTGTAGACCTTATAGAGGATTTTGTGCAGATGTCGAAATATATAGCCTTCTGACAATCTTTGTTTGTCAGTCTTCAATGTAACCGTTCCACTTTATTAATGAAAAACCCTGTTTCTATCATGTTCTCTTATGCGCAAAGAGTTTACCTTTCAAAACATGTTGAATTGATAAAAACAGAGTCGCGTGCTCGTATTCCTCAGTTAACTCAGCCAACTAAGTTAACCAACTAAGATGCTGGCTGTTTCCAGGAGCTGCAGTGGCGGCCTAGGATATTGATTGATTCCTATTAACTTTAGAAGTTGAGGCTGCTGCATAATCATAAAACTCAACTTGGCAATATCCTTTTGATTTTCCGCTAGCCTTCTTGTTGAAAAACTTGACTTCTTTCACCTGTCTATACTTGGACAACTCAGCTTCAAGCTTAGCATCTGTTGTCAAGCAATGCAGATCCCCAACAAAAAGCTTGGCCCTTGGCCCCTTAACTCCACCTATCCTTCGTGCTTAATGTTATTCACAGGTGCATCACCTTCAGCTCCAACATTCCTATATCCTTCACTCACATTTAAACCAGCCTCATTCACACTGATACCACCTTGCTTCATTACTACTACGTTACCAAAGTTTCCAATGTTCCCAGACCCCTGATGGAGCTTGAGTTGGAGGATGTTGGTTGACCACTCCACTTTGACTTGGAGCAATTTTACTCGTAGGCCTTTTTCACCGGCTGCTGCCCTAGCTCAACACCAACCCAACTACCATAAAACAAGCACTAGATGCACCCTCATCCCTTCAAATTCCTCTTTGTGTCACCACCAATGATAGCAGTTTCAGGAACTCTTCTGAGCGGCCATTGTGGATGCGTCTGCGTGTTGGTCATGTGCACATGCATGCTCTCGGCTGCTACCACCTCCCTTGTAGCTCCAAAATCCTCGCTCTGTATCATAGATATAAGGATGAGCATGATGCTGCATGACTGGCACTTTTTGTGGAGAAGCACATATGTTCTATAACTTTCTTGGTATCTTCACAATTTTCACGTGTTCCTTCGTGACTATTTGAAAATTGTGGTAGTACTACAATTCTTAACAATAAAAGAAGAAATGCTAGTGGAAGAGAGAATGAAATTACTATTCACAAGAGAACAGCCAAGTATGCAATGCTGGACATACATGATTGAGTCATCTTTTTCAGATGTTAATGGCACAACTGGCTAGCCTTTTACCATTGTTTCTTGGAAAAGGCCCATTGGTTTAGATTTGTTTTTTTGGTTCTTCTATCTCTGCTTCTTTTAAGGCGTAGATACTCTTGAATGCCGCCTTCATGTTTCTGGCGTCTCTTACTACATCTCATGAAAAGCTTCATTAACTTTTGGTCGAATTTGCTAACAATTAGTGAGTGAAAGATTTATCCTACTCAACACATAAACTGGAAGTTGAGAGAATGACTTTTATCTGGAAAAGTAGTAAGCTGTGGCATGTCCAAGAGCAAGTTACTTGTATATCAGAAGAGCATATTGTTTAATATCAAAATTCAGCAATATGCTTTTTTCATTAGTGCACCAAAAGAAAGAGAGCACGCAGAAGTGGAAGCAGAACCCAAATAAGATGAATATATGGGTTTATTTGAATAAATGTTACCTTTAGAGAATTTAGAGATTTACTCTCTATGTCAGCTGTAGCGACCCGAGCCCTAGTACTCGAAACAGCTCACCCACCGTATTTCACTAAGGAAGATACAAGGCGTCAAATTCGAAACAAATACACGTCAGCGGAAGTCAAAATTTAAAACCTCGAAAATAATCATTACCATAAATTCAATGTTCAGGAAAATCTAAATCCGATACAATGGTCAAATGTAGATACTAAATCTTCGAAATTACATAAATCTCGAGTAGAAAAAATAACTGTCTCTACTAAATCCTCAACGAGTCTCATCTGAATATCCTCAATCCCAAAACCTCCATTCTTGATCATCCTCGGATGTACTAATTCAATTACCTGTCTATGTGCAAAAATGTTAAAGCGTAGTTTGAGCGACAAATCGCTCAGCAAGTAATCCCACTATACTTACCATGGGATCATACACGGAGAAGCAAGTGTGATAAAAATATATAACAACATAAAGTAGTAGCATGCTTCTATTTGCAAGTAAATTTACAATTCTGCCCCTAACATCCAAAAGCAAATAGAGCAAATAGACCCAACAAAGTACGTAACAAAATCCAATAAAGGACGTAACAAGGTCCAATTAGGTACACAACAAAGTCCAATCGAGTACACAACAAAGTCCAATTAGGGGTTAGTCCAAATCCAAAATCGATGATGCAATCTTCCAAATATGCAATGTCAAAATGTCCAATGTCAAAAGCCCAAAGTCCAAAATCCAAATGTCCAAAGTTTCCAAATCCGATTAGCCGGTCCAACGTCCAAAATCCAAATCCAATCCGAGTACAATTCGGTCCAAATCCAAATGTCAAAGTGTCTAAAATCCAAAACCCGGCTAAAACGGTCCAAAATAATTCAATGGCTATAGCACTTTCTCTACAAATGACTTATACCGTAAGACTTATGAATTGGTCCCCCAATAGTCAATATGCCCCGGCGCTCTATATCACAATAGCCAATATGTCAGGACGTCCTAATAGCGGCCAATATGTCCGAACGCTCTATCTCCAAATAGCCAATATGCCCGGACACTCCGTTTGATTTGAACCAATCCGGTTTAACAATATATTTCATGTGTAGGGGTGAGTTTCCAAAAATATGCAAATGTAATTTTTCTAAATGATTTTCCAAGTACGAAAGTTAGTCCAAATTTCAAAATGGGTCAAAACGACAAATTTGTCAAATTACCAAACTGTCCTCCAAATATCACATAATTCCAAACAAGTAATCCAAATAGGCAAAATATCATAAATACCAAAATCATCACCATCTCAGATGTGTATGCATACGTGTATATATGTTCACGCTCATACATGCACATATACACGTATATACGCACACACGACTCCCTCAGTCCACTTTTTCCCCAAAATCAATACCGATATGCTAATTCATTTCACATAAAGTCATAACCTATGCCAAAAATGCCAAAATATATTTTCCCTTATTGTATATTCTCGGCTTTTATATATGTATATAATATACCAAATTATAATTTCATATACTTATAAGTAAATATAAGGCGTATATATATATATACATATATATATCACTTATATAATTTTAAGGCTTTGAAAATTATTAAT